>CAJJDN010000037.1:245499-484482 GCA_905182985.1 Paramecium sonneborni | reverse complement strand
CCACTCTGAATGCTCCAATTACTTAAGTTTCAATTAAGGCTTTTATGTAATCTCCCATTAATCAAAAAAGGTTTATTCTTTAAAAAAAAAATTTAACTATGGATTAGATTAATTTAGATTTTATATAAAATTATTTTATTTAATAAGTCACTTTTTTCTACCATTTCATTTCATAATTACTCATTATAAATATATACTTTTTTTAAACTAAATGATATTCTTATAAATATTTTATAAATTATTTAAATCTTCCTACTCATTCTATTTATATTATTTTCCTTTCCCTTTAATACTCCTAATATGACTAACACTTTTTTTTTTAACTGAAAATATTATCTGAATTCTAAAATTTTTATAAGCCCATATAATGTAATCTTAAGACTTTTTTATTTGTATTAACTGCATGAAACTTTCAAAATAATTATTATAACTAATTTTAAATAAAAATCATTAATTCTTAATCATAAAATATTCATAAATTTGACTAATAATCTTCAATATTTCAATAAACCTTCTCTATTTAACATTTCTAAGTACTTTAAGATTTGACCTTTTTATATTTTGAAAAAAGTAATAATGATATGGTTGTGGATTCTATGTCATATACATTAATATGTTAATCCTTAAATCATGATGGTTTTTTTTAAGTCAAAATAAGAAGTGAATGATTTTAATTAATAATATTAAATTTAATGGTAACTTAAGCTTAAAGGAACCCTTTTCAATCCATTAATGGAGAAATTTGTTTGAAAGGAAATTACAGAAAAATTAAAAAATTTTTTAGATAGGTAGTAGGATGAAATAATTTATATTTAGAAAGTTAATTATATAAAAAAAAATTTTTTATTTCATATTTTTTAGGTTATTTATGGAAATTCATAATTTATTTAGATAATTGTATTAAAATAAATATTTTAGTTACTTTTATCTATTTTGGAGGATATGTGGATCTATATAATTAATAGAAAATTTCAATATTAAAGGAATTTTGTTGGCTGAAAATTTAGTGGAAACAAATTTATTTATAAATGATTCTAAGAATAATATATATGTATATTCTAATAAGGAAGAATATGCTATCTTGTTTTCTCTTTTAATAATTAGTTAATGATATTGTATGAAAAGAGTATTAAAAAATAATTTAAAGTTGTTGAATTCACAAAAAGAGAATTTGATGAAAAATTTCTTAATATTCAACTTATTCTGTTCTAAAATTGATAACATGATTTTATCATTGTTGACATAATAGAAATAGCTATAATTAAAAGTTTGGATTAAGAGCTACGGCTTTTCTTATTAATGAAGCTAATTCTATTTCTGATTAAAATTGTGTAAGAGTATTTGAGAAGTAATTCTTTAACACTTTTGATATTGTATTTTATTAATGATAAGAATATCTATAAATTATATTAATAAACAACTAGATAATCTTTAGAAGACTATAATATTTGATTAATTTAAATTAAATATAATGTAAGTAGAACCCTACATAAATACAGTAGTGAAAATATAAGATAATAGCATTCTAAAAAATGCTAAATTAAATAGAAGAAAGTAATAGAATACCTTATATGATAATGATGGATTGACAGTGAGATTCTCTCCAAACTAGGAAGCTCATGAACTTGTTTGTTTTTAAACAGACTAGGCTATCACATCACCATTTTATTACTTTGAAGTAAAAATCCTGAAAAAGGAAAATGCGAAGAAGTAATATTGATTAATAATAAATATAGTACAATATCAATTGGATTGGCATATGATAATTATTAAATAAGCAAGCCTTTAGGTATCATAGGTGGAAGTATAGGATACTATTCTGATGGAAAAGTTATACTAAAAAAACAAGAGATAGATTTAAAATTAAATCCATATAAGTAAGATGATGTTGTAGGATGTGGAATTCATAAATAGGAAATATTCTTTACATGTAATGGAGATCGAAGTTTAAATACAGTAAAGATTGATTTTAAAGAACCATTGTATCCAACAGTGGTTTGTGGAGATGCAGTGATTTTAAAATTTAATTTAGGAGCTAGTCCTATGATTTATGATTTTTAGAAAGTATTGTAAAAGGAAAAGAATGATATAATATAAGAAATCGATAAATAAGATGTTTCTCCTTACAGTCTTCATTTAATTATTTAAGAGTATTTATGGAGTTAGGGATATTTAAATTCTTTGAAATAATTTGAAAGAGAGAGTTCTCTTTAAGAAAATGAGAATATGAGATTAGAAAAAAAACAAGATGAAATGATATATGAAGAAGAATAGTAATGTGATGGTGATTTTAAATTAAAATAGAGTCTATAAATGACCCCAATGTCTGCACTATAAAGAAAATTAAGTGGATTGTAAAGTCCTAATTTCTAATAAATTTCATCTATCGAGAGGAAAGTAAGTGGATTTTATTTGGATGAGTAAGAAAACAATAATGAACTCAATTAAATAGCTGAATAAGCATTCTTAAAAGATTAATTAGTCAATTAAGAAAGAATAAGTAAGTTTTATATTAAAATTAAGAAATTCAAAAATTCATAAGAGAAGGTAAAATAGGAGAAGTATTTGATATTCTATTAGATATGATACCAAGATTTTTATAAAAAGAAGGAGTCTAATAGACTTTGTATTCCTAATACTTTATTGAATTAAGTATTTATATAATTCATAAACTTAGTGAAAAAAGATAAAGTTTAAGAGGCAATTGTATTGGGTTAAATGCATTTGAGTTAACATTTGCATTATTAAGTAGAATGTGTTGATGAGAAATTTAATCCTATTAAAATGAAGGTTGAAAATATATTGGGATTGATTTGTTATGATGATATTGGAACTAGCTTTTTAAGAGGCCTCATAAGTTAACAATAAAGAGAAAGAGTATGTGATTACATCAATAGAAGTTTATTAAGTATTTTTTTTAATTATTTTATTTTAGTTGAATTAGGATATGAGGATGAATCAGCTTTGGAAATATGTCTTAAATAATTAACTTAAGTTTGTGATCAAATCTAATAAAGAGGATTATTAGGAGGACATTCCATATAGCTTTTATGATATATTTAATTTATTTAGTTTTTAATATCAATACTTATTTTAAATATGAATATACTTTATCTAAATTTTAAACAATTTAAAAATCTTAATTAGAATAAATTATGAGAGTTTTAGTATGATGTTAGACTACCATTTTTTTACTGTTAATTAAAAACATTGTTAAATATAAATATTAATTTATATAAGAAAATTACATAATGGGAGCAAATTGCTAATCTTGTTGTGCAAATAAAGAGAATGACAATACAGAAATTAGATTGACAAAAGAAAAAGTAAAGCCTAAGACTGATAATTAAGAAAATGATCAAAAAAAAGAGGAATAAAAAGTTTAAGTAAAAGATCATGAAAGATTTACGATTGATTAAGAATAATAAAAATAAAAGAAAGATTAAAAAAAAGAAACAAAAAAAGAATCTGCAAAAGAAGTTCCTAATAAGAACCCTGATGAGAATTCAAAAAAATCATAAGAAATAGATAAATAATTAAATATATCTGCAAACCATTCAGTTAGTATGAATGTAGCAAGTAATTAAGAAGGGAATGATTTAATTAAAAGTACAATGAATTGTGTTGATAGAAAGAAATTACCTCCTATATAATTAGAATCAGGTGCTGTATATGAAGGAGAGTGGAAAAATGGAATGAGAGATGGATAGGGTAAATAAAAATGGCCAGATGGTTCAATTTATGAAGGAGAATGGGTAGAAGATAAATCTTCAGGAAGAGTAAAAAGTAAATAATTATATTTAGGGTAAATTAACTCATGCAGATGGTGATGTATATGATGGAGAATGGAAAAATGATAAAGCAAATGGTAAAGGAACATATATTCATGTAAATGGAGCAAAATATGAAGGAGAAGTAAATATTATATTCTATTTCCTAGTGGGAAAATGATAAATAACATGGTAGAGGTGTAGAAAATTGGCCAGATGGAGCTAAATATGAAGGTTAATATTTTGAAGGTAAAAAACATGGTAAAGGTATATTAAACTTTGCTGATGGTTCAAGATATGATGGTATATACGTATTATTCTATTTTTAAGGTGAATTCTTATAAAATGATATACATGGAGAAGGAACTTATATTTGGCCAGATAAAAGAGTTTATAAAGGATAATGGAAAAAAAATAAAATGCATGGCAAAGGATAAATTATATGGCAAGATGGTCGTAAATATACTGGTGTAATCATTCCTATATATTCTAGGAATATGAAGAAGATAAAAAACATGGTAAAGGTGTTTTTGAATGGGCTGATGGAAGAAAGTATATAGGAACCTGGATATAAGGTTATATTATAAATATTATTATTTTAGGAAGATAACATGGAATTGGAATCTATTATTTATAAAATAAAGAAGTTAAAGTTGGAGAATGGAATGAAGGAAAAAGAATTAAATGGTTTGAAAAAAATGAAATTGATTAGTTAATTGAAGAATAAAAAATTAAAAGAGAAGATTTGCATTAATAGGATTGATTTATATCACTAATTATTAATCTTAAATCTTTTCATTTAAATAAATTCCATTTATTTATCATCTCACAACTATCTTAATTTTTATTTTTTTTGAATTATTATTATACTAATTTATCAAATTCAAATCAATAATATTCTGATATTTTATTATATTAAAATAAGTTCAAATGAGTAACAGAGAATACGATTATTTGTTTAAATTAGTTATAATTGGCAATAGTGGAGTTGGAAAGTCGGCTCTTTTATTAAGATTTGCGGATGATACATTTAGTGAAAACTATATAACCACAATTGGAGTTGATTTTAGATTCAAATCTTTAAAAGTAGATAATAAAGGTTTAAAATTACAAATTTGGGATACTGCTGGATAAGAAAGATTTAGAACAATTACTAATGCATATTATAAAGGAGCTGATGCGTATCTACTTTATAAATCAATTTTAGAATAGTTATTGTTTATGATACAACATGTTAATAATCATTTGATGATATTGAAAAATTTTGGTTGAATGAAATTGAAAGTTATGCTGAAAAAAATGCAGAATTATTATTATTGGGAAATAAATCAGATCTTAATGCAAAATAAGTATAAAGTGAAAGAGTGCAAGAATATGCTTAAAAAAGAAACATGGTTTTTTTTGAAACTAGTGCCAAAACTGCTGATGGAGTGGAAGAAGCCTTCAAAAAAATTGCTATCAAATTGATGGCAAAAAGGGATTAATTAGTATAAGATAAAAAAAATAAAAGAAAATAATAAAGAGTATTTTATTTAAAATATCAAGTAATCATCTACATCATCATAAAGAACAGAAGAAAGCTTAACAACTTCTGATAGAAAACAAGAAGATGAATAAAAAAATGTTAATTTATGGTCAGCCAAAAGCACAGAAAAGGAATAAGAAACTTAGTAATGCTAATGTTGAATATATAAATCAATCTGTTAAATTTAAAATAAATTAATTAAAAAATAATGATTCATTATCATTCTTAATTAAAATAAGTTTTAAAAGGTTTCATAATTAAAAAAAATAATAATTAAGAAATTTATAATTATTAGAATTAATTTTTTTAAAACATTAGAGGATCCTTCTTAAACAAATATAAATTATTTTGTTGTAGTTAATATAATTTATTATTCAAAGCTTGTATCATAAATTTCATTAAATATTACTTTAATTAAATTTCAATAATCTTATTGACTAAGATTTATAAAAATATTTTATTTTCCGAATGATTTAATTTTTTATATTGGGTCTTAAAAAAGAATTGGAAATCTAATTTTAAACTCCTTTTTAAGAAAAGTTAATAAAAAACGACATAAAATAATCGGAGAGTTATCAAATTATTCATGCCTATAGCACAACATCGTTCTTTATTGAATAATAATTGTAAAAAAAAAGTATAAATATGAAAATTAGAATCATGAGTTTTTTTAGATCTATGGATTTACCCATTCAAGATGAGGTTTCTAATTAATCAACTTTTAAACTAGTCTTCTAATTGCAATAGCAGGTTCTTTTTGATTAAATTAACAGTGAACAATATTTAAATTGAACTTAACCTTTTTCTTAGTGTCTTTTTTTTTCTTACCTTAGTCTATCTAATTGTGAAGAGTTTCTTATAGTGAGTTATTTGTTTATGATAAAAATTTATTTGTAAAGTCATCTGTGCATTAAGTGTCATCAATATCGTGATTTTAATATGAATCTAGAGGTTACATAAAAATAGGTTTTGGTCCAATGAGAGGGTTTGAATTAAATTAGATCATATTATAATTTCTTATAAAAAAAGAACTAAAATAACTATTCATATCAACATTCAATAATTGAAGGGTTAACCCATTTCATAGAAGAATTAATTTTCAGCTGTTTCAAAGACTTTGAGATTGATTTAACAGGATCTGATTAAGAAAAATACAGCACTGCAATATCTTCATTAAATCTAATAGTTTTTTTTATGCGATTGATAATTTATTATGATTGATATTTTGTGGTATAATTTTAAGATTATTCCATTTCATCTTCGACTAAAGGTCTATTCAAAAGAGATAGAGGTACAAAATTAGTTAAATGAGGCCCTATCACATCACTCATATTTTTTTTTTTAATAATTTTTTATTTTAACTAATAAAAAAGGAATGTGAAAAATTCAAATATGTTACAATTAACAAGTTTTTTTAAAGTATCCTAACATTTATTCAAGTTTCCAGTTAAATGATAACATTTCTATAAGTATAAATTATCACAATTACAAATCTATCTTTAAGAAATTTCAAATTTAATGTTGAGATTAAATTAACAATGAATATCATAGGTAATTTCGCTATATTTTAGAAATAAAAATTACTAATAAGATATTTATTTGAAAATTTTTCATGAATTTTTTGAGATCTTCAAATAATAAATGAAGATATTTGTCGGTAGCATATTTAGAACTGAATGTTCCTTTATGTATCTTTAATAGAGCATCTTTGTATTTTTTAAAAGATTATATTCAGAGATAGCACAGGAGAACCATCACTCCCTGTAAAATATTATTCAAAGAAAATTACTTTAGTTTTATTTTAATCAAAATCCAGGGCTCTTCTATTTATTTTCAATTAGTGGGCATTAAAGATTATTACTACAAGTGCTAACATAGAGATTGAATTGTTAGCAATTTGGGTAATGGCTTTTAATTAAAGGTGGTAACAAAGGTATATTAAGATTTTCTGAGGTTATTTATTGATATGTAATAAAAGCATATTAGATTTAGGGGATTCAGGTTTGATAGTATTTTATTTTAATAGTAATCAGATTACTGTCAAGTATTGTTAATAGAAACGATAATTTGATATTAAAGGATTAACCATCATTGCTTGTATATTAATTCTGTATTGATGAGTTATTATAGATGGAATCTAAAATTGATATATTTAACCCTTATGATTAAACCATTGTTAAATAGCTTCTTTTTTATATTTTTATATTTATTAATTATTAAATTGTTGTANTAAGAAAAATACAGCACTGCAATATCTTCATTAAATCTAATAGTTTTTTTTATGCGATTGATAATTTATTATGATTGATATTTTGTGGTATAATTTTAAGATTATTCCATTTCATCTTCGACTAAAGGTCTATTCAAAAGAGATAGAGGTACAAAATTAGTTAAATGAGGCCCTATCACATCACTCATATTTTTTTTTTTAATAATTTTTTATTTTAACTAATAAAAAAGGAATGTGAAAAATTCAAATATGTTACAATTAACAAGTTTTTTTAAAGTATCCTAACATTTATTCAAGTTTCCAGTTAAATGATAACATTTCTATAAGTATAAATTATCACAATTACAAATCTATCTTTAAGAAATTTCAAATTTAATGTTGAGATTAAATTAACAATGAATATCATAGGTAATTTCGCTATATTTTAGAAATAAAAATTACTAATAAGATATTTATTTGAAAATTTTTCATGAATTTTTTGAGATCTTCAAATAATAAATGAAGATATTTGTCGGTAGCATATTTAGAACTGAATGTTCCTTTATGTATCTTTAATAGAGCATCTTTGTATTTTTTAAAAGATTATATTCAGAGATAGCACAGGAGAACCATCACTCCCTGTAAAATATTATTCAAAGAAAATTACTTTAGTTTTATTTTAATCAAAATCCAGGGCTCTTCTATTTATTTTCAATTAGTGGGCATTAAAGATTATTACTACAAGTGCTAA
This sequence comes from Paramecium sonneborni, assembly GCA_905182985.1. Taxonomy (NCBI): domain Eukaryota; phylum Ciliophora; class Oligohymenophorea; order Peniculida; family Parameciidae; genus Paramecium; species Paramecium sonneborni. The sequence goes on along the minus strand of CAJJDN010000037.1, from coordinate 476,227 downwards.
CATAGAGATTGAATTGTTAGCAATTTGGGTAATGGCTTTTAATTAAAGGTGGTAACAAAGGTATATTAAGATTTTCTGAGGTTATTTATTGATATGTAATAAAAGCATATTAGATTTAGGGGATTCAGGTTTGATAGTATTTTATTTTAATAGTAATCAGATTACTGTCAAGTATTGTTAATAGAAACGATAATTTGATATTAAAGGATTAACCATCATTGCTTGTATATTAATTCTGTATTGATGAGTTATTATAGATGGAATCTAAAATTGATATATTTAACCCTTATGATTAAACCATTGTTAAATAGCTTCTTTTTTATATTTTTATATTTATTAATTATTAAATTGTTGTACCTAAATATTTTCATATCCTAATGAGAATTTATTGTTCTTCTAAATCTTTAGCATTATTTGACAATCATTAGGTAATGTTAATTCTTTAGCTATGATTTTTTTGTATAACATGATTTGTGTTTTAATATTCAAAGGTATAAAATCACAATGCAATGCTGTTCATAATAATTCTTTTTGGTTATATGTAAATAAATGAACAAAATCTACTATTTTTATATTTAATTTTGAGTCAAATAAAAAGTTTTCTGGTTTCATATATCTATATGCTTATTCCTATATTATTTAGAATAACAACCGATAATCAATAGGTAAATTTTAAATGCTTTTTTCTCTGATATTTCAATAATACTATAAAATGTATTAAAATAATTCTCCTACCATATATATATTGCATGATTAAATTAACATCTCTTTCATTTTAAACTTTACTTACACTACTAGATAATTGTATGAAATATTAATAAGCTTTTTGCCCAGTTTCTAATTGAGTGCCTATATTTACTTTTCTCTAATTGTATTTTTTAAAATGATATATTTGAAATATTCTTATATTCATAATATATTTTGCTATTATTAATATATTAAATAATTAATGGGTAATGTTGATAGTGTTGAAGAAGCATTTCTTCCAGAATTAAAAAAAATGAACCTTATCCTTGATAAAGGATTTTATAAAGTTTATGAAAGTTCAGAGAATAACAAATACGATTTCTGGTTTCTTAAATCAAGCGATAATTCTTTTGAAGAAGAATTAAAAATAGCGGCAGATATTTAAAAAGAAAATCTACCTGGATTGGCTAAGATAGAAAACATTTAGTAAAAATAATTCGACAAATTGTTTTAAAAGTATTATTGTTTGAACATTTTAACAGAGCATCCATCTTATAATTTAAGAGAATATTTATAAAAAAAAACAAAAGATAATTGTTTGACTCCATAATAAATCACTGATCTAACGATATCAATTACAAATGCATAATTTAAACTTGGATCAAAGAAATAGTTTCTAGGATATGAAAATATTTATACAAGTGATGGTGTTATATGGAAAATAAAACCATTTGTTGAAACTAAATCATTCTATTAAGAACTATAAGAATATTAATCCAAAAATTCTAAATAGTTTGAAATGTCGGGTTTCCCTTCACCAGAAGAATTTCAATAAGGTCATTGTGATCCAGATAGAGTTTAAATTTTTTCTTTTGGAATGCTTATATTAGAATTAATCACAAGTATTTTTATCAATATCAAATAGAATAAAAAAGCAGAGATATTTATTTAAAATTTAAAATCAATGAAAATCTCTTGGCAGAGAGAATTAATGTGCTTCGTCAATAAAGCATATATTATAAGGGGAAAATGATTGACTCAGTTATTGAAATGTTAGATTTAGATTTAGTTAGAAGACCTAATTATTAGTAATTATATGCTAAATTAAATAAAAATTCACGCATTATATCTCTTGTAATAAATCCAGAAATAAAACCTATAAAAAATGAAATTAATTTATTTTCTGAAATTAAATAAAAAGAATCAGAAGTTCATATCAAAGATGCTGTATCTAAAATTGAATAATCATTCAATAGTAAACTTCATGATCATAAATTAAAATTAAGTAAATCAATTTGGAATTCAAAATTAATTGATGAAAATCTCACTTATTATGGTGTTTTAGAGAATAAAAAGTATCAAGGACAGGGTATTAATATTTCATAAAATAGGTAAACTATTTACTAAGAAAAATGAACTTCTCTATGAGGGATTTTTCAATTAAGGATAATATCATGAGTTTGGTACTTTAAATTATTTTAACACTATGGTTTTGGAAAATTCATTCCCATATCAAGATCTCACAAATATAGAAAAATATGCTAAGTGGTATGAAGGATCTTTTTAAAATGGAAAGTATAATATCTATATATATAAAAGGAAACATGGAGAAGGTAGATTAACTTTAACAAATCAAGAATATTTTATTGGATCTTTTGTGTATGATGTTATTGATGGATATGGTTCATTTATTACAAAAGATTCAAAAAAGATTATTGGAATTTGGAAGAATGGCAAGTTTGTATCTAATCCTGAAAATGTATAATCCTTTTAAAACTAAGAAATTAATAAACCATATGAGGGTTTAAGCAAAATTAATACTGAGAGAAGCTAATAATTACAATCTTAATCTTTAGATCATATTGAAACTGCGACTCGAAATGTTTTATCAGATATTAATTAAGAATCTGAATAAAGATTATATTATGATGATTAAAAAACTAAAATTAAATATTAGGGAGAAATTCTTTAAGGCAAGAAAAATGGAGAAGGCAAACTATATTTTGAAAATGGGAAACTCTAATTTGAAGGAAAATTTTTATAAGATTAATTTCATGCTGGTACTTTATATAATGAGCATCCTGTTATTCATCATTAAATTAATTATTCATTATTGAGAGAAGTTCAGGAAAAAGGATATTGGAAATATTATGTAGGATAATTTTTAGATGGAAAGTATGATATTTAATTATTATTTAGAAAAAATGGATAAGGATAATGGTACTTAACAGACAATAGTGAATTCTTTGGCTTATTTGAAAATGATCTTCCTCATGGAGAAGGAATGCTAAAAAGAATAAATTGTGATGAATTAAGTGCGAATTGGGAATAAGGTGTATTATTAAAATTAATAAAAGGAAAATTATGAATAACTGTTAAAAATTTAACATTATTAAATATCATTAATCAATAATTATGTTGTTATTATTTAAACAAATAATTATGTGAATTATAATGAAAATCTTCAAAAAGTAATATAATTTTTAATGTTTTGATAAATTTTATAAATTTAATATATTTTATTAAACAGTTTCTATAAATTAGAAACATAAAACAAATTTGAATTCAATTAGCTAACTTTTCCCATTTTTCAAAGTCTTTGTATCTGACAACGAAATCATTTTAATTTCTTTTTGATAAAGAAATACTCTATAGTTAGATCATATTGATACAGTAATAAATGATTTACCATCATCTCCAGCATTTTCAAATAGTTAACAAAATTCATCGAAATCTAGTTAAATTCCATGAAAATCACCTAATATTGAATCTAATTCAAAGTTTAGTTCAAATTCTTTTTGTATAGTTTCAATTATAGTAGACTTTAATACAAATCCTGATTTATCAAGTTAACCTCCTAAAGCACAAAAGGCATCAACTAAAGATCATATTATAACTTTACTGTATTCTTAAGTGATAGTTTCTTCTTCATTTATTTGTTACTAATATTGTTTTAATTTACAATATAAATCACAAACCTATTTAAAGTCTAAAACCTTGACATTCATTATTTTTAATTCTTCATTAAATTTAGCTATTAACTTCTCGTTATCTAAAAGTTTGAGATCTTATTTAAATAACAATATAACTACCTCTTAATACATCATCTACTTCATGTTTTCCTATATATCCAGTTGCTTTAGTATCAAATTTCTTCATTTCAATTGAAATTTCATTTATCTCATCTTAACTTAAATTAAACATGCTCTTTGCTTATTATATCAAATCTTGATAATCTGCATTTATTGTTTGTTTTCTTTTCATTTTATAAATTTTATTAATAATTAATATAATTAAAATGTCATTATTAAATTATATAGAAGATGATTAAACATACTAATTTACAAAGTATATGAATCTAATAAAGGTATTTCAATTATTCATATTAATAGACTCAAGAAGATAAAATACTTTTTGATAGATTTGCTTATGGGGTTTGTGATCCATAGATTAAGTATCAAAATGAGAAGTAAAAAAAGAAAATGGTTATCCTTACTATCTTATAAGTATGTTAAAGGTTCTAAAAAATTATAATATAGAAATAAATGTGTCACTTTTGATTAAATTTAACGAGTTTGCTATTTAAACTCAAGGACTGAGATTGAATAATTACTTATTGAACTCATCTAAAAGGAATTAATTATTGGAACTATAGATGATCAAAAAGGATGTTTAAATATACAAAGATGTATTAGCAGAGATGTTCGTAAATCTGATATTCCAGACATGAAAAAATAAATTGAATCCATGTACGAAAGAGTAAAACATTTGAAAGAGTAGTTAAAAAAATAATGAACTCAATTTATTTTAATTATTAAATAAATTGTGAATATGGCATATTATTTCGATTTATTATTAAATGTACTGTAATATAATCGTAAACAAATCAATTGATGTTAAGCTTAGTTCTTCTCCAGTGTCTACGTTTTGAATTATATCTATAATGAGATTAACATTCATTTAATACCTGATTGTGTTATCAGTTCTATATCTAAACCAATTTGGAAGAGGTCTATTTTGCTTATTTGCTTTGATCAATCTCTTCTTCATTCTCAATGATTTGTGTGCTCCCTAAATAAACATAAGTGAAACTCATTACCATTTTAAATCTTTTTTTTAATTTATTTAATAATTTATTTTATATACTCAATTTCTCTTCTTCTATTTATATTATTTTTTTTCATTACAATAAAAAATTCAATTAATATTTTAATGGTATTTCCTTTATTAAATATCAAAATGCCATATATATTCATTATTTTAAGAATATTGCTAATTATTCTAATTATAATGTTAGAAATAATACACAATTACTTTAAAAAAATTCCTAAAAGTTTTTTATATTATGTTTTACTATAATAATATAAATTTCCATTACCTTATGTATTAAATTGAAACATTTACTATTTTAAATAAAATTTACAGTTTTTCTTAAATTATGAAATTCTCGACAAATTTTTTTGTAAAGATTTCAAAAGTTAAATTTTCTTGTAACATTGATAGTTTATTGTTAAAGGTTGAAATATCAATTTTATATAATAAATAAGTAGTATTTTGCAATTTAATATAGTTATTCAAACAAGATGGTATTAAATTTTAGAATTCTATCATTTTATAATTCTATTTCAAGAAATAGTTTAGTCTGAAAATGAAAAATATAGCTATTTTATCATAAAATAACATAAATATAAGTTTATAAAGCTGACTTAAATTAAAAAATGTCACTTATTAGATATTTTAGTTTTCTAACATTACTTCTTTCTTAAGAAATAATGAATTAAATATCATTATGATGATATTTCATTAGAAATCTGAAAGAAATTTTACTTTCAAAAATGCAAACACGAAATTACTATTTTTAAATGAATATGTTCTTATATAAGAAAATAAATTTTATAATATAATTGATTAGAATAATTCATAATTAGCATTTTGCTTAATGAAGTTAATATTATTTTATTCATTTAATAATAAAACTTGTTTCGTACGAATTAATTATGTAAATCTTAGAAAATTCGGATTCAATAGTTAGTGATGATCAATGTTTGGAATTAGATTGCAGAATTATAGTACCAAAGTTTAAGAAAGAAGAATATGATACTTTTTAAACAGAAACTAATACTTCTGTTATTTCAAGAGTGATGAAAATGAAATCGAACTCACAAGAATTTAGATTTAAATAGTTCAATTAATTTAGCCCTCAAGGTTCCTTTAATTGTACTTAAAAACAAATTTAATGTTCATTACTCAATGAAGATGAGTATTCTAATAAACTTAAAGTGAGGTTACACATATAACCTGAAGAAGGTAAATTAAATACAAAGAAAAAGAAAAAGAAAGACAAAGCTTCATAAAGTCCTGCAAGTTCAGTAGAGCATAATAATGATTCTTAAAAAGCAAGAAAATAAAATCAGAATGCAATAAGAATGTAAAACCAATTAAATTAACCAAACTAGTAATAAACTATAATAAGATCAAATAAAAGATAATTAAGTTAAACTTTTAAAAGTTATTCTGTTGAAGCATCACCTCTTAAAATTACTAGATTTTCATAAAGATAAATTTATGTAACCTAATTAGTCAATACTTATGAAGAACCTTTATAAGAAAAATTAAGTTTAGTATAATTAGAAAACAATGACAAATTAAATAAAGGGATTTTAAGTCGATATACTAGTAAAGCAAAGACATTAAAGAATATTGTTTAAAAAACTTAATTAAAAGGTATCCTAAAAAGTTAATCCTGTAATAGTGAAGGAGGTAGAAGAAGAAAAAATGCATCTTAAGATTAACAAAATAAAAAATCAAGTTTTTTCAAAAAGGTTACTTTTAATTCTAGTAAATTATCTAAAAACAATTTACACAACAACATTAAAGATGTTCAATAACAGCATTTAATAATAATATGATGAAATTGAAATAATATTTTTTAAATCTCAAAGCAAGTTATTATATTAAATTAATTTTATTTAAATGAAATCGTTATTTTTTTATGACTTTACGATTAAAAACAATTGTTGTTTGATTAGCAACAATGAGATCATAAACTTAAGAAGAGCACAATTAATTTAGCAAAATCAACTTGTATTTAAATCATAAGCTACTGTTAAATTGAATTTATATCAGAACTCAAACCAAAAAGATACATCATCATAGTATCTTGTATTAGAATTTTTTGAATTAAAATTAAATGGTAAGAAAAAGTTATGGAAAGCAAAATTATAAGAATTTCTAAATTTGAGAAAAAGTAAAATATATTTAATTATTTGATGTAGCCTAACTCCATTATTAAAGAATTGATAACAAACAATTATTTAGAATTAAACTGATTTTTTAAAGATTATGATCTAAACATAAAAAGTAGAAGATAAAGTATTGTAAATCTTTAAACTTAAGAAAAATAAAAGAAATTTTGTTGAAATATTCTTAGAAATTAATTAAGAAAAAGAAAATTTTGAATAATTACCTTTAATTAATAAGTTATTTAAATGCGACATCTATATTAAATAAAAGTGTTTCAAAATGTAATTGTCTTACTCTTAAATAAAATGAAATAATATAATTCTTTTTAATATTAATAAAAAAAAAAATATTAAATGGCAAGAATTAGAAGGTTTAATCAATCTATTTATAAGAATTAATATTGAAAATGTAGTTATAGTTTTTAATTCAATTAAAAAGTAAACACGAAATCTATCATTTATTAAGGAACTAGAATGAAAAAAAGAAATTTTTAACAAAAAAGATTTTTAATTAAAGCTTATATGATAATTCATTTGTCATTTATAAACAGATAGATAATAATAATAAAATCATTAAATGTGGCTTTCTAGTAGATTAGGACATTGCCAAGAGACAAGATCAACTAATTTTTATATTTAGTGATTATTAAAATTGTCCAATAATTCTTTTTAATCAATTTATTTCTAAAGACAAGATTCAATCTAATCAATAATCTGCATTATTTCAATATATAATTGTTAAAACAATTATAAAATTGTTTATATCTTCGTCACATTAATTTATATTTTTTATAAATTGATTGGTGATATAATAGTAAGTGGTTAATTTGATTATTCATCTTCAATGTTATAAAAATTATTTTAACCCTTGTCATCTAAATAGATGGCCCATTTATTTGGATCAAAATTACATCCATATTTATGTAAAAAATTAATAAGTTTTTAACCTATACTATGATCTTATCCTATAGCAGCCAACATTATAGTTAAACAAAATGAACTAATACCACCAGTATAAGAATCATTAAGATCTTTAATTTTGAGTAATTTTTTTAGATATATTGCTACTTCTGAAAATCCTGAAATTTTTTCACAAATATCAATTGTATATTGTGTAGATTAAAAACCTATATTGAATGCTTAAACATATGGATTATATATAGCATAAGGAGGAGCCAATTCAAAAGTAATATCAATGTAGATATGTTAACCTAAAGTCAGACTCAAAATTACTTGGATCTCCATATTTTAAATTGAGATCTTGATTTCTGCATTGCATAATAATATACTTTGGTTCTCCTTTAAATGATAGAAAATCTATAGAAGGATCTACTAAGACTTTTATAAGTGGTACTGAAGCTTAAAAAATATGTCTATTATATATTAATTTCTTTATACTTGCATTACACAGCCCATTTCAATTCAGTAAAAATCTCTATTAATCTTCTCATAGGTTCAAACAATTATTATTTTGTATATACTTGTAAACCATAAACAACCATATCCACATCACTATCTTTTAAAGCTAAACCAGTTGTAGATGAACCAAAAATTTCAGTGTCACAATTTTTAAAATACGATTTAATAACATGTTGAACTCTTTAAATTGATATATCTCTAGCAGCTTTATATCTATTATATTAATCCATTTCTTTTTCATATATTTATTTAACATCATTTGTTATTTTTTAATCCAAAATTGTTTTATAAATCTTTTATAATTAATTTTGATCTAAATCGTAAATAAACAATTTTTATTCTTTTTATTGAGCTTTTGATTTTACTAAACCTGATCTTTATATTTTATTTATTCCATTTTCTTTTTTTTATAAAACCATTCTACTTTGTTATTGAGATTACATTCTCTCCAATTTAACCTCATCATATTAGTGATGATTATTCTTTTGAACTGATTAAGAAGTAGATTTTTTTAATGAAGGAATATATTATTATTCATCTGGTAATGATTAATTATCTTAAAATTCTTTATCTTTTTTGTTTGTCTACTTTTTATTTCTTTATGATTTTGTTTTACTTTATTTTTTTTATTACTTTTTATTCTAAACTTCGATATATTCACTTTCATCATCAAGTACAGGAGGATTAGCAATTATTGGAATTTCTTAAGATACTGACTCCATTATCTAAACTTCCTATTATTATTCAATTATTAATTCTTCATTGATTTCAGTATCTTCGTTATCATCCTTAATAGAAGATTTAGAAGATTTCTCCATTTTCTCTTCTTATTATGGACTTTATTATTAAGTTTAATTTATTTATTTTTGTTTCTTTCTCTCTAAATTACTAAAAAATATGATTTTATAATTTTACTCTTTTTTTCTTTATTTTTCAAGTTACTTTTTTCTTTATTTTTTAGACTTAGGTTTATCATTCCATTCATCATCTTTTATAATATCTTGAGATACTTATACTGTAGATTCTGGCTACACAATTTCACTTACTTATTATTTTTTAGCATTTTTAACTTTTTTAAGCTTTTTCTTATATTATTTATAATTTTCTAATTCTGTTAAAACTGTTTCAATCAATCTTTTCATAAAACTTGTAGAATGTTCATATATTTATTATTCTTTTTCTTCTAAATTTGTACTAAATAATCTTTATTCATTTTCAGGCAATATTTTAGATTTTTCAGAACTTGTAAAATAAGAATTGATTTATTTTAAAGAATCAACCTTACCTTAAAAAAGTTTCAAATCAGATAACTTTTATTTTGGCTTTTTTTTTTCTTTATGTATCTCTTCCAAAGGTTTCTTTAATGGATATAAACTTTTTAATTACTTACAAATTAAGTATTTACAAAATAGGAAAGATTCCATAACTATAGAATTAAATTAATAATTACTTGTGAATTTCAGAGGTGATTGAAAAATCAACTCTTTATTTGATACAAATTATTTTATTTATTGTTCAATATTAATGATATTTAAATTTTCACATTTAATATGCTAAAACCAACTTTATAAAAGCACTTTTTCATCAATAAACTACATTTCTATTTGAGACTATTCCAAAACTTTCTAAAATTCTTGAATTTCTATGTCATAATTGAAATAATTGAAATTTAATTCAATTTAATGATAGTTAAATAATTAATCCTATTTAGTATAAGTGCATTTTTGTTCAAATTATTAGAATCTTAAGTTGTATTTACAATATGTTACTTAATTAAGATGGCTTTTTCAATTTCATTTACAATATGTTCTGATAAGGTCCAGAACATTTTTTGATTTTATTATGAATCAAAATTAATTTCTGAATATTCCTCATCCTCATTAGTTTCGATCCTCCAATTTTTAGTGAATATTTGTTGTTTGGATAGAATTTCAAAAGATGAAATAATATCTTCAATATTGCCTTTAATAGTAATAGTATCAAATAGCCATTCATAATCTGAAATATAAGTATGATCAAGTATATACTACGTCTAAAATGCTATAAATACTTATTAAGCAGATCTCCATGATTTATTCATATCTATACGATTACATTCTCTTACATAATAATATTGATGTAATTATATTTTAACATTAACTTCATATGGGCTTTGAGCTAATTCTAGATATTCATGTAGCAATATTTAATCTTATTTAAACATTTTGAGAAAGGAATGAACTCTGTAATAAGAGGTGAAGGATAATACTTGCTGTAATTGGCAAGTAGGTAAATTTCTCAACCTTGATTAATTTGTCTCACTTACCATTTATATATTTGGTTTTTCTTTTCCAATCCATCTTTGTCTGGTGCATTTAAAGATTAACAATAGTAGGTAACCTTGTTAATTTGTCGAGATGAATATCTTTGGAATTATGTTTAAGGATAAGCAATCTCGTTCATAAATAAATAATTTTATGTTGTGTTGTTTTTGTTAATTTGTACTTGAGTATATGCAAAATAAAAAACATCATCTAAATCTTCTGAGGGAAATTCTATTTCTTCTAGCATAATTAGCTCTTCTTGATGGTCTTGTTTGATTATTACGATGTCCTTTAACTCTAAGTCCTCTACTCTTTCTACCAGCAGATGTTAAACCTTAATATTATTATATTCATTAAACCTCTTAATTCTCTATGTTTATGTACTGGTTTTGTAATCCAATTTATTCTTGGATCTCCTCTAATTGCTGGATGGAATGGATCAACTGTAATAACTTCATAATATTTATATGTTCCATCTTAGGCAACCCAATAAGAATTCAAAACTCTAAGTGCTCCTATCTTTCTCCCTACTCTTTCCTCAGCAACTGATCTAAGGTTTCTTGTTGGCTTTAATTAATTGACTCCTTGACTCTTGGGTTTACCTTTAACAAGTCCCTTTCTAATTAACAATTTTCTCCCTCCTCTTCTTACTCTAACTCTATAAATTACATAGCCTAACTAATTCATTATTTCTTTTACCTTATTTTGCCTTATATCCCAATCTTCTAGCTTTATCGGGTCTGCTTGGTCTGGTTGCTCTATGAATCACTGGTAATTGTCTATATTCCCATGTTCTGATTCTCATAATGAAGCTCAACACATCTGATTGCTTCTTTTTCCAAAGCTCTTGTAAATACTTATATGCGCCCATTTCTATAAGAGAAAAAAGATTTTTATTTATTAAAAATTTTCAAATCAATATATAGCAACCACAATATATAAATTTAATCATCATTTTATTTAGAATATTAATTTATCGATTTTAGTTTTAAACCATATATTTCATCCATAATATATCCATACTCAACTATTAAATGTAATTTTAAAAACATTCTGCAAATACCTTTATAATTCAAAATGTTTCTTATATCCTTTTAATACAAAAACAAAGACATTATTCATAAATTAGCCAAAATATCTTACAAATTTTATAAAGACTACCATAAAACCATTTTATTAACTTATTTAATAATTTAATATAAATTTCCAAAATCTCTTTTTAGATTACCTATATATTACTTACTATTATTTTTAAAATAATACAAAAAAATTATCTATTCAATTCAAATATTCAATCAAATTCTAAATCAGAATGATCCCATTTTGCAATAGGTATTGAACATTTTTTCTTTAAACTTTCTTATTAAATTCGTGGTTTTTAAATCATTATCTTTTAACATCTATCTATGATTTTACTTTTTTTTAAACTTTTCTTTTCAGATTTCTTATTTTAGAGCGGTGATTGATTAACTCTTTCTTTTATTTTACATTTTCCAATGCTTAATCCCAAAGTTAAAGGTAACACTTAAAAAATATTTATTTTTCTATTATTTTAACACGAAAATCCTATTCTTGATTAAGTAAGTTTAGGATTTTGGATTTCTTATTTTTTTTGAGATATTTTATTAGATTGAATAAGTAAATCAGTTTTTTATTTTTAAGTTTAACCACATTCTACTTATTTCTCTGTGTTACATAATTATGTTTTATAATTATCTTTATAGAGATACATTTTTTCAAGCATCAATTTTTTTAATTCTATTCTTTTTTAAATTTCATCAATGTTAATTTCATTTAAAGGAAGAGTCTTACATTTAATTTCCTTTTATCTACGAAAATTATTTATTCTTGAATTCGTTGACCTTGAAGTATTTTATTAGTAATTTTAGAATTATATTTACAAATTAGGTGGAGATCGAGCTGGAACATAAGTTTAATAATAATAGTCTCTTAAAGTAACTTAATATTAGGATCTTTCAGATTGTTTTTAAGTCTTTTTTTTATTTTTGGATGCAAGTAATTATGAAATATTAATGAATTTTTAAGGACTGTCTTCATCAATGTAGCTTATTGTTAGTGGTCTTTCTTGAATTATTATATTATCTGCTCTATTTATCGAAAAAATATATTCTACCCAAAACAATCAATTGTTTAGTTCATGTTCAATAAAAATAATATAAATTAGTTTTAAAATATAGTTAATTTACGATTGAAATTTTTAAGAAGCCAAAAAAGTAAAAACTAGAGTTTGTTATGTAGATATATACTTTAAATCATTATTATTTTAGTTAAGGACTTTTATTTCCTTGATTGTATTATTAATCTAATTAAAAGTCTTCAGGAAGTTCTTAGTCTTGTCTTTAAACTTTTTCGACTGAATCCTCAGCAGCAGACAATTTTCTGAATCTATATATAATTTAATTAACTGTTTGAAATTTTAATTCTACCTTTTCTTTTGCTAAGAGTCTGGTAGTGAATTTCTAAAATTCAAATAAACAATTACCTTCTGTAATTCTTCTGCACCCTACATATTAACAAAAGGTGGAATTTTGATTTATTTATGCTATTTGCAATTTTTAATCTTTAAAAATTAACCGACATCTTCATATTCATTCACAATAAAATACTATCCTTCATAAGTAAAACAGACTTTTTTTATATTAATTATAGCAAATTCAGGATGAGCTAATTTTTTAAAGATTTCATAATCTTTTTTTTAAAGTTTAACTATGTTAGCTTTCACCATCTTATCCTTTTCAAAAAACTTTTCCTTTATATATAATTGTGATTATCCTTCATGTTTTCTTTATACTAATAGAAGAGTTGAATTTTCTTATTGTGGAACTAAATAGGTCTTATTTATTTCAACAATTTAATGTTCCTAAAGAGAAAATATATATATATTCTTACATCTTTCAATTAATTAAAATTAATATCTTAAGCTAATATAAATTATCTATTTTTTCCAATTTGTTTTTATGGAATTAAATGACCCAAAACTCTTAAGACTTCATGAAGTAACCAATCTAATTTTTCATTAAAAGATTAAACACTATGGTTATCAATTTTAATTAAATTTGGATGTCCAGTCCAAGCTTCTTAAGTTCTATGATCCATTTCCAAAGCTTATTATTAAGTTTCATGACGAGCTTTATTATTGAGTGTACTATAACAATCTGTACTATCTGCTGCTGTTACCATATGTACAATTGCATCATACCTTAAATCTCTCATCTAAAATTCATCCAAATTATATTTCCCAATCATTTCATACCATTCAGTTTAATCCATATAAGCCTTACCATCCATTAAACCTCGATCACATAATAATACAGGAGTCTTATTTGCTGGACATAGCATCGCAAGTACATGAAAACTATGTTCTAACTTCATTTATAAATTAAGCAAATTCATTTAAAATGTCATTTTACCTTCACTTGAATAATTATCTAAATCCAACATACCACCACCCATAAATAATGTTGTTGCTGCTTCAGGAACTAAAAATACTGCAAACCCTCTCTCTTTCAATTTCTCTGCAAGATAGTTGAGTCCTGTTGTTTTACCTGCACAAGGACCTCCTGTTATACAAATTTTTCTAACTCTTGAATGATTATTTTTTATTAATGAATTCTTTAGGTTATATTCTATTGTCTCCCCTAATTCTATATCACTTTTTAAATTTTTTTGCTATTATTCAGTCTTTTTTTATTGTAATTCAGAGTTTAACAGCATTTTTCTGTATAATAATTCTTTCATTTGAAATTTCTTCTAGTTAAATTTCCACTTAGTGAAAGCAACCAAACACGGAATTATACTGAAACAAAGACCATAAATTAGATGATCTTTATTCATAAATTAAATTTTAATATATTTTTTCAAAAATTGAACATCCAAATTCAATAAAACAGATTAATATTTCATATTATTTTTCATTCTCTCTAATTTATTCTAAGATTTACAAATAAATATGACTTTTTTCATATTTATAATATCATAAAGGTTTTATTGTTTATAATATTTGAATATTATTTTTTGTTTGGAAATTATTGTTAACAAATAAAAAGCTAATAAAATTGAGATAAAAATAAAAAAATCTTATAAGCTTACTTTCTATTTTAATCAATTGGTTTCTTGTTTAAATGAAATTTCTACTTGAATTCTTCATTACTAAAAGATATCATTTTTGCCTCATGCAGATTATAAAAGAATGTTATTAAATATAAAACATTAATAAAATGAAACCCAGAAAACATTTCTTTAGATTAAATTTTTTCTCAACAATTTTTAGTATTAAATTATGAAAAATAACTCACAAACTGATAAGCAATTAAAAAAAAGATAGAATATTAAATAAGTATAAATTTTGGTAAATAGAAAATTTGTAATTTCAATTATATCTGCACACAGGGCATTCATGACTTTTTTTTTGCCATTCTTAAAGACAAGCTTAATGGAATATATGACAACATTATAAAACTCCTTTTTAATCCGCAAGTCCAATATCTAATAAGCAAATTGGGCATTCTTGAGCTTTGTAAGATTAGTAAGCATCAGCTACTTATTTTAATGGGCAATCTTAATAATGATCTTATTTGAATTTCTTAAATATTTTTTCTTAGCAAAATTCACATAAATCATCTTCAGCCTCCTACAATGAAAATGCTTGACAATTTATTTAATGATCGTTGATAAATTTTTCTAAAATAGATTCTCCACAATATCTACAATCAACTTATAAATTTTCTTAAAGACAATTTTCTAGATGTTCAGATATGAAACAATATGGGTAGTAATCTCCACAATTACTACAAGGATAAAGTCTCATATCATCTTCTTATTTCACATCCATTATATTAATATTAATTATGTCTGATATATATTCTAATATAAATTCCCAGCTTCATTCCAATTAGAATTTATCCCTATATGCAAGGCATTAAAAAGAAGCAAGAATAGAGCATTCAAAGCTTACACCTGAAGAATAGAAAGAAAAGTTGCTACAAGTTTATAATAATCGACCACCTGTTTTTTCAGATGAGGCTAAAATACCACCTAAACAAATTACAGCCACTTAAGGATCACAAAGATAAAAACTTTAGATGGGAATCATTAATCCAATTCATTAATTTGAAGATCCTAGAATCATAAAAAATGAAGCTAAATAAAAAGAACAGGAGTGGTATGCTTAAAGGATGAAATAAAAGTAGAGACCTAAACCAGAAGATCCACTAATTGAACCTCAAGCAGATTTAGTTTTATAAGCAAATAAAATTGATTTAAAGTATAGATTACTTTTCAAATTAGGCCTCCTCCTATGTTAGAAAAAGAGAAGCCACTAATGTAAGATCATCTAGCTAATCCGTATATCTATATAAAAAAGATTTTCAAAAAGAATTCTGTTGAATCATAAATGAAACACCCAGATATTTGGGATAAGAGTACTCATGTTGAATCTTTAAGAATTAATAAAATTATGAAGTAAGAGGGCAAGAAAAGACCTTAATCAGCTAAAGTTATTTAATAATAATAAGTCCAACCTTAGGATAAACAAAAAGAAAAATTAAATAAAAAAGAAAGAGAAGAATTTTATTTGAAAAATCTAGTAATTATGTAGAATATTTTTTTAGAAAATGAAAGAATTTCTATTCAAGTTTTTTAAGACAATAAATCATTTACTAAAGGCCAGAAAATATAATAAAATAATTTATAAAGGAGATCAATAGAATTATGATCTAAACACTTTATTCAATTTATGGGCAGAACATAAAAAATTCAATTTTAAATCAAATCCTGAGAAATATAGTAATGATAGAATATAATTAAAATTTAGTAACAAAAGAATAGTTTGTGGATTTTTTACTATTGATTGGACTTGATCCAGACAGATCTCATGAAGCTGAAAGGTTTTTTGATTATTGTCATGATGATGTAGTAAAAGCTCCTGGAATTGCTCAATAAGAATTAAATACTTAAGCTTAACAAGATTCAAAATGGTTTCGGTTATTTAAGGATTGAGAATAAAAATTTTGAAGAAATTATCAAATTTTATATAATGTACTATTGATTATGTAATCAAAACAAAACAAATTGCTTTCTAACGTTACCAATAATTTCATTAGGGATGACTTTCAAAACATTGAATCTAACGGTTTTTGATAATGGTCTGAATAATTTGAATTAATTGAATACCTGCATTATCCGCAAACAACAATATCTCCTTCCTTAACAGGTCCAAAAGCTGGTGAAATATGGACTGGTACATTTCTGTGTCTCTTCTCATATCTATTATATTTGGCAACATAATGTAGATAATCTCTTCTAATAATAATTGTTCTGGTCATTTTGGTTGAGATGACAATTCCTCTGATTTAATTATTTTATTAATATGATACTTTAAGATGGCTCCTCTGACACTAACATTACCTGTGAATGGACATTTCTTATCAATGTAATGTCCTTCAATAGCTTCCTTTGGTACTTTGAATCCAAGTCCAACTTCTTTCCAATATCTTACTCCTTTTGATGTTTTCTTAGCCAAAAGTTTTTTTGAGTTTTGGAAGATACCTTCTTGCTTTTAGAATGCTCTTTAAGTCTAGACGTCTGCCATTATATATTTTTTTAAAAAAGATATAAATTTTTATGTAATAATAAGGAAATATATTTTAAACAAAAAATAGATTAAATTTACTTGAAAAAAAAACAATTCAAAATCATAATAACTATACAGTTCTTTTCTTATCATCAAATTAGACCTTTTCATTTTTATCTAATTCTAGTAGACATTTTAAGAATTATAAATAATCAGCAATAATAATTCTACTTTGACTTTAGAGTTCTCCCCAAATAATATCTATATCAACAACATCTTAATGAAGCTAAAATATATATTATATGATACTTTTTCTTTAAAATCTCTTAAGACTTTGTGAACAGCCTTTAATTAATCCCTTGTTATACTTTATGAGTGAGCCTATTATAGGAATAAATGAAATTCAGCTTCTTTATTTTTTGGATCATCTTATTTTTATTTTTTCTTATCACTCTTAACAATCAGTTGATTTTCTTAATCTTCCTGTTTAAGTTATTATTCAGATTCAATTTTTTATCTCCCAAGAGATAAAGGCTATTCACTTTTAAGTTTTTGTTGACTTGATTTTCTGCCACTTACTTTTCTATTTTCTTCAACTTCTTCGTCTAAATCCATTTGCAAAGAAATCTTCATTAATTTAGCTCCTATTGTAACATCTTATTTAGTGACAATGTTTGAGAGTCTTAATTTGGCATGGGCAGAAGCCAATCTGATAAGAGATTCTAATGATCTAATAGTGATTGGTTAAGTTCTTATTTATTTTTCTTATAAGTCATTTTATCTCATTTTAGTCCATTGCTTAGTAACTTCTTCTGCTGCTTCATCATCTAATATAACATTAGAATAATTCTCTTTGGCATACATTATATATTTTTTAAGGAATGTCTAAGTTAAGAGATCTTTCTAATCTTAAGTGTGATAGACAGCTGATTGTTGAACAAAAGGTGATATTTCTTGTTTGATGCTCATCTAAGCCATGGGTTGAATGATATCACCAATGTTATCTTCCTCATCATATTAACCTTTAAATCTATGATTTTTGGTAACCCTTTCTGCCACTCTTCTATCATGATCTTTTGATTTTTAATCCAAAATAATAAATAAAAGATCAAATCTACTGAGAAGGGAATCAGGTAAACCAATATTCTTAGTAGGTGCCATATCTAATTAATATTCACCATAGAGTGGATTTGCAGCAGCTAAAACAGAACATCTAGCATTTAAAGAACAATGTATTCCTGCTTTAGCAATAGTAACTGTTTATTATTCCATTACTTCATGTATTGCTACTCTATCAATTTCATTCATCTTATCAAATTCATCTATTAAAATAACTCCACCATCAGCTAAAACCATTGCTCCAGCTTCTAAATTATTTTCTCCTGTTTCATTATCTCTTTTAACAGCAGCAGTCAAACCAACACTTGATGTTCCTCTACCTGTTGTAGTTACTACTAAAGGTGCAGTTCCCATTACATATCTAAGTAATTATGATTTAGCTGTTGATGGATCTCCTATCAATAAAATGTTAATATCTCCTCTTAAATGAGTTCCTGTTTCCAAGTTCTTCTCTGTTCCTCCTAACAATTGCAACAATATCGACTATTTTACATTTTCATGTCCAAATATTGATGGAGCTATTGATTTTGACATATATTCCAAAAGATCTTATTATTTTATCATTATCAATACTTGGTTTTTTAGCTATTTCTTTTATGTGTTTGATATCCCCATCTGAAATCTTGGTTTCTTATACTGCATTCATCACTTTTATATTCTATGCTATCAATGTAGTCCTGAATGTTCCATTTGCTTTTGTTGATGAATTAGGAATACACTTATAAACCCCAGTAATCTATAATTATTCTTTATTTCCTACCTCTACTCTATCTCCTGGCTTTACTCTATCTACTAAATCTTAATCCAATATCACCTCTAATGATCTAGGCAACATTCCAGTCGGAGTTCTCTCTGGCAGTTCTTATACTACTAATGTCTACATGTCATTTAAATCACTTAATCCAAATTCAAAAATCATAGGGTTACCTTCTTCATCTTTCTTTTAAACCACTCTAACTTATCTTGATGATGTTCTTGAACTTGGATCCATATTGTTAAAATATTCCACTTATTTGAATTAGTTTTTCTTCTCTATATAATGAACTGATTTCTAAAGTTTTAACAACACCAATGACATCTTTGTTACTATTGCCTATGTACAAACCAATTAATTTATTTGTCCTGCTCCCAATCCCCTTGGAGTAACGTAATTCTTTCCCAATTTACCTTCAAAATATATTTTATATGTCTTCTCTGTCTATACTCCCTTTTTATCATCCTCCTCTTATTAATCTTGCAATTGCTTGCATATTTAACTTAATTTCTGTTAGAATACTCTTATAAAATCTGTTGGATTTCTAATCAAATCATCAACTCTAAAAAATATATTATTAACTCTCTTACAAATTAGGATATTGTTATCTTGATTCCTATCTCAATGTGTCTAAATTTATAGGAAATCTAATTTTATTTTGCTATCTCATTGCCTCAATCTGTGCAATATCTATGTTACTTAGAAATCTTTCAAGATAGTCTCGGTAAATTAAATCTTACTATGGCGCTTCTTATGTGTTCATTTGATTTATTTTATTATTTACTAACTTTATGTATCAACTTTGCCACAATTTATACTTTTGGCGCAAAAAAACTAATTATTTTTGATTTTATGAAATAAATTCATATTCAGTATTTGTGATTAGGAATCTATAGAGTGTGAGTTTAACTTAAAGAAAAATAGAATAAAAATATTCAAAAGTGCCAAATAATATGAAATACATGAAGAATACTTTAGTTAAACACATTTTAAAATAGTAATTGAACATTCAATTGATATATAAATCATATTCTTGCCTCTATAATTCAAAATAGATAAATTAATATTATTATCATCGTTATTTTAATAATTTCGAACTTTCTTAATATAAATTGAGAACACATTAAGTCTACATGATATTTGATTTAAATCCTAATGAGTGTGTATGAGAATAAGTAAGAAAGAAAAGTGGATTATTAATAGTTGGTTTTCATAAAGTTATAAAGAGATTTGAATAGGAGAAGAGAATAATTAGATATAAAATAAATAAAGAGTATAGAGATGAGTAAATAGAGTGGAAGTAATATATTTGAGTGTTTTGTGATTGATATTTATATATTCCTAATCATGATAGTTTATAAAGATACTTGATATGCATAATTAAATGATGGTGATGTTTTAATATTAAAAAAAATAAATAAAATGAGCTTTCCACAACATATTCCTAGCACATCACTTAGTTTTTTAGATGCTAGTTTATTGATTGGGAATTTAGATTGGTTATATTTGTTATCAATGAAAGAAACAGATGGATTATCAGAAAAGTCTTTATCGAAAAGTGAAGAAGTTTCAGGGTTTGATGCATTTCTAGAGCAAGTTGATTTTACGAGATCAGCATATATTAAATTAAGGTAGTGAAGTATTGTAATTAGAGCAGATAGGATTATTTTAATTTAATATAGCATTCATCTCGACAATTAACAGAGAGTCTCTTGAACTCTAAGAATGAATACTTTAGTAGAGTTAGTATGATGTTGAATAAAATCAATAAGAGTAAATTAGATAAACCAATAGTTATGGCAATGTGTAATAAATTAACATCTATAATTTTAGATCATGAGTGTACCTATGAAGTGTTTAAATAATGTTAAGGAGTGACAAATAGTTCAGCTTTGTAATCCAATCCACCAAAATGGCCTTGGGGATTAGAAGATTTTCATAAATCACTTTGTAAATAAGAGCTATTGTCTCTCTTTTATGAACCAGATTATGAAAGACAAAGCATAGACTAGAATTTATAAAGATTAGTAAAGGAGATGGATCATAAATAATTGTCTAGAATTTTTATAGATTATGCATTAAGAGTTGGAACATTTAAGTAAATGTTGAGTCTTTGTGATTTAAATTTAAAAGAAATAATAAAGTTACCAAGACTCTAATAAAAGAGTAAACATCTTCATTATATGAGATCATTATGTGATCAAGGAGGATTTACTATAACTTAATTGTAGCAATTTACAAAATTAAATTATCATTAATTGACTATGACATCCTCTCAATCTTATTTGTACATATTAGTAAGTTCCCCTGTAGGTGGAATGTACAAAATTGGTACAGGAGAATGTGGTACTGTTGCTGGTAAAGTATATTTGCATCAACCAATTAAGAAATAAGATGATGTCTAATGGGTGTTTCTTTAAAATAAATTATATCTTAAATAATAAAATGGTACTTTAGATATTATCTGTCCTGATACTTTCTAAACTTTAAGTTAAATAACTCTACATTGTCCAGAATTGTTTCAACATCCTTAAATGTAAGCAATAAATAAAAATTATCCTCTCATAACAGATGGAGAAAAACTATTTATTATTGGAAGAAAGCTTAATATTACAAAAGTAGAAGGAGCTCCAGCTAAAGCTATTAAAGAACCCGCACCTTCAAATTCCAGATAATAAAAAAAAAAAGAAGCTGAACATTAACCTGCTGATAACACTATCAAAATTATGGATTTTATCCTTTTTGAATTTGATTTGAATAAGCCTACAGGAAATGTATAAAATGAAGAGGAATCAGATAAAAAATTACTAGCTGAATTATACGAATCATTTTAAGGATATTTTAGCAAAGCTGAAATTAGCAAAGCCTTGAATCTAAATAAAAATGATATGTAAAATGCTGCTTAATGGTTGGTTGAAGAAGGAGAAAAAGAAAGAAACAAAACAACTGTCTCTGTATCAAAATAAACGTTACTTTGCTAAGCTGAAATAACTACTGACATCTCAGCAAAGTAAGTTAAAAGTAGTGCTGATATTGGATGTAAGGAAGGATCCATACTTCAACCTTAAATTATTAGTAATATTATTTGGACTATGGATAAAAAATATGTGACAGCTTATTTCGAATTTGGAGTCAAGATTTTCTCTAAAGATCCAGCTGATGAAAAAGAACTTGATCAAACTAAAGATGAATTTAATCTTAGAGATCATTATTCATCAAAAAAACCTCCTGTTTCCAATCTTCCTTTAAAAGGTACTTATATCACCACAGTTAATAAATATTTTAATGAATTCTATTAGAATCCTAATTATATTGTTTCCTATGAACATACTACCAAAAGATTTTATGTTATGTAAATTTAATGGAACTCTACAGATTTATAATTTCCTGCTTTAGTTACGATAGGATCCGATTTTGTTCATAAACCTTTAAATTTGAATTTAAGTCCAGCAACAAGTTTTGATGAAGAAGTAGTTAATTTTTTACTTTAACAGTAAGAATAACGTTACGATTAAGAATGGAGGTTAAATGACTGGTATGTGGCTTATTAAATAATACTTAAGAATCTGCGAAGTATCTCTGAACATTTTTCAGAGGATGATGCTAAAAAATTGAAAAATGAAAAATCAAAATATTTATACAGATTAAATAAATCACTTCGATCGTTTAATAATTCTAGAACAGAGGTGGAAATTAAAAAAGTTTATGCATTTTGTGTAGAAGGAACCTTAGAAGAGTTGAAATAGATTTGGTAATTATTTAAAAGATTTCGTAAAGTTCAATATATTCAACTTTTACAATATTGGGTTTAATATAGTGAAATATCAATCTTATTAAATGAAGGTGTTTATGATATTCTTAAAGAGATAGGTGAATATTTGATTTAAAATTGGTAAAGTGAATTACATAGGAATATTTTTATTAAAGGATGGACATTATTTATGTGTTCAAATTCACTTTAGTTATAATATCTTCGATTAGGAGATACTTAATTATTATAGAATATTATATCAACATATTCAAGCATTTAAGCAGAGACAGAATCTGCCATCTTAAAATTAAAGTCTAAAAATGTAAATTTAGATGGAGATTTTAAATCATTTATCCATAAAAAAGGAGCTTAGTAATATTTATTAGAGCCATTATCTCGATTATTAGTTGATGTAGTTTAGAGTTCTAAACTATTTAAGAAGGTTTATTAAAAGGGATATTTTGTAGATTGTAATATCACCTAAATAAATTAATAATTTTGGATTTTAGCAAAAGAATGGGCAACTTAATGTGATTTAACAAAATGGTAATTTTTAAATATGTTGTTTAATATGGCATTTAACGAGAATAATGAATGGGAAGTTCAACATAAATTAGCATTCAATATATTGTAAGTTTTCGAATTGGGTATAGCTAATAAAGAAGTCAAGGAATTGATAATCAAAAACAATTTTTTGACTCATTTTTTACTTTAATTATTTTTATCTCCAGTTTTACAATGTCCTCTAGATTGTAGTCTTTTATCAATTTTGATGTAAATTAATCAAAATATAGAATTACCTTCAGTTCCATTTAGAAGTTAAGGCATAGATCCAATAGGATATAAAGTATTTGAAACTAGTCATCCTTATGAAAGATAGAAAGTTTAAACTTTTGAAGATACATATTTTCCTGGTGCATTAGCTTTGGCAGTAGAGTTTGATCCAAGATGTTCAAGTGATTAAGCTCATGATTTCTTAACAATTAATTCTTGGTATTCTCCTCATAGTGGTCCTTTTGGATTATAAACTAAATTAAAAGATCCTATGGGAGTTTCATATAGAATATCAGGCAAACTAAGTACCAAAAGACCCATATTAATGCTTGGGAATGTTATTTAAGCTGATTTTAGTCCTAGTGGATAAGTTAGAAATGAACATTCGCTTAGTCGATGGGGATTTAAAATTACTATTCGTCCGGTGTATGGAGATACTTATCATGTGAGTAATGTATTACATATGGTAATTTTGGAAAACATTTAATCTTTATTAGGTTTTAATGAAAATAGAACTTAATATGAAGAAAGTAATCATAATCTTTTAAAATGGAACATTTTGAAAAATGGAAGAGCAGGGTTTCAATATGATAAACATCTCATAAAAGTATTAGGCTAATTATCTATTTCCAGTATGTCATATAATGATGCCACATTATTACATGAAAATGCAGGAGCTAATACTCAAATTAAAAATAAATATCAATAATTGAAGAAAGATCTGATTAAAATTAATTACAAAAAAAGAGAAATTTAGAATATAGATATTGATCTACTTCAATTGGCTAAATAATAAAATAAATATCTTTCTTAAATTTTAGATAAAAAAGGAGATTTCTATAAAGTCATTTCTGATGTTGTTAGTCAATTTACTGATTCATTTCATTATAAAACAGCCAAATAAAAATCTGCAATGAAAGCACACATCGAAGAATTCAAATAAATTGAAATGCTTGTTATTATGGTTACTCTATATCATAGTGGATTATTGGATGAAATAAATCTTTTGAATTTAGAAAATCATATAGATATGTTATAAGAAGCAAGAAATGATGTTATCAATTATATGCTCAAAGAAGTAGAGACTATGATTGAATACTAATAAAATTATGAAGGAATGTCTTTATAAGCTACAGAATTAATGGAATAATAGAAATTGAAAGAAGTCAATGAGTCAATCGAAAATATACTTTGGGATATGCTCCAAAAGAGATTGGAAGGAAATAGTGATATGATATATAAAATATGCACTTAATAAAATTTGTAGATTATTGAAAACAATCCTAATCTATCATTAAGACAAATCTACAATAACATTTTAGGAAAGATTAGAGATTCAAAAATAGATTTAGTAAACCCATATTAACATATTGTTTAAGTAATTAAAAAGAGAATTTTAATCTTATTTAATATTAGTAATGTTTAATTGGTAGGTCAATAATAGTTAATCTAAACCAAATCCTAACAATCTATTGATTCTGGAAGTATTAAGTAATTGAAACCTCCTGGTATTGAAAGATCGATATCTCATTAAATAGATGATAAACATATTGACAGTTAGAAATTGCTAAAATTTAGATAATGGTTAGATAGTTATCAAAAATGGAAAGTTCTTCATAATGTAAATTTAAACTAAATATCTGCTGAATCTTTAGATATTCCTCCTGTTAAATCAGTCATACTATTTCTACAATAGAATGTTAATGAGTCGTTGATTTAGGTTATGGACTTACATAATCGAAGATGCATAAGAAGAATTGCTTCTTTAAAATTTCTTAATGAATTCTAAGGTTTAAGTGGAGGAATCTTATGTTAAGATGTAATGAATTATAAAATTGAATTTGCCAGTTCTAACATAAAAGAGATATTACTATAAGAAGTAGTAAAAAGATTAAATTATTTAATGTAATCAATAAAGAATGATTACGCTACATATTTAAATCAAGCAATTACTCAATAAATTGATGGAACTTTACTTGAATAATTAAAAATCATATGTATGACTCTTTGTGAGATAAATTAATTATTTTAAGCTGATAATAATATTTTATGGAAGAGTAGAGAACATGATTATAATCCTCACTTTAATCCTGTTTTTAAATAATTTTTAACTAACATTATCATAACTGGATTATTAAGTTTGGCTTTTGTTAATTTGGATCAATAATATTAATCTGTTGCTATTTTAAGTTAAAATATTTTAAATAATGTTAAGGAGACTTTGTACATAATAACTGATAATCTAATGACTGATGATATTCTTTAATAATTAATATAAATTTTGTCACAAGAATTAGGAATATCATTACAAGGAGATGAAGTAAATTGTAGGCTTCTAACAAAGTTATACGATTTAATAGGAGTAAAGAGAGTGAACTTTTTGTTAACAAATATATTAGATTATTTGATAATCCATTAAAGTTAAGATGTTCCATCATCTTTAATAAAACTAATATTTTTTATTTTACATCATACAAATACTCCATCAACAATGAGATTGGCAATAAGAATTTCTAAGTATTTTAGTAGTATTAATTTGAACAAGATCAAGTATACTCCAAAATATTTGTGGATTTATTATGAAAATAGTAATTAGCAATAGGTGAAAGTTTTGTAAGAAAATAAAGAATTGTCTTTTAGTGAGACATTATTGGAACGTGTAGGTTAATTGGTATGTTAAGATGAAGATACAAATTATAAAAATATTAATATCTAATTATAAAATGAATTAGTAAATGTACAAAAAAAGATTTATTCATCAAATAATAATTATGATTAGAATAATCCTTAATAGTATAGAGTAATATTGCATTTATGTTAAGAGGAAGAAATATCTATTTTATTAAAGATATTGTATTGGTGGGAGGAATTGTACCCAAATTTGAAATTAAAATTGCCATAGACATATTAAGAATATATGGAAATGAAAGAGAAAGAAAAAAAGAGAGAAGAATAGAAGACTTAATAGTAAGAAGTAATTGCATAATAAACGGAGTTTTAATCATAAAGATAACAATAATAACAATAATATAAATTATTAGAGAGAGTCCTAATGACATAGCCTGAAATTTAATAAAAAGATTATTTATTAGGATGGGGATTTAATTATAGTAATTTATATAGTGATATGAAGAGTGGACCATCAGATAACAAAAAGCACTCATCTGGAAGAGTAAAGAAGTAGATAAAAAAGTACTGGAGACCATTAAATTTTTAAGAATTAGAAAGATTGTATGAAGAATTATATAAATAAAATGAAGATGTTAAGTAATTTCCAGATGAATAAGCATTTTTGAGATAAAGAAACTTTATAACAAGGATTCATTCACATATAAGAGAAATAAAGAATTATGGTAGTTTATTAACAGTTTATGGTTGTATAGCATTTAGTGAAATATTTACATATTAAAAAGCATAAGTATTGATAGAGTTGATTTAATCAGCATTAAATGGAACATTACCAAATATACCTATGAATGATTTATCAGAGGAATTCAAAAATAAAGCAGATCCAAATAAATATATTTTGATAGGTGCAATTAAGGAGATAACACCTCCTAAGAGTAAATCATAACCATAGAAAGCACCTGCTTAAATACCACCTTAACCAACAAGTGGGAAATCTTAGATGACTGTAAGTGTTTGTGATGTATATACTTTTCAATCTTATGAATTTAGAATGGATTACATCACATTATTACCATATGGAAATACAAGTGTTAATTTTTATAATGAAATTAATCGAAGTTCATCATTCACATAATAATTAGTGAATGGATAAATAGTAGGTTAATTAATTTATGAATTAAGTCAATTGTTATGTCAGTAATAAGTTGATGTTACAAATTAAAATAAATATTATAAATTAGGTTATACTACTGTTCTATCATAATAGTTAATATAAATAGCTCCAGGAATACCAGTTTAAATTAAAAAACATAAATCCCATGATAAATAATATGTTGTTTCTGGAGGAGATTATTGTGGATAAAAAGAAATTAGATTACTCTCTAATAATGATGATAAACTTAACCTTTAAATTGTATAATTGGATGAAATTGAATTGATTCAATAAGATATTCCATAGTTGATAACTTAAGAATAAATTATAGATTTAATAGAAAAAGAGAATGACAAATTCATTCTAAGAAATCTTTTAATTATTGCAAGCAAATTTTAATGGAAAGGATTTAATGTTGAGAAAATAATTAATAAAATATTAAATTTAGCCACTCTCTATTAAGGAGATAATAAATTTATTCAAGCCTGGGAAAGATTAATTGATAATAGATTATCTCCTAATTATTTCTTTCCTTTAGAAGTAAGTAAATCTATTAAATTTTTATAACAATCTTAATAAGTTGAATAAGAGGATTAAAAGATTGAACCTTTTGTCGAGAATGTGGATAATACTATTATAGTTGGTAGTACTTATATGTAATCATTACCTGAAGCATGCATTGTGTCAAATGAACTTAAATTAGTATAATATTGGGAGAAAAATATATTACCTAAAATATATGATTATGTTAAGGGTTCTTTAAGACCATATGAAATAGAAGATTTCTTTGAATAAATACGATAATAATTAAGAAAAGGAGAATAACATAGAGCCTTAGAAATAGCATATATAGTATGTGATTAAAGAATGCCTAATGGTGTTGTAATTCCTGAATCTAATCATGACTGGAGTACATTGACAATTGAAGAAGTATAAGCTGGATAATATGTTTTATGTAGACTTATTGATAAAACATCAGAACAATTATATTCTAAAGAATATTTACATTACAAAAAGTAAGGTTAAACTTTTATTTGTGGATAAATCATTGGTGTTGATTAAAGATCATCCTCTATTTTAATTACACATATGGATATTAATAATTCTTAACTTTATGCTACTTGGTTCCCAGTAAGTGCTCTCAAATAAGTTTAATTATACATTCCACCTAATGCTAATGCATATCAACAAGAAAAAATCTAAAAAGAATATAATCGAGAATTAGACTTAGAACTTAGTAAATAAGCCAGATTATTATTTATATTGATTAGTCAAACTATAAATATAGATCCTATTACATATTTATAATTGGCTATGTAATTTGAAGGTTCATGTATTAATGGTTGGCTTACTGAATAATTAATTGATGATAATACCAAAACTAATTAAAAATTAAATCAATTTCTCTCAAATCCAGATTCAATATTTACTTGGCTATTAAAATCTTTTGATTCTATTCATTAATTTGTTAATAATAATAAATTACATCTAGATTTAGTTAAATCTCATAAAAAACCTTTAGAACTCAACTCAGATCTTGATATTGCTGGTATAGCTATTGTTTTTAAAAATGATGCTACTCTATGCACTTGTTCTGGAATCAATTTCTTTAAAGATAGATTGGGCATTAATGATTTTTATACCATAGGTAGTGGTAAAGAAACAAGAGGTAGATTATCACCCATTATTTTAAATTAAAAAACTGTTTATTGTGAATATTATTTTAATGGAGAAGCATTACCTATTTATTAATAAAAATAATGTGTTTCTCGTTTACCTTGTGTTGTTTACAAAATTCCTACTTTATGGAACACTGTATGTTATGTGATTGATTAAATGAGCACAATCTTTATTAAAAACAAAGATATTTAAAATATTAAAAAAATTAATTAAATTTTAGAAAAAGTCTATTAATTACAACCTCATATTCTTAATCAATCTATTATTAAATTATTAATTAGAAATATACGCAAAATGCAAACAATCTCACATGAAACTTTAAAAGATGAATTTCTTTCCTATTTAATTAATGATGCTGTCAAAATATATAATATTTAAAAAGTAGAACCAAATGTTTTATATTCATCTTATTTCTAAGATATCACTGAATTATTGGCTCTTGCCATCCCAAACAAAACTAAAATTTAGATTCCAGATTGGTTAAATTCTTATCGCAACATTATTTAAATTGCAGAATTCATTAAATGTGGAAAATCTTTATATAATGAATAAATTGAATAAATTAATGCAATGTTACAAACTAATTAATGGGATAACTTAATCTATATGAATGAATTGCCATGTGATATATAAGATGTATTATAAGACAAATAAGTTAGAATTTTAAATCCTTCTATTGATATTTTAAAAAAGAATAATTAAGCTCTCATTCTTGTAGATGGATTTTAACTATTAAATTTAGAAAATATTGAAATTGAATTACCACCTGAACCTCTCTAAGAAACTCTTAAACTATGGGAATGTGAATTATGTACTTTCGCTGAAAATGTTTGGGATTCATAATAATGTGCTATGTGTGAAAATCCAGCTCCAGCAAATAAAATTCCATATAAAGCATCTGAAGATCAATCTCAATAAATAGAATAATAATAAACTTAAATTAATGTTGATGAGGAAGATGAAAAAGCTGATATAAGAGAAAGACAATTTTTAGAAGATCTTATTGAAAAAATCAAAGAAAAGATTTAATTATATTACACTGATTTATAAAATTAAAAATAATAAAAAATTAAAGAAATTAATTAAGCAATTGAAGTTCAATAAAATCTTTTAAAATAACTCAATAAATAAATGGAAAAAAAATAAAAATAATATAAATCTAAATCTAAATTAAAATAAAACTAATAACCACAAAATGAATTATAACAATTAAAAATTTAGGATTGCTAACTAAAACTATAAGAACTTACTTTAGAGTTGTTATCTATACAAGAAAGTAAACTTGAAAACAATTTCTAAATTTATTTTGGTAAATAAGTTTTTGAAAAGGCAATATCATTATTAGATGAATTCTTATTAAAAAGATTAGAATATTTCAGAAAACAAATCGATCCTAAATACTTAGAAGAAATGAGTAACATGGATGCTTTAGAGAGTTGGAAATACTTAGAATCTTAAGGTTATGATCTTCATTATTAATAAATTCATAACCCAAAGAATATTTAAATTCTACCAATTTAATAGATGAAACATTTACTTAAATTAATTGAATTTGATATTTGCAAAGAAACTAAAGCTGTAAGAGTTTATAATCCAAAAAATATTAGAAATCAAATAGATGAATAGGCTATTAATTATTAAGATTATATAAATAGTTTAACAAAATATTAGGATATTGTAAATGCTCCAATATTGATAATAAGATAATCATGGGCTATTATAAAATTATTCAATCGTTATTTAGAAACTTGTGGATAATTTATAAATATGGATGTTCCAATAGGTACAACATAATAATTCTAATAAAATACAATATTTTTATCAATGGGCAATTATATGTAAGTTTTAAGATAGTTGTGTATGACACCTACAAAAGTGGATATTGTTCAAAGAGTTTTAAATAAAACAAGTATAAGTAGAGATTCAGCTCCAAAGATAAATGTAGAGCGTATTCGTTTAGCTAATCGTAATGGAAGAACAAATCAATAAGATTTCTTATTTACAATAGCTTATGAATAAATGAAGAATATACCACCAACTTTATTAAGACCTATAAAACCATAAGGAACTGATCCATTTTTGGCATTTGAAGTAAATTTCAAGGGTGAAGATGTATAAGGTGAAAGTGGTCCATATAGATAGTTTTTTGCAGATATTAGTAAGGAATTATAATCATCATAATTATTATTGTATCCATCAACAAATAATCAAGCAAAATTAGGTAATCATAAGGATAAGTTTGTTCTAAATCCAAGTGCTAAATCTAATTATTATTTACATTTATATGAATTCTTAGGAGTATTGATGGCAATTGCTATAAGAACTGCAACTCATTTCTCTTTAGATTTACCATCAATATTTTGGAAACAAATTGTTGGTGAGAAAATTACATTTGATGATATTGAACAAATAGATGCTACTATGTGCAATTTAATTAATTTTATGTAAGAATGTCCTGAATCAACATTTGAAGAGAATATATTTGAAAATTGGGTAACTCTAAGAACAGATAAAAGTGTTTAAGAATTAAAAGAAGTAATTAATATATATATATTAAATTATAGAATGGTAGTAAAATACCTGTAAAATATGAAGAGAGACTAGAATATATAAATAAATTAATAGAAGTTAAATGTACAGAAAGCGAATTATAATGTGAATGTCTTATAAAAGGATTAATAAAAATAATACCCTCACCTTTATTGAATTGTAAATATCTATTTATACATTAAAATAGGGGTTTCAGCAGAAGATCTAGAATTGTGGGTTTGTGGAAGACCTATAGTAGATGTAGATCTATTAAAAAGACATACAAGATATTCTGGGGATTTGAATGAAAATAGTGATAGAATTAAATTCTTTTGGGAAACTTTATATGAATTATCAGAATAAGAGAAATTGAGATTTATTAAATTTTGTTGGGGTCAAGAAAGATTACCAGCTAATGATGAAGAATTCGATCGAAACTAAATTAGGTTCATGATTAAACCTTCAACTATTAATACCAAATAACCAAACAAAGCTTTACCAAAAGCAGATACATGTTTCTTTAATTTAGAATTACCAAACTATTCTAGCAAAGATGTATTCAAATATATTTTATAAATTTAGATTTAAAAAAAATAATTATTAACAGCAATTAATTTAGATTGTGACAGTATGAATGCTGATCCTAGAGTCAATCTAGATCCAAATGCTAGAAATCGAAGAAATAGGGAAGATGATGAAGATGATAGTTTGTTTGAGGAGTAAGAATGATCAAATCATTTATATAAGAAGTATATTAGTTTATTTTTGAAATCTATCTCCTTAAAACATTATTATTATAATTTATTTAAAATTATTATCTAATCTTTTTTAAATCAGTTTTATAGATAAGTTTTAATTTCATATTCACAAAAATATATACTTATAATTCAAAATTTGATTTAAGAATAGAATATATTATGACTATAAGATTCTTATTCATAAAATTCTTAATTATTTTAATCCTCTCCAATAGTATTTACATTCTCAAAATCATTCCTTATTTCTTATTATTCTTCTATTTACCCTCTTTATTGTAACTTATATATCAAAGCAGCCTTTTTTATCTTCGATTTATTTTTTCTTATAAATGCTCGAAGAAATCCCATTTTCTTATTTGCAAATTCCTCAATTTAACTTATCAAACGGACCTTCTTAAATATCTAAACGTAATCTTCTAATGTTTTTTTTGGAATTTTAACTAAGTTAGCAGCTTCTTGTAGAGTTATCCTTTGTTTTTTTTTATTCTCTTTAGTTATACCTTACTCATATAATCTTCTCCATTCGTTTACTCTATACATAGCATCATATACACTTCTTTCCTTCACTCTTTTTTCAGGAAAAGGACAATAATTGTCTTAAAAGTCTTGAATCATTAAGTAATTAAAAATAATTATAATTCTCTTTTAAAATTAAAATTTAAATAGTCATCTTATCTATCTATATTAATTCTATTTGATTTCATTTTCTTTCATTATATGATTATATCTACATATGCCTAATATATACTTATAGTATTAAAATATTCTATTTATAATAAATTATTTATATTCTTCATATTATATAGAAGTCTGAAAACAAATTCATATATTTATTAAAACAAAAATGTTTAAATAATCAAAATTATGATAGTTTGAAATAATAAATATCGATTGTTCTAGAATAAATATTTAATGAATAAAAATAATACAATTACAATTATAAAATATAATTGATTGAAAATAATGCAAGATATTTTTTATGTATTATACTTATTCTAATCATTAAGCATATTATTTTGTTTCTGATCTAACTGTTTGTTCAAATTTTGTTTTATCATTTTTATATAATTCCATCGCTTTTTGATTAAGTGCTTAATCGGTATTAACTTATCCCATTATGTTTAAGATTTTTTCTAAGACTTATTTAACAGTTTTGGTTGGTTGCCATTATTCCTAATGTTATATATTACAATTTACTTTAGTTTCAATCATATCTTCACAGAATTCTCCCTTTTCTGTAATATTGGGATGAAAAATTTTAGTTGTAAATATAAATTATGGGGCTTTGAAGGGATAGTTTTCTGGAAAAGTAATTTTTAACATAAAATTGCCTCCTTGATATGCTGTACCTTCTGGTCCTGAAACTATTGCTGTCCATCTTTACAATATATATTTTTATACACTAATCTATTATTAGCTTCTGAACTAATCTTAACACCGTGAAGTGGACTATTTTATGTTAAATCTAAAAATTCCTTATTCAATCTGTTTTACATTTTCTATAAATAAAAATTTATGATTTAAATCTTTAATATTTGAGCTTGTTTTTTTTATGTATAATATAAAACAGTGCAGAACCATTAATAACTTTCTTTTTTGTTATTTTTCTTATATAATGAGGTTTGTGATTATCAACTTATATGTTTCTGTAACTATCAATATGTATATATGCTCAAAAAGTTTGTTTTCTCTAAAGATCAGATTTTTTATTATTTATAGTCTTTTAATTGTTGGAATAAGCTGTTTTTAAATAAATTTTCTATTTATTATTAATCAAGATTAGACAATAATTTTTTATTATCTTCAAATTCTAGATTAAGTTAAAACTCAAAAAATATAGTTTTTTAGTTATTTATTAATTTAAAATTTTAGTTAAATTAATAATTATAACTTATAAAAGAAATAAATCATGTTTTAACAACATCTAATACTGATTAAAATTAAACTACTATCTTTTAAATACATTTATTCAAAGTTTAAAACTCATATAGTTATTGCTTTATAAATATTTGAATAGTTATTTTTGTTTTAATTTTAGTTTCATGATTATTGTTATAAAATTCCGATTAAATGCAATGCATTTTTATTTTGTTAAATATTATCTCTAAAATAATCAAAAAATGTTTTAGAAACTCAAAGCAAGTATTTTCAAATCATCCTTTAATCATCTTTAAGAAGCTTTTAGAATGACAAGATGGACAGGATGTACGACTGAACAATCAAAATCTTAATTAAACAATTTCGAATAGTTAATCTTGGATTCAAGTCAAAATATCTAAACTCAGGATGAATTATCCGAAAAATAATATTAATTGCTGATGTATGTTTTGAATAATATTGTAAGAAAAAATACTATTTTGATACAATCATACTTCAAAAGTTATTTATCGAAAAAAAAATATGCTTATATGAAAAAATGGGCAAAATATAGAAAGCATGTTTATTAAGAGTTAATAATTACAGAATAAGTTTACTTAAGTGATCTAAAGGCAATTATTGATAATATATTAATAATAGCCGAATAATAAAATCTATTACCAGAAAACGAGATACAAACAACTTTTAGTAATATCTGTCACATTTACAATTTCAATAAGAAATTTTATGAAGAAATTATAAGTAAGAGCATAATATTAATTCAATTTTAGAAGAGTTCAATAACTACCATCCAAACTCTTGTTTTGGAAATGTATTTCAAAAATTCATTCCATTTTTCAAAATATATTTCTAATATTATGCAGATTACAAGTCTTATCAAATAAATTATTTAAGATAAACATATCAAGATTTTGATAAGCATCTGTTTAATTTAGAAAAATAAGATTTTTTTAGAGGAACTGATTTAAACTCGTTTTTAGTAAAACCAATTTAAAGATTACCTAAATATGCATTATTAATAAAAGATTTAGTTAAACACACTTGGAAAAGTCATCCTGATTATTAGAATCTTTAATAAACTTTTTATGAATTTAATTTAGTTACTTTCAAAATAAATCATTTAATGGGAAAGTATGATTTTTTATTTATTTTATCTTAGTATTTTAAAAAATTAAGCACTTTTTGATTTATAGAAAAAGTTTTTCGATCCTTTAAATGTTGATATTGTAGAATCAACAAGAAACTTTATTCTAACTGAAACAGTCTACTTAAAAAATTATTAAGAAGATCCTGCTATTTTATATTTGTGTAATGATTTAATAATTATATCAAAAAAAACAGAATTTAATGAAAAATAAATAAATGAAAGATTGTTAACTTATCTCTATATAAATGAGTATTCATAAATATGGGATGCTAGTTAAGATTCTCTAACATTGATATTTGTAACATAAGATTAAAATATCAAATTTATGTGCTAAGATTAAGAATAATAATAAAAATTATTAGAAGAAATTAATAATCTCATAAAAGCTAATCATTAATCTAGTTGTTTGATTAAAAGTTCATTTTAAATTAATCCTGTAAGGGTTTTCGTTACATAAGTATCTAGAGGAAAATCAAGAATTCCATTCAAAACATATGCAAAATTTGAGATATTAGTATTAATATTTAAAAATGTTAGGTTGTTTTTGATAAGAGAGAGTATAGAATATGGACTAGACATAAAATTTTGTTAAAGATACAAAATACTTTAAAGAAATAATATTAAAAGGATTATGAATCAATGAAAGAAACGAATATTTTATTTTAAGATTGGATTAAAAATAAATTGAACAAATAAAATTATGATGGAAGAAAAGTTATTGTGGAAACATTTTTAGAAATTCTTTTAAATTCTCAATATGTGAAATCTAAACCTGAAAGTTATCTGAAATTTTTAGATCTTCCATAAAATTTTTATTAAAAATTCAATGAATCTTAGTTCACAAACTGAGACAAGTTCGTTAAAGATTCATGAAATAAATTAACAATTTTGTATTTATATAGAAATATCTATTACAAACAAAAATAAAAATATTTTAATGTTGATTTTGTTTTTTTTGTTTTAAAGAAAAAAGAAAACAAAAAAGAAAATGAAATTATTTGGAAATATAAAATATAATAATGATCTATTTTTTCATTTTCAAGTATGATCTCATTTTTTGAGGGAGAAGAGTTTGCCAAGAAAACCTGTGTTGCTATTAAAATAAAACATTCCTCCCATAACCAATAATAGGACTAGCATCTAATAAAATATAGAATAAAAGAATACTTGCATCCAAAACTCTGTTGAAAATAATGTTTTTTTCAAGAATGAAGACTCTTATTGAGGTTTTACAGGTTCTGGATGTTATTTTAAGTATTCTTCTCTTTCTTTTTCTTCTTATTCTCTTTTTTTCTTAAAATAATCTGTCATAGCATATTCAAAGACCTAAAATAGTTTTGAAATATTATATACTTCAAAATTGAATTTTCCTTAACCAAAAATTTCAGTAACATTTTCTCTACAAAGTCTTATGAGTCTTCTGACATATTTTTTGTTAGTAAAATTTAATTAATGTTTTATAACAAGTTCTTTGAGTATTTCATCATTTTCATAATCAATTAAATCCAAATTCATATAAAATGACATTGTTTATACAGTTTCTAAAAGTCTTTATAATTCCTATTTTGCAATCTTTACTTGATCATATTTCTTTTATTCCTAATAAAATAAAAAATAGATATTACAGCATAGAATTCAATAATCCTGTAATATTTATTAACCATTTCTTTAACAATTTCATATTCTTAATGTTCTTATGTTAATTGTGGTAGACATATTCGATATAAAAATTATTTATCTGTTTCATTTTGTTATTAAATTAAATCTTCTGGATCAATTACATCAGTAACACCTTCTTCATATGGAACTTTTCCATCTTCAATCATTTCTTATTCAATTTCATCAATTTCTTTTGCTCTTAGAAATAATGGTTCAACAATATCTTAAACCCATTATTTCTTTTTTTTTAAGGCTTCCATAACTCTATGTGCATGTTCAACATAAATTTCTTTAGCATTTTCTAAGCCCATCAATTTCAATATACCAGGACCTTATTTGAAAATATTTTCAACATTTGATAAATTGATAGCTTTTTCAATAAGTTCTTTAGCTTTTATTAAATCTTTATAAGTTGACCATTTATCATATAAAATGGCTTAAGAATATCTAAATAAATATTATGAATTTTCTTTTTAAATAACACCTGCATCATCTAATATTTTTCTAGCTAAATCAAAATGGGACATTTTCATATAACAAACAGACATATTAAGATATAGACCATACATAATAGAATTACACATTTCTTTATCAGCTTCATCCTTAATAGATTGAATGAAATGAATACTTGAATGTGTTCAACTCCATTGTACTTGACATTTTCATCAGTGTAAATTGTCATTAATGATTTATATTATTTTTTGAATTCTTTTTATTCTTTTCTATATTATTTAGCTGATTTTTTCATATCTTCTAATTCTTTTTTCTCTTTTTCAGTCATATTCGAAGTATCTTATTATTGATTTGTTTCATCTTCATCAGAATCTACTTCAGGAGGTTCTACAACTTCTAAATAACGAAAACAACCAAGAGCTCTTTCATAATATCTAATAGCCTCATCATATTCTTATTTTTGTAATAGTTTATTTCCTGATTATGAAATATAAGCAATACCTTTTTCTCTAAACTTATCATAAACAAAAAATCTTTAAGCCACCTCACATTATCTAAGTTTTTTAGTATTTTCATCATCATGAAACAATGTACTTTTTAAATATATTGGATATGTATCAAATACTTTTCTTCTATCCTTTATGGGACCTATGAATTCTATAATAATAAGCCTTACCTTTTTTAACTTCTTTAGAATCAAATGCTAGCATCCATAAACCTCTTGTATCAAGTAAATAATTCAAAGGACTTATATAATAAGTGTCATATTATTCTTCAAGGTGAGCAAGTGGAGGATTTCGTTTTTTTTCACTTGACATGAATGGACAACCACCTTTAGGTTACTTCTCTTTTTTCTCTTTTTTCTTTTCAGCACTTCCATCTGCAATTTTTATCTCTGGTTGTTGTTGCATTTGTTAATAAGGACATTTTGATTTATCTGTATAATTTTCATGACCTTTTGGTTGTTTCATTGCTTCAGAAAAAGGACATGAACCAAATTCAATATCTTTCTTTTAGGAACCTTGATTACCTTGCATTGATTTCAAATATATTTTTAATTATGTATAATTGTTTCTCAAGAGGAGTTCTTGAATTATATATAATATATTTATTCACTGGTCTATGACAATCATTTTTAAAACTCTTTCTACATATACATCATCATCATTATTTTATTTATCATCAATAACTTTATTTGATTTCTTTCTCATTTACTATTTTAAATCTTTTAATTCATCACCATCATCATAATCTAATCATAAGTATTTACCTAACCTTTCTTAAATCGAAATTATATATGTTTGGTAATTGTTATCCTTTATTATTTTATTTTATTTCATCAGAATCTTATTCATATTAAAAACTATTCTATAAATTATGTCTAACCCATTACTAATCACTTAACCTATAATATTTATAATTGCTCAACATCAGATTACTATTATTTCTTTAACAATTTTAAACACTTTAATCTCAAACCTTGAATTTATTCTATCCAATTCTATTTCTAGGATCTATTTTAAACACTCTCAATTGACATAATTAATCAATGCATCCATTATCAAATTTATTCTATTTTACTTTTTTTCTTAAATATTATAATAAAATGAACAATCACTCTTTGAACAATTTTAATTTAATACATTATTTTGTTTTAAATAACATTGGAAGATATACAAGTTCTTTTTAACCACTAAATTTACAACAATTAAATCCTTCTCAACATTCATTATAGTACTCTAATATATATTTTCCTGTGTTCCAATTTAAACAAGCGATTGGAATTTAATTATAAATTTATGGCTTTCTAAAAAAATCCTACCAATTATGATTAAAAACTGACACAATATACTCTTATAATAAAACATAAAGAAATCATCATCCATCATATTTTAAATTATGAATCAATTCTATAACTATATTTCCTTCAAAATATATATGCGAAAGAGCAAAATTTTCTATAATCAAATTCACAAATATTATTTGGATAATATGAACAGAATTTCCTCTTATAATTATCTGCTCTATAGAATTATTCTACTTAATTGTGCTTTAATAAAATTATCACCATAAGACATTATTAAATATTTCCAACATATGCACATAATTCTGCTGAATACTATGCATTTTTCTACATTTTGATTATTCCTATATAGTAGGGTAATTTAATTTAACAAACACTAACTTTTATCTATATTTAGCATTTTTTTGGTAGAATGGACAATTTTTATGGTTTATAATACCTGAAATTTTGCAAGGTTAAATTCTAAAGAAACTCAGGTCCAAATAATCTACTTAATTTATGGATTTGTATTAATTATGAGAAAATGAGTGACATCAGTTGTATCTAAAATATAATTATCCTTATCTGTATCCCTTAACTTAGCATTCCGCTAAGATACATTATTCATGCTTTTCATTTCTTTTGGAACTAAAGATATTTAAAGTTATTAAGAGCTTCAATTAAAATTTTATTATTGGCCTTATCGGCGTTGTTGTAACGTTTTAATGCTTTTTTTTAATTGATCCTATGGCTTTTACATTAATTAATTATTTATTATTAAATTTAATGATACCAAAATCAAAAAATGTACTATGTTTTTCTATTGAGTAACATGCTTTAATATTGATAATAATTTCAATTTTTATTGAATTGTTTTATTGATGAAAGGTTTGAATATTTTTAAATTCTTTGTACATAACTTTAATATTATAACATCAATCTTAATTTTTTAAATTAATCTCTATTGGTATATAATAATATTATAATCATTACAACAAAAATAAATGTAGTTTTGCTATAAATTATTAATATAATAGATATTGCCAATTTTATGATCATAAATTGGATATAAATTTAATAAATTTAAACTCAGAAAAATAGTATAAATGTTTAAAGTAGAAAAAAAAGAATTAAAAAATATAGTAAATAAATAATAATTGAGAGTGGTTAAGAATTGGAGATGTAGAAAAATAAGTTGAAGAATTATGTTAAATAGCAGTTAATAATTTATTTATATAATTCATTAATTTTAAATTCAAATTTGACACGAAATGAAGAAATAATTCAAAGAAGAAGCAATGCCTCTTATTTTTTATTAATAAGAAAGTTAAAGTAAATATTTGTTAAATTTGAACAGCTTATCAAGTAAATCCTGAGGCGATAGAAATAATAAAAAATATTCCATAACCAATAGGAATAGTTGGTGTAGCAGGTATGTATAGAACAGGAAAATCATACCTTCTAAATAGAATGCTTTTAAATAGATCTGATGGTTTTGGTGTAGGTCCAACAGTATTACCATGTACAAAAGGATTATGGATGTGGGGTAAACCATTATTAGGATAAACAAATGAGGGAGAAAGTTGCTCAATATTAGTTGTAGATAGTGAAGGATTGGGTGCTCCAGATGAAGACTCTACACATGACATTAGAATATTCTCTTTAACAATCTTATTAACATCTTGTTTCATCTACAATTCTGTTGGCAGTATAGATGAAAATGCCCTCCAAAATCTTAGTCTAGTAGTCAATCTTACTAAAAATATATAATTAAAAAGGTAAATTATAATTTTATATTTTTAGTGGGTAATCTCTTCAAGATCTTGAAGATTTGTCTTAATACTTTCCATAATTTTACTGGGTTGTTAGAGATTTTACACTTTAATTAGTTGATAAAAATAGAGAATAAATTACTTCAAAAGATTATTTAGAAAATGCACTAACAATCTAAAAAGGATCATCAGATGGAATTGATTAAAAAAATAAAATTAGAAGATTGTTGACTGCTTTTTTTAAAGATAGAGATTGTATTACATTAGTAAGACCTTTAACTGAAGAAAGTAGTCTTTAGAATTTAGAAAACCTGGATTTTGATAAATTGAGACCTGAATTTTTTGAATAAGTTATAAATTTAAGAAAGAAAATACTTAACAGAATCAGACCTAAAATACTGAATGGAAAAACACTTTCTGGTTAAATGTATTGTGATTTAATACGTTCATATGTTACCGCAATAAATAATGGAGCTGTACCTGCTATTGAATCTGCTTGGACTTATATTTGCAAAAATGAATGTTAAAAAGCAGTTGCAGAGGCTTTTGATACTTATGAATAAATTCTTAAAGAAAATCTTCATAATAGATTTCCAATTTCAAATGAAGATTTGAAAGCTTTTAATAGAAGTCTTAGAGAATAAGCATTTGCTTTATTTAAAAAGAAATGTGTCGGAGATGCTGAAGAATTTAAATTAGAATTGTCAAGGAGAATTAAATAACGATTTGTATAAGTAAAATAAGAAAATGATAGAGAAGGATCAAGAATGTGCACTTAATTTATTTAATAAGAATTTTAACCTATAGATAGAAAACTTAAATTAGGAGAATATAAATCTTTTGGAGAGTATGAAAAAGATATTAAAATGTTTTATAACTTTTTTACTGAGAATGGACCTAGAGTAGGAAATAGAAATTAAATCATTTTAGAATTTCTTTAAAGAGCATTGATTGAAGGATCTAATCTATTTATTAGATAATTTGCTTAAGAAACTGATTTAACCAAAAATGTTGCATTTGAAACTTAAAAAAAATTAGAATAGGAATTAAAAGAAGTTAGATAGGATAGTTTAAAAGATAAAAATAATCTTTTGATGAAATTAGCATAAATAGAAAGTGAAAAAAGTGAAATTGAACTTAGAGAATAAGTTGCTAGAGATAATTTGGAAGAACTTAAAATTTAAAAGGATTAAGTAGAAAGAGATTTAAAATTAGAATCTGAAAATGAAAAAATTGAATTAACAAGATAAATTTAAGAATTAAAAGGTTAGGTAATAAAAGCAGAAGAATTCAATAAAGATTTAGAAAGAAATACTTTATTTGGTAATTCTGAATTTGAAAAAGAAAGAGCTTTATTAGAATAAAAAATCACTTTCTTTGAGAAACTAGTGAATGAAATGAATACTAAAGAAGTTGAATATTAAAATGAGATTAAGAATCTTAGAAAAGAACATAATTTATAATCTAAAGATTAATAAACAAAATCAGATTAAATGGTTAGATAATTATAATAGAAATTAAGTGATTTATAAGAAAAACTTAATGAGGTAGAAAATGAATTAATTGAAAAGGAATCAAATTTTGAAAATGATTTTAAAAAGTTTGAACACAAAGAAAGAAGTTTAAGTAAATAAAATTTCGAATTAAATGAGTAAATTCAAACATTGACTAGAGAACTTAGAGAATATAAAAGAAATGAAGAATAGATGTAATAAATGGTAAAGAAAGATGCTAATAATTAAGTTAATGAATTGTTAGAAAAGGTTTAAGTATTAGAAGATTTAATAAAAACAAAAGATGATTAATTCAAATAAATAAAAAGTCATAGTGAAAAAGATAAAGCATTAATGTAATAAAAGATGGAATTTATGGAAGTATAATTGGATGAATATAGAAAATAAATAGAAGAAAATAAAAAATCTCATGAAGCTATAATGAAAGCTTTTGAAAATTCAAGTAATGAATCAACTTATAAGATTGATGCTGCAAAAATGAATGATTTAAGAGAATAACACAAGAGAGATCTTAAAAATATAGAGAATGAATATGAAAATGTTAAAAAGAGATTATAATAATAAGTAGATTAATTAAATGAGAAGAATAGTGAATTAGAACTAAAGGTTAAATTTGAAACTGGAGATTTAATTAAAGAAATTGAGAATCTTAAAGAATAATTATAAACAACAGAAGAATAAAGAAATAAATTGTTTGAATAAAATAAAAATTTAGATGGATAAAAATTATCAATTTTGAAAGAATAAGAATTAAGATTTTAAAAGAAGATTAAAACTTTAGAATAAGCAATGGATGAAGTAGATATTAAAACAGCTAGAGAAGTTAATTAAGCTTAGGCAAAAGCAGAGGAATCTTTAACTTAATTGAAAAATTTTTATGAAATTGAAAGGGAAAGATTAGAAAGGAGAATATGTGAAGAAAAAGAAAAAAGTGATAAAAAATTTTAAGCTGCTTAAGAAGAATTCTATCATAAATTAAGAGAAACTGAGTAAAATTATGAAGAGGAAATCGAAACTCTAAAAGATGATTTAAGAGATTAAGTTTAATAATATACAAATACAATTTAATAATATGATCATGAAATAGCTTTAAAATAATAAACTATTGAAATCTTTGAAAAACACATTAAGGAAACTAAAGAATAACTGATATCACTTTAGAATAATAATAATGCAACATTAGAATAATAAATGAATTCTTTTACTACAGAAAGAAAAGGATTGATTTCTAAAATTGATGTTTTATCTAGTTAGTTAAATAATCTTTAAAAAGAACATATGGCATTATAATAAAAGAAAGATCTTTTGGAAAATGAAAAAACAAGAAAAGAATAATAATTTGAATAGAACAGAAAAGAATGGTAAGAAGAAAAACGAGAATTAATAGATAGATTAGAAGAAACTAAATTAAGATTACAAAAGATGAATGATGAATTTTTAGATAAGAAAATTGAATATGGTAGAGAAACAGCATTAATATAATAATAAAATGAATTCTTATAAAAAAAGATAGAAGATTTATAAAAACAAATTGATACTTAATAAACAAGATTTGA
Source organism: Paramecium sonneborni (assembly GCA_905182985.1). Taxonomy (NCBI): domain Eukaryota; phylum Ciliophora; class Oligohymenophorea; order Peniculida; family Parameciidae; genus Paramecium; species Paramecium sonneborni. Next base: position 432,076 of record CAJJDN010000037.1, on the reverse strand, counting down.
TGAAAAAATTAAACAATAAAAGAATGAATATTCTGTTGAATTAGAATAAAAATTAGAAAGAGCATAAGAAGAAAAGACAACAATTGAAGTTAAATATGAAAAGATTAAGAAATAATTGAAAGAGAGTGAATATCAATATAATAAATAAGCTTCAACTTTAGAAAGAGAAAAAGCAATTTTGAATGAAAAGTTAGGAAATTTGGAAACAAGAAAGAATGAATTAGAATCTAAAATAAAAGATGAATCTGTTAATGTAGCATAATAATAAGCTGCTTTAAGAGAATAAATAGCTATAGATAAGAAATAATTATAGTAAGAATTAGAAAAATACAAATAATTTAATATTTAATTAGAATAAGAGAAAAGTGAAATTCATACAAGTTATGAAAGAGATAAGGCTTTGTGGGAAGGTAAATTTTAATTTTTGGAATAACAAAAAGAATAAGCAAAATAAGATTTGGTTGATGCATTAAAAAAATTTGAGATGACATTGATGCATTTATAAAGAGCTAGATCAAATGAAAAAGATGAGTAGGAGAATAATTTAAATGAATTATTGTAAAGTGTTGAGAGAAAATATTAATCATAAATTGAAGAAGCTAATCAAACACATTAAAGGATAGTTTAAGATTATGAAGATAAAATAAGAAGATTATAGAAGGAAGTTAAAACTCATAAGGATAAGATTTTAATTGATTAACATGGTAAAATTGGAAATTAATTACTTTCAGAGAAAAAGTTTGCAGAAATGTTAGATAATGAAAAAAGATTATAATAAGAAATTGAATATGTTAAATAAGATCGAGATTAAAAGATATTTGAATATTAAAAGATATTAGAGTAAGAGAGAGAGAATTTAAAGGCTAAGATAGGTGAATTAGAAACTAAATATAAAGAAGTTGAAAGTAAAAGGTCTACTCTAATTTTTGAGTTTGAAAAAGAGAGAGCCAAATGGAATTTAGATAGAGATCATTTAAATAATATTAAAAATGAATTATCAGATTAATTAGAGAAATTAGGAGACAAAAAAGAATAGTTATTAAGAGAAAATGAAAAGTTAAAAAATGAATAAAGAGCTACTAGACGTAGTGTTGCTGCTCATAATATGACAACTAACAATATTAAAACAGGAAATACATATAGAAATCCAATAAACAACATATCAAGTATTTATTACAAATATAATTTAAGCTATTGGTCTCTAAAAATTAAGTCCAACTCATTCAAATAATACTTCTACTTCTTCAGCTAATATATCTGTTCTTAAAAAAAATAACTTAGCAGATATAACTAATTATGAAAAGACTGCACCTTTGACTTAATAATCCTTTTAAAATAGTAAATACTACTTTTATGGAAATCAATAAGGACAAAATGATGATTCCATTATAGGGTAGAGTGATTTTCAAAAATGATATAATTAATATGTATAAAAATTAAATTTAACAACTATCATAAATTAAATCTTTTATAATATTTATTAGAACCGATAATTGAGATTATTTATAATTAAAATACAACATGACTACATAAAAATAATATAAATTAAAAACTAACTAAATTTCATTCTCCAATTTAATATTTTTATTTTAGAATATTTGATTAATAAAAGTTATAAAAATAAAATTTTACGCCCAAAAAGGGTCTCGATTCCTGGACCTAGAGATTAAAAGTCTCTCGCTTTACCAAGCTGAGCTATTTAGGCGTATTAATATTTAAAATTATTAATATTTATATAAGAACCTTCAAATAATCATAATAACACTTAATAATTGGTATTGTTAAAGATCTTAAAAAAATAATTTAGCTTAAAATACATTAAAACTCTATCTAAAAAAAATAAAAAACTATAATTATTTAATATTCAATAAAATTTATTTAAAATAATTTATATATTTTGGTTATTAATGGATTAGAATAACAATTAAGAAGTTCAAAATGAAATTTAGTATCCTTTTTAACCTATGTTATCAGAAGATCAGTTTCATTTATTTGAAGATGTAAAAGTGAAATTAATTGGTTAAAATGGTAAGGAAATTGAATTCCTACAAAATTCTGGAAATTTACTCATAACAAATGAGAGATTATGTTGGTATAGTTTGTTATAAAATAATGAATCATCATTAACAAATGAATAAATTTAATAAGAAAAATAAAATGAAAAAATTGAAGGAAATGGATCTTTAGTTTCAAATATAAAAGGAAAGTCTTTTATGTTTAATTATGAAACTTTGGTGTCACATGGTTAATAAGGGGATTAATTTATGTGTTTTTTAGGGTCATAAGAAGAAGAAGAAATGGAATTAGAAGAAGAACAAGAAGCCTTAATAGAATTAGTTCAATAATAAAATCCTGCTGAAATAGTAAATCTAGGAAAAGGTGAATATTAGGTATGAATAGATTATAAAAAAGATATATTTTGATCTAAGTAAACTATCAAAGGAAACTTAAATTAAAATAAATGATATATTTACAGAATTAGCAACAGCAAATGTAGAGATGGAAGAAGAAGGAGATGAATTTATGGATGAGATGATTACAGCTGATAATATAGATTAAGATGGAAATATAATTATAAAGAAAAAGGAATAAAAAGAAGATGAAGAAATAGAAGACAATGATGAAGATTATGAAGATGTAGATGATGATGATGATGAAGAAGAAGAAGAAGATAATTAGTTTGTAAATAAAAAGAATAATTAAGAATAAAATTGATTTTCATTTCAATATAATTTCATCAATACAGGATTCTATTCCCATTAATTATTGGACATCTTTATTGAGAACAAGTTCAAATTATTTAAATCTAGGAACAATAAAACTTTTAAATTTAAATTCTGTTGCCAAATTTTAACCATCTCCTTCTTTACAAATTTTAATTGTTTATCCTTAAAAATAACATTGTTCAAATAATTCAACACAATTTTTGTCTGATAAAATCAAATCTTCATCAATAATATAAGCCAATATTGAAACTTATGCTTAAATTAATTATGCATCATTCCCTAAATATCAAATAATTAAATTACAGGTTCCAATTTCTGCTAATACTTTATCATCGTATTTTAAATTTTGTAATTATATTTTTATTGATGAATTCTTAAATAAAAATTCAGTAATACCACCAATCAATATTGGATTATCAACATTCAGATCATATGAAAAACTAATAAATGCTTTACCTTTCTGTTCTTTCATCCAAGGATGATTATTAGATACAGAAAATGGGATAAATTTAGGATATAAAGCATGTTTTGATCCAGATATTATACATAATTTTATCATCTTAACAGAATTTGTTACTTACAAATAAGCATTTCCATTATCAATTTTTTCTACTTAAATTCCAACTTAATTAGAACTTCCTTAAACACCAATAATTGAATATGCAAAATTATCCTCATATACTGGAACAATCAATTACTATTTGAAAGATGTATAATATGCCACTTCAACTCTTGGATCAAATATTGCTAACCATTAAATTTAAAGTGTGATTGGGTTTTCAATATATTTTTTATATATTATTTTAAACCCTTTTTAATTTACTTCAGCTACATCAATTTCAAATCCATATTTTTAACCTTCCATCGATAATTTAGTTAAAGTGATATAAATAACAGGTGTTTCCAAAAATGGTTCTGAAAATGTGATATCTTAAATTAATTTATCATTCTCTAATGTGACACTTTTCTCAATTTATTGCTCAGCTTTCACTCTGTCATAACCAAAAGCTATTGTTATCAGAAGAATTAAAAAACGAAAATTCATTTTATTTATAATTATTAAATAAATAGGATTACTTATAAGGACTAGAAAGACCATCTCTATATTTTTTTGGAAAATCGATTAATAAAGAATATGCAGAATATTTAGACTATTTAGAATATTTAGACTATTTAGAATATTTAGAATATTTAGAATATTTAGAATATTTAGAATATTTTCATATAAATATAGAGTTAAATTCTGAAAAATCTTTAATATTTTCTCAATAAATTGCATTTACAACAAGATGCTGAATTTATTACAAATAAAAGTATTTAAACAATACATGGTAAATAAAATAGAGGTATACTTTATTGATAAGGAATAAATTTTAGTTAGTTTTAGCAGCAATTAAAATTATATTGTAGAAAATTTAGTAGCAAATAATTTTACAGAAAAGTTGGATTTAAGTTTAAAGAATAAGTTAATTTGAATATATTAGATTTTAATAAAAAATTAGTACATTAGAATTATTCAAAAAAAAAATTTATAAAATATATATAAACCTTTTTATAAAATGGATAGGGAATAATAGAGAGTGAAGGAACACTTGAGTTTAAGGGATAATTGAGAAATCAAATAGAATAGATTTTTAGATTTAAAAATTTAGCTTTAAATTTATTATATGATTTGACTCAAATATGTAGGAGAATCAGTTACTATAGAAAACATGCTATAACAATTATTAAGTAGTGAAATAGAATAAATGCAAATTAGATCAAAAAACATGATCTCTGTGAAAGATAAAGCTAATCACAAAGATAAAAATAGATGAGAAAGTTAATTATTAGTTTATTATAATGTATAAATCCTCAGTGATTGATATAGAAATATCTTAAAAGAATAGATATATCTATTTTACTAATCATAATCATAAGATTTATTTACCAATTTAATCATTTAATTAGATCATAAAAATCTAAAAGTAAAATTAAAATATTAATAAATAATTAATTATTATTTAAAATATAGCAAAATAATATTGTTTTAAATGCTAGCTTAATAAATTTTCTAATTTTAGCATACTAAAAAGGATCATTATATTTGCTTAATCCCTATCTTCAATATATCTGATCAAATTAAATTTATAATCCCTTTAATTGGAATAACAAAAGAATATAAAAACTGTTCTTTTAATTGGGTATGTTATAATTAAAATATTATAATATGAATAAGGTTAAAGTTGATTATAGAATCTCATTTATGTACATTAAGAAATGAAGATTTTATTTTTGACTAATAATGATTTAAATGTTTAGTAATTCTATTATAATAATTGCAAATAAACATTATGCCATACAAATTATCAATAGTCATTAGGATTTGGTCTCTATTCATGACCAGAATACCTTTTTTTAATATCATCTATTTTAATTTAATTAATAGAAATTACTTCTTTTTTTTAATCTATCTTCTAATGCATTCTTTTAATTATCAAGATCCTTTTGCATCATTTCATCAAACTGGGCAACATGATCATCATAATCTTGTAAGATTTGCTAAGCTTTGTCATATTCTTTTTCTAATCTATCATGCATGGTTAAATAAGTAGCTAATGAGTTTCTGACTTTAGGTTAATTAATATTCATATATGCTTCCATTTCTTCGACATTTGTTTATTTGCAATAAGATTATTAACTTTTTTCTAACATTTATTATAATTAAATGTTATCACTGTTTTAAATACACTGTCTGACTTAGGGTTGTTCTAATAAACTATTAATTTTATCCTTAAAATAAATCATCAATCCATCTTATCCTTGAAGTTATTCAATAATAATAAGATAGCTATCAATTAAAGTTCGTATCAACTCAATGTTTGGGTTATGTAATTAAGATTATTTTGGCTCTAAAGACAATAAAGATATATAGAATTCAGGAGGTAAAACCTATTTGTTCAAACTTATTTATTAATGTTCTTTTTTCTTTTCTGTAAAATAATTCATGGCTGCTCTACTGTTAACTTAATTCTATTATTATTTTGGAAATATCAAGAGCCGAGGAGACTTTTGTTCGACTTATAGTTTCTTTTAATTCATAAATTTTTATTTGATTATTTATTATTTACCTAAAAAATTAAGAATAAATTTGTAAGTTTAGAATATTGTACAAACATAAATAAAATATCATTTTTTAGCTTATTAAGCAGCTAAATCTTCATCCATTTATTTAAGTTGAGCACCTCCTCTAAGAAGTCCTGATCTTCTGGCAGCTACAAGACCTACTTTTTAACCTGGTGGAGCATATCTTGATAAAGTTGATGGATGTCCAATATGTTATTAATTACCACCACCCTATTTAAAAATGAATAAATAAATTTACATGTGGATGATCTACTGGGTTCATTGCAACACCTCTAACTCTTGGCCATACTTTTCTGAGTCTTCTATATTTATGGAACTGTCTTCCAGCTTTAAGTATAGGTTTTTCAGTTCTTCCTCCACCAGAAATCAAACCAACTGTTGCTCTGCAAAGAGAACTTAATGTTTTTCTTGTACCAGATGGTAATCTAACTCTAGTTTATGCTCCATCATCTGAATGACCTATTATAGTAGCATAACATCCAGTAGCTCTTCCTAAAGCACCTTTATCTCCAGGATGCTCTTCCAAATTGCATACAACTGTACCTTCTGGAATTGAACCTATTGGTAAAACATTTCCTGTTGCTAACTAGGCTATTTAATGATTCTTATATTAAAGAAGAATACCCTTAGAACCGCAATAAATATATTATCCAGTATAAGCACCTTCTGGAGCTATAAAAAGCTTGGTCTATTTTTTGTATTTATAAGGATCATTGAATTCTACTTTAGCTAATGGAGCTCCTCTTCCTGGATCATGAATAATTTCAGAAATCACACCTCTTACATAACCATGTCTTTCAGCATAATCAAGATGTCTATATTAAGGACTTCCAACTCTTTAATTCTAATGTGCTTTAAAAACACTGTTTGATTTACCCTTTCTTTATGCTATAATGATATAAGTTAGAAAACTTACTTCGAATTCTCTTGCCCATATTTAAAAATATATTTTAAATTTTAATATTTATGATTAATCATTTTCCAACTCTTAAATTATCCCAATATCGTTTATATTTTTTATTATGCAATTCTGTTATATTTTAATGGAATCTCTCTTTTCTTTAACTGTTATATTCTAATAAATCGAGATTTTAAGCATGCTTTTAATTTATTTCTTGAATAGATTCGACTCTTGTTTCAGTGTCTTTTATTTCCATTGCTTTTAATAATTCAGTTGCAAGATTTGCATTTTTCTATTTACCTTTTTCGAAACTAGGAATAAATTATGCTTTTTCATTAAATTTATCATATTTTGTGATCATTCTTTCTATTTTTGCTTCTTAAAACATTAAATAATTGACCTTCCTCGTTTTGATTTCTTCGTCTTTAGGCTTGTAGACTACTCAAATTCAAATAAATTACACGTATTTCCAGACATCGAGAGATTCTAACTATTCCAAAATCCATCACTATATTTAGTCTTTAAATGTTAGATTTATCTAAAATCTAAAGAAGGTAAAGAATGATGAGATCTAAATTAAGAATTTCCATAATTATATATTTTCTAACTAACTTTCTCAACTTCCTTTTAAATAAATTTTGGTTAGTTGTTAAATCTTTGATTCAAAAACACCTTTATTTTCTCTGGTGAATTCAATCTTTATTCTAGAAGATCAATATATCCTCCAAATTACTCCTTACCAATATTCTATTTCTTTAATATATCTCCAGAGTTATCTATTTAATACTATTTATCAAATACACCTTGCTGATGTTCTAACCTTAGGATCTTCTAGTTTTTCTTTAAAATCTCTTTTAATTACTCTTATAACTCAACACCTCTTTTAGTTACTGTAATTCGTTGACAGGACATATATAATTAATTAAATAAATGTTTTCTAAATTTAAGAATAAAGAATAATACTATATACTATTTAAACAAACAACTCCAACTATATAATTTTGATCCTTAAATTTACTCACCATTTCCTTATTAATTAACTTTAAAACAAACATTTTTTTATCATTATTCCATATTCTATTCATAATTTAATAACGTATTTTATTCACTTTCCTATATTATGATTGAAAGCTAATCTCAAAATATATTAAATTAAAATTGTTAAAAAGCCGCTTAAATAAATTTTTTATTAAATTAATCATTCTTTATGAAGATTATATCAATAAAACCTATATAAAAATCTCAGCTTTTCAAATAATTAATGATAAGAGATTAATAAATAATTGTTATATAATAATAATTGAATAAAAAATTTTAAATTAATAGATTAAATAAAAAAAAAATTTGATATTAATTTTAAATCAAAAAATTAATTAATCTATGGTTTTAGTTTTTGAACTAATTAACTTTATGTATTTTTCAATTCTAGAAGCAATAGTAGGTTTCATAGAGAAAATAACTTCAGTAATTTATTCGTAATTAGAATAACAAATTAAATAATGAAATCAATATTAAAGAATTTTAAGAAGTAATGCATTTGAACATCCAAAAATTTCATATTCCAATCTAATAACAAAGAATAGATAAATCGAATAAAGTGTTCTAATTCTATTTATTAGAGATTGATTGAGCTAATGAAAAAATTAATTGGTTATCCTAATCAAAACTAAAAAATAATAATGTATTTAATTATTGTGATATTTTGATATTCAAATTAAATCATAAACATCTAACCTGTTATTGATATTACTTTTATTATTGTTTTAATTAAAAACAGAATCTTCAAAACTTAATAGATCAATATCTTATGTTTTTTATTATGGTTAATTTTGATCATCTTTTTTAATATTTTATTCATGTTAATATTCTTTTTAAAGTAAATCTGATTAATCTTCTACCTTATATAATTTAGTTTCCTATTAATGACTTAAATAAAAGATAATTGTACTTGTTTCTAACTTTAATATTTTTGTAGAGTTAATTTGGTAGCTTATGAAATAAATTGCTTATACTGCACATGTATTCTAAAGCTACAATTAAATCCTTGGTCTCCCATAATCGTATATCCTTTTAAAATTATGATGAATCTGTCATAGAATAAAAAACTAAATTTCTAACTGCTTCTGGATCAGTGGACAATAATCTCCAATATATATAAGTTCTATCTCTAACATCAGGATTAAAAGAATCTTTAGCTGAGTTAATGAGTTATTAAATAAGTGCAGAACATAATGAGGGATATTTAATATAAAGTTTAACTCCTGATGTTAAAAGTTAAAGTTAGACTAATCTATCTTCAATTAACATGCACTCTAAGAATGATAGTGAGAAATAAAATACCTTTGCTTCTGGTTCATTAGCATAATCAAGAATATTGAATATTATTTTTAGACTATCATTAATTTAATAAGAATTTTAGACTATCATTAATTTAATAAGAATTTCGATTTTTTCTATATAAAATTTACATTTGAATGAATAATTCTTGCACAGGTTCAGTAGCCTATTAAACATTTTTTGCAAATTCTACTAATTGAAATAGCTCTAACGAATTAAGTAATTTTTACTCTGAAAGTGCTTTATCATATATAATAGCAATTTTACCAATAGATTTAATAGTTTTTCTGACAAAATTAGGATCTGCTTCATTTATATAGATCATTACTTCATTGAGAACTTAAGGAAAATTTTTAGAATCACAAATTCTTACGATAATATCTAACTTTTCATATTTAATGTAGTAAGGTTAATTGAAAGAACAAAAAAGACATTGAATTCATTTTCAAATAGAATAGGAATTTTCTACAAAATTAATGATATGTTTCTAAGAATAGTATACTAAATTTCAGGTTAATTCCAAGATACTAAAGATATAAGTGAAGGTGAAATCTTTTTGCAAAAATTTTTAACTAAATCTCCATTATCAAGAAAATCTAAATATTTAAGAATAAGTTTAACAATACAAAATGTTACAGTAGGATTAATATGACTCAATCTTGGCAAAGTCCTTTCAATAATAATTTCAGCTTATTTAGAATCAACTGGATCATATGTAGCCAAATAATCTAGAATAAAGATTAATCCCCATTCTATACATTCATCAACAGCTAATAACAATTTTTAAATTATTTTTGGATTGAGCACAATAAATTATTTACTATTAACAACTTCAATTTCTCCCATAGATTAAATTAAATTAGCCAAAACCATGCATTTGATTCTTTTTCTAATAATTTCTACAATTATTCTAAACTCAGCATCATTTTCTGAAGAATTAATTAATATTCAAAATTTTGTTCTCTTTAATCCAATATTTAGTATTGTTGTTCCAACTTCAATTTCAATCGAGAAAACTTTTTTCTTTTTAAATATATTGATAAATTTAGTCAAACATTCTTACTATTTAAAATGTATTATAGAGATTCAATATCATTCACCAAAAAATCAAATATTTGATCCTTAATATGTGATTAAGTTCACAATTGGATAAATGATCAGCTACTTCAATTTTTTTATGAAGAAATTTTAAAGTTTGTAAATTTATTTGTCAAATATTATTTATTGTATTGAATAAACTTAACTGTATGAATCTAACCTTCAATTTCATAAACTTTTTTTTAGTATAACCCTACCTATTAAAATTAGCCATCAACATTACTAGTTCCAACACAGTAATCTTTTTTTCATACAATTCTGAAACATAAGAAGAACAGTATTTATATTTAATTACAATTTTATGTCCATCAAAAACCACAAACACACAAATATAAATTATACTTAAAGAATCAACATTTACCAATTTTAAAATCAAATTTATATTATAAAGATCTGTACCTTTAAAAGTCCTTGGTCTTCTCTAATATTTGGTGAATCTTGAATCAATTCACATACCAATTTCAGAAATAATTATTTATCTGTCGCACTCTTTAAGACTATTTTAGTCCAAAAAACATTTTTAAAATCTATACATTTAAATATTCTCTTCACTAAATATATATTACTTTCAAGCAATAATATTTTAATACTATTATTCAAATTCATTCATTATATCTTAAATGTCTTTGACTGATAAACTCTAATCTGAAATTCTTTATTCATATTCTTCTATCAATTCACCGATTTTTATTCTTTATGGAACATTTAAATTTTAAGTCTTATACTATTATTTGACTTCATTTATTCTTCTTTCACTCTAATATCTTAATTCATGAATCTAAAAAGATTAAAAATTAATGTTTTACTATTTAAACATTATTATCATCAAGTTCTAATTAATCTTCAAGTTACATCATCTCAATAAGTCCTATTCTCTGATCTTAAATTGGAATTGCAATATAATTATCTTTAGACATTTAAATCACTCCAAAATCATCATAGTAAAACATAATTAATTCTGGGTTACTAATTTGAAAAGATTTAATCAATGCTTCATAACCAATAGGAGGTGGATCATAAAATATAGTTATTCCATAAGATTTAAACTTATCCAAAGATTTTGTTAAACAATGAGTAAATTTTATACATTCACCATTAAGAACAAAATATTCTCTTAAGCTTGTTTTATTTTAAAGCAATTTTTATTAGAATTATTACTCTGTTAATTTATTTTTCCCATCTTGGCTACTTATTCCTATAAATACAGGATACTATTCATATATATTTAAATAATGTTTTGTGGGGTTCAATTTTTTTTATTACTATTCCTTTCTCTAAGTTATTAATGTACATGAAACAGCACATCCTTGACAAATCGCTTCCGTTGCATGTATGGTACTTTAGATTTATTTCCCTTCAAATATAGCTTTAATGCTTTATTGTATAACTGGAATTCTAGAACCTCCTCCCAATGTAACTATTAAATTAAATTTGAAATTTTGTGTTTAATGATGGAGATTAAATAATAAATTTGAAAGTGATTCTAAAATTGGTTATATGATTGCTTCATATTTTTCCCTAAAAATTATAATATTTTCTTACCTTGTTAAATTGTATGTAAAATCAACATCTGGTATTAATTATTCAATATCAATATAAGTTTCCTTATTCGCACTTAGCCTTCTCCTAATATTTTCACAAGTATCCAATAATCTCAAATAATATTTGCTCTTCTTATCTATGTTGATCTTTGCTTGACTTATAATCCATTCAGCAAGATAATAATCCATTTAGAATGTTCCTAAATTTCTATCAAACACTTCACATAGCACCTATTCTTAAGATAATAAAAATGCTGTAAATTTTGAATGACCAAAATCAATTATCATCATTTCTTTTTGTAGAACATTATTTTGACAATAATTAACATATGCGCTTATTGCCATATTTTCTGGAATGGCTGCCAAAACTGGAATTTTGCTTATTTAAATTGCTCTCCATAGTCTGATCAAATCAAATTGAGTGTAAAAATCTGGATAAGAGATAACTATTGTTCTATTGTAATTCCTTAATAATTTTCTAAGAAAAGCTCCTATCTACTATTCAGGCTCCAATTAATATTATCTCCCTTTATATTAAAATATATGGGTTTTTTGGAAACCTCTAACTGAATTTAGAATGTGAGATCGATAGGAATGTGCAGCCATATTTCCAAAGAGTCTTTCATTAGCCGAAAAAACAATGACATTTTCTGTTTCTCTTTAACCTTCATTTAGTACAACATCAGCTGAAAATAGATTGCATTTGGCAATTAGTGTATATCTACCACCTAAATCTACTCCATAACCTTAATTTTCTTCTTACATTAATATGATTAATAATAATGATTCAGATTAAGAACTTATGTAACAGATTCTTTCTCTTTACGCTGATCGAGAAGAGAAGATTAATAAAAATTATCACATTCATTCCAAATTTAATTGTGATTGTTCAATATGCCACCATCAACTTATGACTGACAATCAATTAAAGAAAGATTTAGTTTATGATGATTTCTATGATTAACCGAGTGAAAGATACCTACCTGATGAATAGACTCATGTAAAATTCATGAAAAAAGATGGAGGATAATAATTGTTGCCTTAAATTAGAGACCCTATTGACTTTTTAGGTCTCTCAATTAAAATGATGCAACCAACCAAAAATGGAAAAACTTTAAATTTGAGAGTGATGGATACTTTATTCTTCTATTAAAGAGAGCCTTGCGTATTAATTTATCATGACAAAGATAAAGGTCTTAGAATCATCAGAGACCGACATTTATTAACTAATTTATAAGAACTTGGTCAATTTTTAGTAAAAAGAAGAACAGAATATGATATAGAATTAAGAATAGCAACAGAGAAAAGAGAAAATAAGGATTTCAATAATTTAGAATTTGATTAAAAGAGTGCAGAGATATAATAAGGCATAAAAAAATATGTTTAGAATATTGGAATTTAGAAGGACTTTATATTAGTTAAATTCAAGAATGGTGGAGAATAAATAATGTCTTAATTAGCAGCAATGTAGTTGTTTGAAAAGCGAAAGATTGATTCTATTTGGGATACTATAGTGATGATTCAAGCATACCCATTTGATTTTCATGGAAAGCTAATATTTAAAGTTAAAGAGAATCCAGAAAAGGTTGAAAACAATAGAATATCAAAATAGTCAATAGGAAAAGATTTAAAGAAATTTAAAGAAGAAGAAAAGCCAACAGAAACAAAGTAAAGTAAATCAAAAATAGCGGATGATAGTATAAAGTTAACTGAAGAATAGAAATAGAAATTAAATGAATTAAATAAGAGTAGATATTAACGTATTACATACATAAAAGATGATATAAAATATTAGGAGCAATTTGATAAAGCATTAGAATAGATTTGTTAAATAAATAACCCAAATTTTTAGACAGGTAACCATATTAGACAACATGAATTGTATTTAAAAGATTTAAAGAAAAGGAATATGTCATAATATTTATAGTAATAAAATATCATAAATAGTTTAGTTATCATATGTATTAGATAGTTCATTTTTTTGAAGCATATCATTAACGAAAAATAATGAAGTTGAGATTGGATTTTGCAAAGGATGATTTTGATAATTTATATATAATAGATGCAGGATAGTTGTAGTTTATAGATGTGAGAAAGATAGAGTGGGATGAAATGATATTGAAGGAGATATCATTAATCAATTAAGATTACAAATAGTTAGTTTTAAAAGAGATAGAAGAGAAAGAGAAATTGTAAAGGGAAGGGGAAGTGGTTGTAAATCATTAGAGACAAAAGTATTTAAAATAAGCATTTGATGAAGTGGTAGGGTATTTTAGGGAATAGTATAGTAAGGCAATTGATAAGTGTGAATCAGACTTATAAAATTAACCAGATATAGACAAGACTGATGAAATATTTAAGAAAATAAATCCAAGATCAGATTTAAAGTTTTCAGAAATGTTGGCTATACACAAACCTGATGAGATAATAAAATAGAAAGATTTATTATGCAATTTTCCAATAGATAAAACAAGATTCTTGAGTTAATAGAAATATTATAGATAGTCTAAATAATTGGTGGAGAGCAAAGAGAAATATAAGAAACAATTGAGATTAAGTGCTAGTAAATTATCAACAGTTGATTTGAGATAGTCAAAATATGCATTTACTACTAAATGAAATATTAACTAAAAATATAATATCTACAAATATAGTAATTAAAAATTGAAGTAATTAATGAAGAATATAGTTTTGAATATCTCATAAATCTCTTTAGATAGTAGAAATATTTGATTGGGTTTCAATTTAAAATTAGGGAATAAGTTGTAGCTATTATAATTTAATTATTCTTATTATAAAATTTTGTTTCTATTCTTGGATGTTCATTTTTTAATAAGGTTTCATAGAAAGGGTTTTCAATTTCTTGAATCTGACATATGGTCTGAGTCAATTTTTATGTAAAAGTAAGGAGAGTACTTAAATTGTGAAGTTGATAGTATGATTAGAATTTAAATATTGTTATTATCTTTGTGTTAATCATTATTTTGTTAATGTTAAGAATGAATGTGTTATTTGGTTTAATAATATCATGAGATATGCGAAACAGTACTATTGTTTGAATTCATCTAACAGATAATTAAGATATTCTGAATGTGCATAATTAAAATTAAATGATTCATTTACCTAGAGGATTGAAGAATCAACTTAGACAAGTGACTATTCAAACATTTGCTAATTCTACTAAAGTCCCCAATCCTTTTGCACATCATGATGACCATGGAGATCATGGGGATCATGGAGATCATGGACATGGAGATCATGGACATGGGGATCATGGACACGGACATGGAGATCATGCTGTTGCTCATGGTAGAAGTAGACCAAAGGTAGAATACAATACAATTACTTAACATTTGGATCATTAGAATTTATATACTTATTTTGAGTGTAATAAATGATTATTTTATCATAGAGGGTCCTGGATATATGTATTACCCAGGTGTTAATTATAATGAAGCTCATGGTAAACCTTATGATTGGAGAGATGATCCAAAATACAATCCAGATTATGTCATTCCTACTAAACATGTTGGATGTCCAGATCCAAAAACATACGTATGGCCATTTGAAGGAAAACTTGTTCATTTCAATCCTTCAGAAACCTTACCCTAAGATCATCTTTATAATCCATCACTTCTTTTGAAACCAGAAAACAAATAAGTAGGACAACCAATCTAACATTTAACTGCAGCCCAATAAGATTAAGATGCTGATGTTAATCATGAATTCGATTATGAATCTGAAGATTGTGATTTCTAAACTGAAAGTTTTAGAACTTAACATTTTAGAAAAAGAGGACCTATGTGGCCTTGGGCTCTTATGGCTACTATGCCATTTGTTTATTTCTGTAATTTCTTCTATCTTATTCTATTTTAGGGGCTGAATTCCTTTATCAAAGATATCCAGATGAAGATCACTGGAGAATTACTCATCCACCTCCTCTCAACTTCCCTGATAGTGAAGTAAATCTATTCCATATTATATATAGGATACTGATGATACTGATTCTTATTAAGATTATCACACTCCAGGTGGTAGATTCCTTAGAGATATTGGTATTATTGGAGATTTGTGGTTCGATATTAAAGATGGCAAGAAGGTTATGAATAAATGGTCTGGATGCAATTAACCACTCCCTGATATTTGAATAATACACAAAAACATATTATTAAAGAATTATTAAGTTAACTTATTTTATTACATTTCTTTCTTTCTGTCATTCCTTAATTCCATTTAAATTACACTTTCATTAAAACACTTAAAATTCATCAAATTACCTAAATAATATACTCTTATTTCAATTCATTAAATAGAAAATTTATCATTTTATCATTTAAAATACTTAATACATTCTAATTACAATCATATTCATTTAATCTCAATGTTCAATCACTTCTAAGTCTATTGAACTCCTATTAATGAAATTAGAATTTTGGCAAAGGATTTACTTTGTCCTCCAATCAGCATGTTTATTAATGTATAAAAACGGTATTTATATCAATATTATTATTATTGAAAAAGAATGAAAAGTATTTCAGGAGTGTTAATCATTCTCCTTCTAAGTTAGAGTGTATTTTGTAGCCCAAAGAAGATCAATACAGACTTTTTGAATTTACTTAGTTCTAAAACAAATGTCTTAAGTTCTTAAGATGCCATCTAATCAGTGCTTATTTTACTTGAAGATCTTCAAGGTGCAAATGTTGAAGCTCAAGATAAAGCAGACCTTACCTTCTAACGCTTTGAATCAGCTATTTTATAAGACATCAATGAGTTCTCAGGAATTGTTAATGTTAATTCAAAGAGTGCTGCTGCAGCCCAATAAGACTTAGAAGCTGTTGAGTAATTATTTATCTTTAAAACTAACAAGTCTTAAAATACAATAAACAACTGATTACTTAAATTGGAATAACAAACGATATAAGGCAAATGAAGTAAAACTTGAAAACTTAGCTGAATAAAGATGTGAAGCCAATGCTCTTTTCATTGATACACTTAGAGAATATAAAAATGCTCTTTCTGTTCTTGATTGGGTCAGAAGTGATGCCAAAAGCAAATAAAGTACTTTTGTAGAAAAAAGTCATATTGGAGATTATGCAGAAAAATTGAGTAAATATGCAAACTTGTTTGAAGAACAAGCTGTCTAAGATTTTGTTAAATTAGGAGAAGAAGAAACTTAATTTGCTTAAACAAGTAGTTTCTATATTTAATTAAGGATCACGTGGAAACGGAGAATAAATGGCTTCTTTATTAGAAAAAGATGTCGTTGGTATCATTTAATCATTAATTGAAAAATTGAGAGAAACTATTAAAGGCTTAGAAGAATAAGAAATATAATCTGCCAATGATTTTGCTGATTTTAAGACTAACTTACTTGCTGAATAAGAATCTCTTAAATAGGAATATGATGCTAAGGCTAAATTTTTAAACTCTCTTTAAAATGATAAGGAATTAGCATCAGATATTTTAACCAAGAAAAAAGAGCTCTAAGACCAAAGCATGAGAATCCTAAGTTTAACATAAGGTAATCATTTTATTCTTATTCTTTTAGAGGAATACAATTATAAAAAGAAATTATACAATTCTGAAAAAGCCAAGAGACATGAAGAGAATTAATTATTAGAAGAATCCCTTTTAATCTATAGAGAGAAGATTGCAACTGTTAATGAATATTTGAAGAAAAGAGTTAATGAATACATAGGTGAATCCCTAGTTGAAGAACATGCAGTTATTAATCAAGCACCTGTTCAAAATAGAAAGGGAAAATAATGAAAAACCAACAAACATTAAAATTATTATTATTTAAAAAGTTCTTTCATTAAAAGTTAAAAAAAATTTAGAATTCATTCATATATTCTATCCATTCTCTTTTCTTTTTCAATAATTGTAATATAAACAACCTTATATTCAATTAAATGTTATTTTCTTATTAAAACTTTAGAAATTATTTCCTAAACTATTTAATAGTAACTTATTATTCCATTATTGAACTGAAGAAATTGATTGAAACTTCATTTTAATATATTTTAAGACTTTATATAAATCAGTAATCTTTGTATATTCATAGATTCTATATCTCGTATTTTTATTTAAAATATTAAGTGATTAAATTAAAAGAATTTTAATGAGTAAATTTAGAATATTAATTAATAGAAGAATGATAAAAGCAAAATAAACTTTAAAATGAGTAGAATAAAATGAAAATAATTCATACATCAAAAATTAGACTTATTTTCAAAATAGCACTAAATTTAAGATGCTTTTTGAGAGATATTAAAATAATTAGTTTATCGATTATAATTTAATTAAGAATGAAAGCATAAAAACTAAATAATTTTATAGATAGTAAATTTAGGAACAATTATTAATAATTAATAAGAAAAATGATATTTTATAAGATAAAAATATTTTTTTATAATATAGAATTGATACTATATAAATTAAATGAAAGTTACTTAGATATTTACATAAATATATATTGTACTATGTTTATAATTATATCAATAGAAGAAACCAAGGATTTTACCTCCAATATGTCTTTATCTGGCTTCTTCATGGGTAAGAATTCCAACATTGGTTGTAAGGACAACACAGCCAAATTGTCTAGCAGGTAGAATGTTGTTAGCCCATCTTTCAAATTCTCCTAATGTAACATCATATCTGGGAGAGATTACACCACATTTATTAATGCGTCCTAAAATTTATTGATTATTGGGTACCCAATAATTCAACAACAATCTTGCCACTTCTATGATCATCAACGATTTCGAATTCACCAATGTAGCCGTGTCTTTGCATAACTTATAAGAACTTCACAACTAATTTGGATGTGGGTCTAATGAGCACTTGCTTTCTTCCTTGTCTTAAAAAGTTAGGACAACAAGTACAACCTTTCAGCGTTCACTATAGAACGGAGGCAATCATTGAGGACATTCATTTTCACCATTGGTCAATAAATATTTTTTTTAATTATTTTTAAATCTTATTTAATATGCTAACTTATTATTTTAATATGTTATAATATGTTCAATCAACCACGGCCCTTCGAAAGACTTGCATTATGGATAAAATAATTACTCTGGGTCTTATTTAAGTACTTTCTTTGCCTATTTCAATGCCTTCAAAGTTTTTTGAAGTTATTATCTTTCTTATAAAATGTAGACAGGCTAAAATATTATAAATAGGAATCTATTTACCTCTTCTAGCATTTAGAAAACATTATCACTCTTATTCATTTAATCATATAAAACCATCTACATTTTATCTAAGGTTTATTTCACTAAGTAATAACCAATATACTAGGAAGAATAAACGAATAAATTACTTTTGGAATGCTATCTCTAAGATTTCTGATTAAGATTTTATAATAGAGATCAACTCTATTTCTGAGTTCCCTGACTAAGATTTTTTTTGGATCAATGGTTTTAGAGTTTTGTTTAAAGACAAGATCAGCTTTAGTTGTTAAATATTCCTCATCATTGGTATAGATGTAATTCATTTCTGATTCAATTTGATTGATTACAACTTACTCAGCTTTGGCTCTTTATGATTCGATAACTTTACGACTCATTTCTGAGATTTCATCTAAAACTGAAGGGAATCTAGTGAATACCTAATTAATATATAGGATAGAATACTTTTCTTAAAATTTATTAACTGATTTCATCCATATATTAGAATATTTGATCTAGAACATCTTAAGCAGGTTTAATGAGAGCTTAAACTTAGGGAACAATTAAATAGAGAAAACTATCAAAAGAAGGGAATCCAGGAATGCTATCACCTTAATGTAATTAATCAGCTAATTCAATATCTTTATCTAGATAGCAATCTGTAACATGATATTTTTCATCAGCATACTCGAAATAAAGTTCATTAAACATTTATTTAATTTTAGCTCCTCCTGTAAGTTCAATTTTCTTTTCTTCATCTTGAATAGTAGCTTCATTTTTATCGTATTTTCCATCCATCGTATTTTTAAAACCATCTGTATAATCTTGTAGTAAATTGAAAACTAATTAAACTTTATCTTTTTAATCTCTTGGTAATTCAGTACCAAGTAATTTGAGTTTATCTTCACATTCATCAGCTTTAGTATCAATTTCTTTAATGATATCAGGTAAACACTTTCTAATATGTTAATATAAGACAGTTGTTAATTTTTCAATTAAAGCTCTAGTTCCTAATATATCTTAAGGTATCCCTGAATAACGAGGATCATTTGCGAAATAATCTTCTTCTTATCGAAGAGCTTTCTATACAGGTACTTTATTGATAATATCTTATTAGCTTCTATTTTTGACTCCTATATATCCTAATCTTAATTTAACTTCTTCATTCATTAATACTTTAGATGCATCTGAACCTTCTCCCATAATATCAATTTTAGTGATAACACCAATAGTTCTAATACCATCTGGATCAAGTTAACGAGCTAATTTCAAAGATCTCTATGTCGTAATATCTTAACTTGCAGGCATTACACATAGAATGATAGTACGTTCATCTTCACAATATCTATATTTATAATATATTATTAATACCTTCTGCACATATTTAATGTAATTTCTTCAATATTATCTGGTTAATCAGAATCTTTTAATGGTATTAAAGTTATTCCTGGTAAATCTATAATAGTAAGATCTGGACAATCAGGTGACCAAATTGTCAATTCTATTGGATCAGGCAAGATGTCTATACTCTAACTATATCTTTACTCTTCTTCTATCCTGCTTTTGAATCTGTTAATCTATCAATTTCCTCACGAACCTTTGTAAAATCTGTAAACTTTTTCTCTGGTACTTCCTTAAAGATTGCCCATGGTTATAATCTTTCTTAAATATGAACAAGACGTAACTCTAATGGTCTACGTGTTACTACACCCTTTTTTTTATAGCAATTTATCAATTACATCTCCTCTTGGTAAAAAATCCAATCCACAAATATTTTCCAATAAACTACTCTTTCCTGCACTCTACATACCAACAACACATATTCTTGGTAATTTTATGTAATCTTAAACACCACAATCTCTTAGATCATCAATTAAAGTGACCATTTTTCTCATATTATCCCATAATCCAGATTTCATCGTAATAATGAATTAATTAAAAAACAAAAAAATCAATTTTTCAATTCCTTTTACTCCATCACCGCTTTAAATAAATTCATTTTATATGCATCCCACTTTTTCACTTTCTTTGCTTCCTCACTATCAAATATATGATCAAATTCTGGTTTTCTCTTTATTCCATCTATTAAATGTTGCTTTAAAGGTTAAGTCACTAAATGAAATAAACCCTTATCTAATTTATAAACCTCAGTCTTTGCTGCATCACTTATCACTGTCAATCTACTTCTTTCTGATAAATCATATTTCATTTCCATTATATCTTCATCAAATAATTTATATTCATTCAACAACACTCTACCCATAAAAAAATCACCTCTTACAAATTCCTTATAAAGAAAATGATATTTGAATGCCATATATTCTTTATTTTTGTATATTTCTTAATATTAAAAAGATTAAGGAACTCCTAATCCAGGAACATTCTCTAAATCTAAAGATGTATTTTTGACTCTCATTTTCTTATCTTCTCTAATTTAAGCATCTCTAATAATTATTATATATTACAATCAATAAGTCCGCATTTAAGTGGTTTTTTTAAATTAGGATCATCAGCTCTCATTACTTTCAAATCTCTAATAAAGACTTCTTCCTTTACACACTTACATCTACCACTTGCTACAATGTAAAAATATTTTTGAGGCTCACCTTCTTTTAAAATGACTTAACCTAATCTATATGTTTCACTTTCTAATAGATTGGCTATAGGTATTAATTCCATTTAAGATAGAAACTATTTATCTATATATGCAATAATACATCAAAACAAGGCATAGTTAATAATGTTTTTAATTTATCTTCAAGTTCTGAAGTAATTACATTAAGTATAATGCTTTTAAAGTAATCTCTTGAAATTGCCAATAAATAAGTATCTACTGCACATTCAATAGAAGCACTTCTCTTTGGTTATATTTTAAT
This sequence comes from Paramecium sonneborni, assembly GCA_905182985.1. Classification (NCBI taxonomy): domain Eukaryota; phylum Ciliophora; class Oligohymenophorea; order Peniculida; family Parameciidae; genus Paramecium; species Paramecium sonneborni. The sequence goes on along the minus strand of CAJJDN010000037.1, from coordinate 410,302 downwards.
TTATTCTTATTTTTCTTCTTCATTATAATCTTTTTTCCACCAATTTTTTGCTTTTTCTTTTTATAATTCTTATCTTTCCATTTCATTTCTTATTTAATTCAATGTATATTTGCTATTAGAATGCAATTAATTTTGATCCGGTCTATTAATTTTTGTATTTGAATCAATCAATGCTAATTCTCCAAATTATTACCCTGTATAAAGTGTACTTACAATTGGATTACAATCAGCAACATGAGGATTCTTAATTCTTACATGACAACCACCATTCAATATAATATACATTTATTCTCCCACGTCTCCTTCATAAAATATATATTCGCCGCATTTATAATAAACTAAAGAACTTAATTTTAATAATAAAATTCTTGTTTATTTACTAAATTACCAAAAAAACTTTAAATTTTTACAAATTCCATCCAACACTTAAAATATGTATTTAAATTACATTCATAATTTCTATCATCTACTGATTTCTTTAATTCTCTTAATACTAAATTAATTTCATCTAATGAAAAATGTTCTCCTACTTTTAAAAATAGAGCCGGCTTATCTATTTTATTTTTTTGAGCATCTTCATATAATTTATTATCTTCTTTAACCATTTATTCAAATTTTTATTGAGTTTCTTTCAATTAATATTCAAATGAACGATTTATTGGATCAACTTTAGCAAAAAAGTTTTATTATTAAACTAAAGGTTTATCAAATATTTAAATTTCATCATCTAACATTTCAATACTTTCTTCTTTAGCTAAATCTCCATCATCTTCTAATTCACTTAATAATGAATTATGTTAATCAAATTTATCTAATAAAACCTCTCTTTTAGCCAATGCTCTTTTCTTTTCTGCCTATGCTTATTTCATCTCCAAATAAGGTCTTAAATCATCTAAAAATTATTTTCTTTTCTTTTTAATATATTCTTTCTCTTTTTATGTCAAAACATTTGATTCTAAATCCAAATGAGTCAATGATTTCTCCGATTCATGAATTGATTCTTCTTTACCTTTATATGCCGTATTAGATTAAATTATAACTTTTTATGCTAAATCTTTCCAACAATCACCTAAATGATTCTCTCTCTTATAATTTGTTGTTTTAGGTCTATTATCAGGCAATAATTTTCTTTTCTTTATTTATTATGATTAAACTGGACGATTCGATATTGTTTTCTCAATTAATTCTCTCTATCTTTCTAATTTTGATGATTAATTTCGAGGTAATTATTAATAATGTACTAATCTTGTTGAAGATTTTAATCTTTCCATATGTTTATGAACATGTGGATTCACTGTAAATTCATCAAAATCATTCTAATATCATTAATTTTCTATTTCTTACAATATATTCAGGAAATCTATTTTAAATCATAAATTATCCTGTTGTCGGTTCCATTTTTATTACTTAAGGTACTCGTTAAATCAATTATCTGAAATCTTAAATTGGTTTTGGTTTCCTTTTAGCACCTTCAGGAGCTGTAGTAGCTCTAATTTCAAATTCAGGTTCTTGAGTTTGTTTAGATTGTTAAACATCTTCATCATGAATTGATTGAATTTATTGTTAGGGTTATTCTTAAAAAAAAGGATATTGTAATTATGGAACCTTCTTTATTGGTCTTGCTATTGGTTATGCACTTAATGGAAGTCCTAAATATTTATCCATCTTATATTACCTTTTATCAACTTCGATGAATAATAAGCAGATGTTATTCTATTTTATTATTTCAACTATGGATATATCAGACTAACTGTTGCTGTAGATTCATGTTTCTGTAATTACTTTGTTTAAGTTTCCTATTACCCTAATTATTTCTTATTATTTAACAGTGTTTTCATTATGAGCAAATGTATATTATTTAATAATTTGTTATATAAATATTCAAAGTTTTAATAATTTTGATTTTTCGAGAATCTGGCGCATTTGTGTAATAGCAATTATCAACTCACTTAATTAAGTTTAATTTTCTTTTAGAAGTCCTTTTAGGATTTAATTCTAGACTGTTCTGATTTCTGCAACCTGTTTTACATCCTCTAAATCATCTTTCTATTTTATTTTCAAATCCGAAAATTCTAACTGCTTCTATTTCTCTACCTTTACTTTTTCAATATTAGTAGCCAATTCCTTTATTATTTAATTATATTATTCTATCTTTGACTCTAATAATTTATTTTCCTCTTCCAATACTTTTATTTATTAAGCACTTGAAGCACCACTCTAAGATTTCAAATCTCTACATTATTTAGATAATCTTTAATTTTCTTTAGTTAATTCTTCATTCAGTTCAGTTAATAAATCAATCTCATCATTTTTTTACTGTATTAATTCACTTTTATTTTTTTCATCTTTCATTTTTTCCAATTTCATTGACAATTATTGGTTTTATATTTTTAAATCTCTAACTTCATCAGTATTATTATTTTATTATTATAATTAAAATATTTATTTCTAAAGTAGCTTTATTTTATTTTCATAATTTTCTTTCATTTCATCAATTTGGATTTGATTTGGTTAATTTTATTATTTTTTTTCTTCAGCCTATTTTTTAAGATTTCTAATTTATTGTTCATATTTCAATTTAAATTAAGATATTTCTTCCAAATCATTTTCATAGTCACTATCAATAGTTTCAGTTTTTGGTTTTGTAACTTTTGATTTAGAATCTTCCTCTATTTATAATTTATATTTGGAAATTTCATTATTTAACTTTTCAATTTAGGATTTTAATACAGAATTGTCAATTCTTAATTCATGCAATTTAACTTTATAAAGTTCAGCATCATTATTTTATTGTTAATTGAGAAGTGCAGAATTCTCTTTTTGCAATTATTTTATTTTATCTTTTAATTAAATAATCTCATAATTTAACTTTTTCATTTCTTGATCTCTGCGATCAACTTGATCTTAAAGTTTTTGATTAATTTCACTGACCTTTTGTATATCAGGTTTAATCATAGATTATCTAGTACTCAAAATTAAATTATCAACTTAAATAGAATCAGATCTACTTGTGATATAAACTTTCTTATAACTTTCGAAATCGCAATTTTGTATTTATTTTTAAAGAACACTTAATTAATTAGTACGAAGTTATCTAAGCATGAATAATTCTGTTTCTTCATGATTAAATTTATTTTTCTATAATTCCTAATTAGATAATGAACATAAAATAGCCATTTAAGCCATTAAATCCATATAGCCATTAGACCCAGATGTTAAGACTGAACTAATAATGAAAAAAGTAGTTTCAAATAAAAAGAGATTAATACCTAATGTAAGTAAATAGTTTTTCAACTTTTGTTAGAGAAAGCTTTTAATTACAGTCATATCATTAAGATCAACTTAAAGAGCATCTTTTAATACACCAACAACAATAGCATATTCGTTTACTAAATCATATTTAGTATTTGACTTTGGATATAATTAAGATGGTAAAATATGTGCATAAATTGCAGTTAATAGAATATAAGCAGATGCTTCAGATGCAAAACAAAGGAGAAAATAGGTAATTAGTACTATTTCATGTGAATATCCTATTTGAGGATACAATAATAAAAGTGTTCCAGCAACTTTTAAAATAGAAGTCTTCACTACTTCTTTTTGTCTCTATGGTTCCACATTTTTCAATGCATTTACTATAAATTCTTTGATTGAATAATTAACAAATCCATCTATATCATTTATTACTACTTCTAGTTTTGCTTTAAAAATATCATATGCATTTGTATCTTTACATAGCTTTGCATCATCTAATGCATTGAAGAAATCCTAAAATTCATGTTAATAATTACATTTTTAGCTTTCGTAATATCAGTTCCAAATGATTGTAACCATTATTATGAAAATGAATCTTTGTTAAAACTTATTTTGTATTATTCCAAGAATCTTTTTAGTGAATCACTTTCCTAAAAACTTTAATATAATTTTTTTACATCTTTACAAAAATTACATAGACGATGTGCCTTCTTAGAAACTCCATCTGCTTTTTATACTATAGCTTTATTTGGAGCACATTTATCACATACTGCTCTTTTACATCTTTTGAATTAAAAATAAATAAATTACCTTTTACATTAATGTTCTTTAACTGACATTGTAAATTTTACTCCACATAATTAACAATTTTTTAATTTTCCTCTATCATCTTTAATTGTAATTCCGTATATAAATATTGGTTATGATTTACTCATCGATAATATTATTTTTTTAATTTATTATTACTTATTTGTTATCTAATATAATTAATGATAAAATAAACCTTAAAATATGGTTAAATAGTAAGAATTCATTTAAATAGTAAGGAAGAAAATGGTATAATAGTTGCCAAAGGGTATAATTATCTTAATTTTATCTAGATTTCTTGATCCAGATGCATATTACATGTAAATTGACGATCTTAGAAAAGCAAATAATTTTAGAGATTCTCTTTTTACAATACTTCCAAGAGGTACTTTTGAATTACATGATGAATATCTGAAAGAAAAAAAAAATTAAACTGTAGATGCTTTGAAAAGTAGAGTTTAAACTGAAGCTTCACAATATTACACAACAATATAATCAAGAATGCATGAAGAAATATTATTTGGAGCAGAAGTAGTGTTTAAACATTAAGATTCAGAAAGATATTTATTTGGCTCTTATGTTTGTTCTGAAGTAGCTATGGACGCTTTTAAATTAAAATTATCTCCACAATTAAGTTCTCATACTATATTTAAATTGGCTCCTTATTAAACATATTAAAAAGAAGGTCAAATCATATAAATTGATGAACCTTTAATTATTGTTCATGAGAAAACTTAATGTAAATTAGATTATGAGAAATGTCCCATGTTTCTGGATCTTCAAATGATTAATAATGGAATTAATTCCACTAAAACAGAATCTTTCAACAAAACATTTAAAAAACCAATTAATACTAGAGATGAAGCTGTAGTCTCTTTAAATAGCGACAGATAATGGAAATTTTAATTACATGAATAAAATGGTAAAATTATCCCTAATGATCTATGTTTCTTTATTTTTTCGTAAGATGGATCATATTTAACTTCAGATGGTCGAAGATTGATACTCTAAGAATATAAAGATAATGAATATATTCCACTTGATTGTGTTTGGGAATTATCATTATATGAAAATAAATATGTAATCAGATCTTAAATATCAGGTTCTGTTATCAATTCAAATGGCTTTCTTTCATAATATCAAATGCAAGATGATCAACATTTATAAATAGAACCTGCTAAATAAGGAACAAATGAAGTATCATTCAATATGTTTGTCAAAATTAAATTTGACAATAAAGAATTATAAAAATCAAATATTCAAAGAAGTAAAACAAAAAAATTAACAATCACTTAATCTGAGATTGAATAGTATTAAAAATTATTAGGATAAGAAGATTTAGATTATGTTTAATATAATGTAGATTTCTTATCTACTAATTCAGTTCATGGATTTTAAATAAAAAGACTTAATGATGATTAAAAAAAAGATTTACTCTTAATTACATCATCTCATGAAATACTTAAATAATTTATAGATTCTTTATAATTAGAAGATTGTAAATAAATTGAATCGATTATTAATGAAAAGATCTTAACTCAAGTTCTTAAAGTTATTTAAAAGTTGATTGCTTATCTTCTAAATTGCGAATACATTCATATTGATAAGTGTGAAAATCTCCCCATCTATTCTAGATAGTTATTTATGAAAGATTTAAAGATGGTTGAAATTATTATTTAAATTATCTTTTACTTTTGGGAAAAGCATAAAACTATGAGTTTATTCTTACATAAAAATTATGAAAAAGATAAATTAAGATAAATTTGTATATACTCATACATTTTAATTGAAAAGATGGCTCGCAATAATTCATTAGTCAAATTATATATATCACAATGGCTCAAGTTTTTCTTAATGTAAGCAATTGAAATTGATGATGAATAAATTTAAATTTCATTAACTGAACTCTTAAATGATAATTATTATTCAATTAATAAATTTATCTAAGAAGAAACCTTTAAAGGTTTAGTTTCCACTATTAGTACTAAAAAAAATGTTCATGAAAAACATTTAAGAATTTTCAGTTCTATTATTATTTGTGAAGGAAAACCAATTATAAAAAATTAAATTGAACTTCTTAACAAATTTTTTAAACCTTAAAGTTCTGAAAAGAATTATTATTTATTTAAATTTTTATTCAAAGAAGAAGGTTAAAAAATTAAAGTTTAACATCTAAATAAATAATGGTTTACTTTAAAAGAATACCATGATTTGAGTTAATAGTAAGATTATTTATAAACTTGGAATTACTTCCTAGCTTATATTAACTTATTATCAGATATTTGCTAAAATAGAAATAAATAAGGAACTAATTATGTTTGTGAGTTTTATTAATTATCTGTTTTATGTTCAATATTAGAAGATCCTGAAACAGATTAAATTAACGCTATTGATCCTTTTCTAAAATTAATTCATTCTGCCTTTATTGATTGTTCACGATTTGCACCAATTAGACGTATAGCTAGAGTTAGAGAATGGGCTAAAATTGAATAAAAGATTGATATTATTAAAACTAAAACGGAAATTAATCCTGATTAAAAAAGAGTCCTATCTTTTATATAAGATTTCATTACTAAAAAATTTAAACAGAAGGAAAAAGAAAAATAGTATTTTAAAACTTTATACACAGTTCTTTAAGTTCTTAAAACTACTATTCGATTAGGATATTGGCAGAAAATAGATGATTTAAAAAATTTATTGGATCCATTATTTAAAATTATTACTTTTAGATAAAATTAATTCGAAAAAAAAGATTAGTAATTACATAATAATGAAAATAATTAAATTTAAAATATTAAACAATCTCAAAATAATCATTATCAATCTCATAAAAAGAGATTTATTGAAACTAATACTGAAAATATGATTATTTTAAAATGTAAGTAAATGTCTTGTGAGATTTTAGATATAATCATAGACATGGAAACTAATGTTAGAGTTAGTATTAGTACTATAAATTTAAAAACTATGTTTAAAGAAGAAGATAATAAAATTAACAATTTTGATATAAAATCTACTTAACTATTAAAAGAAGATCAAATACAATAACAAATGAAAAATAAAATTAGACGATTAAGTGCAAAAGAACTACATGATAATAAAATTGAAAAGTGGAAATTAATGTTTTCTGATTTAATAAATACTAGAGATTTATTTGGAAGATTCTCCAAAGACATTATTTCTAAATTTGCAGAATTATCAAAGTATGATAATGAAATTCTATAAACTTATTCAATTAAATTGCTCAAGAGAATTTATGGATACAGAACAGAATTAATTGATAACTTTGATAAGACTCTTATAGTAAATGAAGGATTTACTCATAAACTTTCAGAAGATAGCAGAAAAACAAGAACAAAATTGCTTTCCTTTAATGATTTTAATATACTCAATCTTAATCTTAAAAATTAAAGTGAATACAATATTTATTTGTGGGTTGAATAGAATGATATCAAAGAAAAGGGAACAGGAGTTATATAAGATTTATGTTGGTTAATTGAATGCTTAAAATCAGGAGATTAAGTATTATAAAGTAATGTTAAAGTCTCTTATGATGAATTCTATGCTGAAAACAGATTATAATAAGTATATTCGGAAAAAGAATAAAACTTCAAATTACATCAAAGTTTAATTAAATGTCAAGATTTACATGAAAATATTTTGGCATTTATTAATATTGCTTCTAAAATGGTCAATGAAGTTTAAGAGGTTTCATCATAATTAGAAGCAGAAAAAAATAATTAATAAAGTTAATAAAATAATTCTGATGATAAATTAATAATGAAGACATTATATGTGTGTTTCTAATTTCTTACCATGTTGCTTTGGAATCATCATGAAAATAAATAAGACTAAGATTTCATTCGAATTATTCCAAATTTAAATTAATATATAAAATACAATCTTTATTGTATTTAATTCTTAAGAGAATTATTTCAGAATAATAAATCATTATTGTTTAATGAGACTAAAGTAACTTAGATAATTAATGAAGTTGTCAAATAATGTGATGCATTAAACTTTGATTAGTATTATAAATCTTAATTAATTGATTTTCTTCGAGTTTTGACAATTTATAACAATAAATCAATTAAGTCTAACTAGAATTTAATTATGGCTGCAATGCAAAACAGAAATTACTAAAAAATTATGATATTATTTGATAATAAAGAATCATTGTTTGATGAAATTGATAAATTAATTGATGAATATTAAATATAATATTTTAAGGTCTTAAAAAACAACAATAAAAAGGATGAAAATTAATTTATTAACATTAATCCAGAGTTAACTTATCTTTTTAATTATTTTTAATTACTAGTTTTACTTATATCCAATAAGAATGAAATAAATTTAGGAAAATGTAAATAAATGCATTCTCATTTAAAATTGATCAAACTCTATTAACGAACAGGTTAATGTTGGCCTTTAAAGAGATACCTAAGAGCATACATAAATAAACTATATTATGAACATAACAATGATTTCATTGGAATATGCTAAAATCTTATTGAGATTGATTTAGAAAACATTCTAAATGATTTAAAAGATATTTTAGAATTAAGAGAGGTAGAATGTGATTACTAAAAAATTAAATTAAGTAATCCAACTAGATTTTCTTATTTATGTTCTTATTTTTTTATGACTTTAGAAGAAAATTTAGTATCTTTAAATTTTATTTTTGATTAATTATATTTTTTTGATGAATTAGAAGATACATTAAAATTAAATTTAAAAAAATAAGAACCCGTATTAAAATAACATTGCTTATTATTAGAATTTGGAAATATTCTATTAAAAATTGAACATTTATGGTACCAATCAGAAATAATTTCAAATTTAATAAAAGTTCTTATGGTTGTATTTTGCAACATTTATAAAACTTTTGATTTACACATATTAATATTAAGAGATGTATTATCAAATCCAAAACCCTTTACAAATGTAATCATCTAAACAACATGTACACTTAAAAAGTGTTTAAATGGCAAAGAATAAATAATTTAACAAGATATTATCAAATAAACACCTGAAATTAATTAATCAACTATTTTATCATAAAAATATTAAGATTTGTAATAAAAATGGCAAGAAATCTATAATGGAAAATTAGAAAAGAATAGTAATGATTATAATGATCAATTAAAGGATATTCTAATAAATTAAGTATACGATTTTGACAACATTGATAATTAAATAAGATACTTAAAGTAAAATAATTAATAAGATGCATCAAATAAAAAGAAAAAATTAAAGAGAAAATATGAAGATACAACAAAAATAAATATGAAATTAAATTAAAGATATAGAAATTTAATGGAAATTTTCTTAACAGATAAAACAATTAATGTTTTTTTAGAAGAAGAATTTAATTCTTTTTGTACTGATTTAGAATAAATAAAATATCCAGACAAGTTACCTCTTTAACCTCCTATTACTTTAAAGGAATTTATATAAAATATTATTCATTTAAATCTAAATCATTACGATACTTTAAGTTAAGATATTTAAATCTTTTTTCTAAAAGCATTAGAAAAAATTATCAGAAAAAGTGAATAGGAAGATAATCCAGAACTACAAAATAAAATGGTCAAATAATAATAAAACTTTTTATTGGAATGTGGTGCTGCTGAATTAATTTGTAAATTTCTTCGCATTCCTAATCTTGAATTAAGATAAGCATTAACAAATTCATTAATATCATTCGGAAATGCTTTTCTAGAAAGAGGAAACGCAAAATGCTAAAATGAAATATATTAAAAATTATTGGATGATTCTAAAAATAAAATTTTAATGAATTATAGATAGTTAATTAGAAGAGTGAGTAGAGCTGTTTATAATAATTTTAAATTTCGAAAAAGCAAACCACATAAAAGTTTTACAAATATTGAATTATGTGATACTTTTGATTTTTTTGATGATGAAACTTCAACTATGTTAAGGTTGAATCATATAGAAAAAGATGATGTAAAAGAAGAGAATATCAAGGAAGAATTTATAAATTTATTAAATAGATCTTTTAGATTTTTGTAATTATTATGTGAAAATAATAATGTAAAAATGAAAAACTTTATAAGATAATAAATAGATCCAGATCTTAATCCAAAAATAGGATCAATCAATTTTATAGAACTTGCAACTTCATAACTAAGAGTATTCTGTAAAGCATTCAATTCAAAAATAAGTGAAGTACCAATTTACATATTGGATTTTATATTAGAAGTAGTATAGGTACCTTGTCTTGAAAATTAAATTACTCTATGTAAGACAACATTTTTCGAAGATGTGTGTTATTTGGTATAATAATTAAGCATAAGACAAAATTAGGAATAGAGAGGATTTCTAGAAGATTTAGAAGGTTAAGGAATGCAAGCATTATTTAACATTTATAATAAAATCATAATAATTATAATGAGTGTTCTAGAGGGAAATGATGAAAGAATATAGGAGGATTTATAAAAAAAAATTGATCCTAAATTTCTGATTGAAATTATCAAATAATATCTTTAAAATAATAATCCGAAAATTGAAAGTAAAGAAGATATGGAAAAAGCACTTGAAGAATAATCACTATAAAAAAATGAAAAATCATAAGTAAAATAAAGTGAGCAAGACAAATTAATTTTAAAGAAAAATGATAATATTGAAAAAATTCTAAATGTCTTGATTATTAAAGAAAAAATTAAATTTTAGAATTTTTAATTAGATGAAAGAAGCAATTATATAAAAGACATTATGAAATTTTTAGAAACTAAAATTCTAAGAATAGAAATAATTTATGAAAATAAACCTTAAACTATTTTATATCCATCGCGTCCATTGTTTACATTTTTATCAGATGAAACAAGAGACATTATAATGTATAATGTAAATAGAGATACCTAAAGAGATAAAATAAATGGATTGTTAGAATACAGAAATTAAATATATCGAGAACTTTAATATAATTACGAATTAAGTAAAAGAGAATTCTTACCAATAACATCATAAATTATTTAAGTATTAAGGTATCTTTCGGCTTTTTTTTCAATCTCAGTAAATATCTTAATGATTATCTTTTATAATATGGAGATATATAACTTTTAAGTTCTTTTGATAGCGGAATTTCATGAATAATTAATAATTAATGTGCTTTCGTTTTGTTAATTATTTACTACTTTAATTTACTATATTTGCTATTTAAATTATAGAATACCTATATGCGTTGATAAATTTAGACCTTTAGGCAATAATTTATCATGTGATGATTCAGATAATACAAAAAATTATGAAGAATCAGATGCTTCAGATAATGAATAAAGTAATGGATTAAATGAAATTTAAGAATCGGTAAAATAATTAGATCAAAATCAAAAAAAGAATTCATCAAAAATTTAATAATTTTCTCACATTTTAAGATACTTCTTGGATTCTTTAAAGAAACTTTGTTAATAAAATGATGATTTTATATCAATAACTTTTTATTTAGTGTTTTCAATTCTTGGAACATTTTATAAAAGTTATTTTTTCTCTTTACATTTATTTGATTTATTCAGTAGATTAACTTTATTGAATAACGTTTTCTAAGCTATATCTCACAATGCTAAATAATTAATAGTCGTTTCTTTGTTGGGTGTTTTATTTATTTATGTTTTTTCATTTACATCATTTGATCAATATGCAGATGATATATATACAGAAAAGTAACCTGAAGAACATTGTGAAACATTGATTTCATGTATGATTACGCTAGTTACAAGTGGAGTTATTGGAACTTCAATGTCAAAATGGGATTTTGGAAAGTTTTGTTATGATACTTTGTATTTTGTATTTTTTGCTTTGCTTTTTACAAATATAGTGTCTGGTATTATGATTGACACTTTTGCAGAATTAAGAGATTAGAGATAAAAGATTGATGATGATAAAAAAAATTGCTGTTTTATTTGTGGAGTTAAAAGAGCACATTTAGAAAAGAATCTTGAAGAATTTGAATAACATGTTAGAGATAAACATTTTTTATGGAATTATATCTATTATATTTATTGTCTAAAATTAAAAGAAACTACTGATTATACTGGTTTAGAATATGCCATCAGTGAAATGATCAAAAAAGAAAATATATCATGGTATTTCTAATCTTCATTTTAGGTTTCCCATTTAATTTGAGTAAGATGCAAATCAAGATAAAGAAATGGATAATATAATAGCTTAACTTAAAGGAGAAATTAAAGAAAAAAATGATAGAATTGCTTAGTTAGAATAAGATGCCAAAAATAAATAAAATTTAATTAATAATATTCTGTAATCGTAAGTAGAAAAAGAGATTCCTTCTAAACTAGACAATATAAATTAATTAAATACATAAGTGTTATGATCAATTAAAAGTATTTGAATTTATCTATATTAAATTTAATATTTATAAATATACATGAAGAAAATGTCTGATTAACAAACATTAAAAAAGGTATCTATGAATCATAATCATACTCATTTTGAATCAGAAACATCAGATATTGAAAGAACTACAAGCTTCGAATCAAGTTAATTAGGAAGAATTATTGATATTGTATCATATCGGAGAACTTCCACTTCTTCAAAAGGAGATAATAATTAAAGTCCTAGACAATAAAGAAAAAATTCATTTGTCACTTTTGAATCTAATGACATATCAATCTCTGTCAGTCAAATTAAATACATTAATGAGTAATTTTTTAACCAAACTATTAGTCCTTCATAATATCTCAAAATGAATGATTTATAAGTAAGAGTTTGGAAAGCTTTGACTAAATGCACTAATTCATAATTAGTACTAATCATTATTTATTTAGGAATCAGTTTTTTTGATTGACATTATTGTTTTGCATAATGATACAGAATTTGAATTTAAGTTTGACCTTTCACAATTATCATGTTTTATGACTGTTAAAGAATTAAGAGAATAAATACATATTATATTTACTGAATAAAAGAATCAAAGTAGGATATTTTATTAAAAATGTAGAAATATAGGACCCCTAATTGTATATATTGATTGGAATTATAAAAACATAAAAATTGGATGGTGAAATAAGATTGTTTGAATTACTAAATATCTTACTCAATGGAAAAAAAACATTGATTTTGTAATCCTCTTGTCATAATATCTGAAATTTATTTTTTTGTATATTTCTTTCCAATCAATAAATCTGTTAAAGCCTTTCCTTAATTTATTTTATTAATGGTTTAACTATTATTTCTTGAATGACTTAATAAAGTTTTTTAATCATTTTCAAATTAACTGATTTATTAAAATTATAACACAAAATTTAATATTATATGTTAATTTATATTTTTAACACATAAAGCAAGATGCCTATCTATGTATAATTATAAAATATTCTATAATTTTTTTATTCTTATATGAATAAATCTTTATAAATTTTTTTTCATTATATTTGTATAATAGATAATATTATTCAATAACTTTAATATTATTTTAGACATTAAATGAATTTAGATTAATTGTATATATAAAGAATACTTTTTATTGTTTACAATTATTATTGATAGAATAAATAAGAAACAATTCCTTTAACTTTTAATAAAAATAATTTCTTTTGAATTAATTCAAAATATAAATGACATAGTGGATTATTTTCAAAAAAGCTTTTTAAAGCTCTTTATTTTTTTAATAAATTACAAGTTTATAAAATCAATTAATGAAAAAGTGCAGTCTGGCTTTATAGACATCAATGCTATTTGATGAATAAGAAGGTTCATAAACTAATTAATTTAGACTTCTAAGCTCATGATTGTGATGGCTTAGGTCCATGGTTTAAAATGAAAGAAAAAAAATAAATGATTGTACCATTATAGCCAATAAGAATTCCTTAAGTTAGAATTAAAAGCTAATAATAATAAAAACGTGTTCTCAAAATAAAAACTGAAAGGTATAATACTGAAAGGGCCATGCATGTAAATGAGGAACCGATTCGCTTAAATAACTTAAAATAACATTAAGAATACAATGACTCTTCATCACCAGTAGAATAAATTATTAAGAAACACTTTTCTAATAAATAATCTGTTTTTTTTCCAAAAAGCTAATAGAGTTCATTTGTTTAAAAGTCGGATAGATCGAATAGATAAATAAGGGTGAAAAAAATCAAGATTTGTAATTCAGACATTCCATTACTTAACTAATATAATTATTTTTCAAGATTGTCATGAAGTCTCAAATATTAGATTCTCAACTAAGTGCAAACCCAAGTTGATAACTTTTATAAATAAATTATTCTAATTATTTAATATTTTCAGTATTCAAAGATATTAATATAACCTTAATAAAATTTGATAAAAAATTGAATGTCATTGAAAGTTTGAGGATGAATAATTATTTATATTATTTTCCCTTTAATAATAAGTTCATCACTAATTAAGAATAATACTTCAGTATTATATAATTATTTATGAAATCCAACAGTTTAAAAATCTTCACATGAACTAGAATAGAATCTGAATACTTACTTAATATATATTAAGTATATCACATTATAATTAAAAGAACAAAGCTGAAAAATTAAGTTTATTTATGAATATACTTATTTACTATTATTTATTTAACATATTATACTAAAGGTATCATTTTCCTTTTTTAGATTAAGCAACCTTTTTAGGAGCTTGACCAACTTCTACTTCAATCCAACCTTCATCATCATCATCATCATTATTTTGAGGATTTTATGGTTGGATTTATTATTATATTTATTATGGTTATTATTATTGAACAGGTTCGGCTTTTTTTTGCTTTTAAGCAGGAGGTTTCTTAGCTGAACCTGATGAAATCGTTATAGAATCAGTTTTTACTTCAACAGCAAATCCAGGAATATGGGAATTTTTTTATTAAATCTTTTTATTAATTGGTTTTTTTTTATCTTTATTTGATGCACCAACAGTTTACCATCCGTCTTCATCTTCATCACTATCTTCTTCTTTTTATTATTATTATTATTATTATTATTATTATTATTATTATTATTATTATTATTGTTATTATTATTATTATTATTATTACTATTGTTATTATTATTGTTATTATTATTATTATTATTATTATTGTTATTCTAGCTCTTGTTTTTTTTATATTGTTGTTGATTACTCAGTTTTGGTAGTTGATTTTTATTGTTATTATTCTTTTTTTTTTTATGTATTTTTTTTAGATCCAACAATTTCCCATTCTTCATCAGCACTATCAACAGTCTCTTATTATTATTTAGGTTGTAATTTTTACTCTTACTTTGGTGGTTCTGTTTTCAGTTTTTATTATTTTTATACTTGGGTTTGTTATGATTGTAATTTTTCAGGTTTTTATTAAATTTCTTCTTTTACTACTTCTGGTATTCTAGTTTACAATTTTTTTAAATAATCTTAAACTTCTTGATTGATAGAAAGATCAGATTCCTCTTTTGGTTTGACCTCTAAGATTACTTCTTATTCTCTAAATAAATAAAATTTATATATACTTTTCATATCCTTTTTTTACATATAAATTTCCTTTGTTTCCTTCAACATGCATACTTTTATTATCACTTCTTTTTCTTTCTGTTGGCTTATTTATTTATTTAGATTATTATTTTGATTATTATGTATTATTAGTAAAGGCTTTAGTAACTTTGACTTGGATAGGTTGTGCTACTAATGGTTTTGCCCATTATCCCATATCAATATTTTATTTAATTTTAGAGTAATCTATTTCAAAATCAATTCCTTATTCTTCATTTTATTTAGATTATTAAACTTTTGGTTCTTCTTATTTTTCAATTTTGGTTGGTGAATCAAGTTATTTTTATTGATTTTCTTCTTCTTATTTTAATTTAGATGCTTCTTTTAATTTTTAGTCAGCTTCTTTTTTTTTATTAACAGCTTAAACAATTTTTTCAACTCTAACCAATTTATCTAAAGTTTCTAAAGCAACTTTAGTTTACATATTTATAGTGCCTTTAGTAATCAATTAATCAATCTCTCCAGAGGTGTAAGGTCCTTATTATTTTGAATTTTCATCTAAGTAAAACCATGCTTTCTTATTTGGATCACAAAGTCCACTTTCAACAAAAATTGTAAAAGCAGGTTATTTAGAAATTTTCTACACTTTATTGTCTTTTTAAAAGTATTTAGGATGAGTGAATTTTTAATCTGGTTGAACTTCTACAAGAATTTCCTTAGCATCTAATTTCAAAGGATATTAAACTCCAAAAGTGGAGGGTTATTAATTCTGAATGAGAAATAAGTCTTGATGTTAAGTGAGCAATTTTATTATATTAGGGTTGGGTTGTTTGGCTGGTTAATAGTCAAGAAGAGTTGAAGGTTAGCTCATTAAAATTTTACACGTATATATAATAGCAAAAATAAAAAATCAATTAAAACTGCAATTAAATAATTTCATTTTATCTTATTTCATTGTTTTGAGCATATTAATAGAACTAAATATTAATATGCAACTACTTGACAATATAAAATGAATGATCAGTCTTTTATTCTATAGTCTTTTTAGGTGGAGCAGGCTATTCTGTAATTTCTTAAATTATGGTGGTTTTCTTTATTGGATTAAGTTAAAATTTAGGTTCTTCATTCTTTTTTTTTCTTCTTAAACCTGAAGATGGTTATCGCAATGCTCTCTCTCTAGTTTTAATGAAAACAAATTTAGCATCTTATTATATAGATGGACATAATCTATCTACTAAATTGTCTGTAGGGTCATAAGTCTCGGATGCTGAATAATTCAAAGGAATCATTTTTCTTTATCTAGTTTAAGTTTTTGGCCTTTGTTTCTCATCTTAATCATAATAAGAATTGATTTATTGAAACAATTGAGATATCAATTAATGATGAGAGGAATTTCGAATCTTTGAATCTGTTGTTTTCGGCCTGATTTTGGTAAAAGTTTAATTCATGAAATTCATTATTTATTATTTTGCAAACATAATAAGTATATAAAAATCAATACTCATTAAAATGTAATAAATTATATTTTAAATATGGTATAACTCCTTTATAAATCCTTTCTAATCTATCTTATTACAATTATTCGAAATTTTTTAGCTTTTTCATTTTTATTGTATTTTCTGATCAATTCCTCACTTTTATTTTCTATTAATTCAGCATTCTAATCAATCTATATTTACTTTATCCTATCCTTACTTGATAATATAGATTATCCAAAGTTTTGAATTTTTTAATTGTCATTATTTAAATTATCTACCTTAAGTAAATATTTTTTGATTTATATTGCTTAAGTAAGTGTACAATAGCTATTTTGAGAATCTTTAAACAAACTAAAAAATGATATTAGACCTTTTCATCAAGATTAAGACAATTAAAATGGAAAAATATGACCAAAAAATTACAACAATGATTGGATGATTTTTTAATAATATTTGTAAAACAGACAAAATCAATATTTTTTAAATTATTGAGTAGATAAGACAACTTCTATATTCTTCTAAAATAAATCTAGCATCTTTGACATTTTTATTTTAACAATACAATATTAACTTTAAAATTTTAGTTTTTATGTTATACTCANNNNCTATAGTCTTTTTAGGTGGAGCAGGCTATTCTGTAATTTCTTAAATTATGGTGGTTTTCTTTATTGGATTAAGTTAAAATTTAGGTTCTTCATTCTTTTTTTTTCTTCTTAAACCTGAAGATGGTTATCGCAATGCTCTCTCTCTAGTTTTAATGAAAACAAATTTAGCATCTTATTATATAGATGGACATAATCTATCTACTAAATTGTCTGTAGGGTCATAAGTCTCGGATGCTGAATAATTCAAAGGAATCATTTTTCTTTATCTAGTTTAAGTTTTTGGCCTTTGTTTCTCATCTTAATCATAATAAGAATTGATTTATTGAAACAATTGAGATATCAATTAATGATGAGAGGAATTTCGAATCTTTGAATCTGTTGTTTTCGGCCTGATTTTGGTAAAAGTTTAATTCATGAAATTCATTATTTATTATTTTGCAAACATAATAAGTATATAAAAATCAATACTCATTAAAATGTAATAAATTATATTTTAAATATGGTATAACTCCTTTATAAATCCTTTCTAATCTATCTTATTACAATTATTCGAAATTTTTTAGCTTTTTCATTTTTATTGTATTTTCTGATCAATTCCTCACTTTTATTTTCTATTAATTCAGCATTCTAATCAATCTATATTTACTTTATCCTATCCTTACTTGATAATATAGATTATCCAAAGTTTTGAATTTTTTAATTGTCATTATTTAAATTATCTACCTTAAGTAAATATTTTTTGATTTATATTGCTTAAGTAAGTGTACAATAGCTATTTTGAGAATCTTTAAACAAACTAAAAAATGATATTAGACCTTTTCATCAAGATTAAGACAATTAAAATGGAAAAATATGACCAAAAAATTACAACAATGATTGGATGATTTTTTAATAATATTTGTAAAACAGACAAAATCAATATTTTTTAAATTATTGAGTAGATAAGACAACTTCTATATTCTTCTAAAATAAATCTAGCATCTTTGACATTTTTATTTTAACAATACAATATTAACTTTAAAAATTTTAGTTTTTTTATGTTATACTCATATACTTATAAAATAATGTATTTTATCTGTACTAATGATATAAATAGCCTTACCTTTAAGTTAGAAATCAACTAAAGATCTAATATTTTGAATGCATTTAATAAAATTAATATCCCCTAACTTAGAATAAACTGTGGTTAAGAAATAAATGTGAATCTCCAAAAAATAACAATAAAATTCACTCTTAATATTAATATTTTATAAATACTTTACTTAAGAATGCTTTTTAGTATTTTATTAATAAAATCATCTATTTTAACGTAGAAGGCTTGTGTAATGGCTCCTGATCTTTTAAGTAAGTAAACCAAAGCATATCAAATATTGGATTTTATTTCAAGACTCTTATTATAATATCTACAGGATATTGTTCTTAAAGTTCCTTTATAACTTTCTCATAACAAGAACATGAAATTATTAAATAACAGAATTCGAAGTGAAATAATACCTGAGTTTAAAATTTTCAATAAGTGCCAAGCAATTATTGAATTTGCATAATGATGAGATTTAACAAGAAAAGATAAACTTTATTGTAAATTGTATTTTTAAAAAGCTTTCCTACGAAATCTTAATTTTAAAAGTTAAATATTAAAAACTTGTTGAATAAAATAAGATCAAAAGAAAGTCAGTCTTATCTTAATTTTTCGATAATTTCAAAAATTTATTCATTTAAACTTAGAATTTAAATTTGTTTCCACCCTTATTCAAATTTTTAGTTTTAGAGACCATCAACTCATTTTTATTTAATAATTGATTAAATATCTCTAGTAATCATATTCTTAAATTTTTTAAATATTTTGATTTACAAATAAATTTTTTTACGATATTCAATCTAATAAAATATAATTACTGATGTATTAAATCTAACCTCTCTCAACTAACTCCAAAAAATAACTTTTTTTATTTATTTGATAATAAGTGTTTGAGATGACAAAATTTAAAATTGAAAATTCAACAAAGAGTAATTTATGATGATGCATATGATATTTTAATATACAATAATCTCAATAAATTGAAATAGTTAAAAAAAAGTAGTATTAGATTTTAAATCTTTAAAAATATTGAGAATAGTGGATGAAAATCCTAATCTCTTTATCATAAAAAATAAATAGCAAATTTGAATTAATCTAAGGTTAACATTTGAGGGTTGTGGATAAATAGGCCTATATAATAAATAAGGATAATGAATTAATAATATATTCAAATAAAAATAGGTACTTAGATTATATAAGAGAGTTAATTTAATTGAGCAATTCTTTTATTTACATGCTAATATAAGATTTATTAAATAATTAAATGTATATCAATCTCACATAGAATAACAAGTCTTGGTGGACTCATACTTCCCTTGTCCCAACAGAAACTTAAAATAAGGTGATAAATTTAGTGAATGGATAATCAAGTTTCTAGAATAAGGCAACATTACTTTCGACTTATTTAAGTTTGGAGGCAGTCAATAGAATAGGCCCAGCAAAAAGATTAGCTATTTATTTTAAAGCTGGAATAGTTGGTGCAGTGTTTTTAGGAACAAGGTAATTAATAAAATAATTATTAATAATATAGATTTGCATCTGGAAGTTATTACACAAATAGTATTAAATCAGATATTGGTAAATTACTTGATGGAGCTCCTGTTTGGGAAAATAAGTTTGATGTTCCAGAATTAGATAAAAAATTTTTTTTTATTGATGATGATAACAATTTTGAACCTTCTTTATGGCATCATGGAATGTATGATGATTAATTAAATTTAGCAACTAAATTGACAAGCCCAAATAATTTTACAAATTTGAATGAGCATTAAAAACATATATATATAATTAAATTAAAAATGAATCCGATAGATTAACACAAATTATAATTTGTGCTAAAGGATTGTATTCTGAAATTGCAATTCATTGGAGAAATAACAAGAGATAATGATATATCATCAGAATTGGCAGGTTATGAATAAAGTAAATTATTAACCGATCAATAAACATTGGAAGTTAAATATGCAGAATTAGTTGCTAAAAGAAGCACATTAGTAGGGATTTCTAATAGAAAACAACTTACTGAGACTTAGAAGCATATTTAAGAGGTAGCATAAAGACTTAAAGAAAGTACTAAGAAATTATGTAGGTATAAGTTTCATTTAAAATAAAAGATTATTTAAAGAAAATCCAAATATAGATTAAGACTCATTAAAAGTATATGAAGAAAGAGCAGGATTAATTTCAGATTTAGAAGTATAAAATTTAATATATTGAAGAATCTTAAAACATTCATTTAAAATAATCAATTGAATAAATTTGCTTAAAATGTTACAAACAGTTTAGAGGAATAGGATTCTTTAAGAAAATTTGCGGTAAGAGAAAAAGAATTAGCAGCTGAAATAAAAAAACTATAAAATGATAAAACTTAAGAAATAAAAGAGCATGAACATGAGAAAACAGAAAAACAAAAGAATATATAATCTTTAAAAGAAAAATTATTATATAAGACAAATCGTGCTGATTTAAAAAAAAAATATGATGAAAAAGTTGGAACATCAAAAGAAAATACATAAATGAGAGTTTTTGAATTTGCATTAAAAGATATTGAAGCATAAATTAGCAACTTTAGTGCAAAAATTAGCACAGAAGAATAGGTTCATAAATAATTAAAAGATTATTTAATAAGAAAAGAAGTATTTAATAGAATATTTAAATTTAGGAAGAATCTAAGAAGAAAACAGATGATTAAAATAAATATATGGATGAAAAGAAATAAGAATTAGATGATAAAATAGAAAAATTGACAGAGTATTAAAAAACAATGTTGGAAGAATTAGAAAAATTAAATAGAAGATTTGAAAAAGAAGAATTAGAAAAATAAGAACGAGAAAGAAAAGTAAATACATAAAAATATTAAAGGAAATTTAAGAATAAGAAGCTAAAAAGTTAAGAGAATTACAATAATTAAGAATGGAAAATGCTATAAAATTAATTTAGAACGAATTAATGGATAGAAAAGAACTTTATGGATTAGGTGCCAAAAAGAAGAAACCCAAGAAACCAAAGAAATGACTAAACAAATTTAAATAAAATTAAATCTTAAATTAATTCATGGGACGTATGTAAGCTAAGGGAAAAGGAAAGGGTATTTCTGGTTCAGCCCTCCCATATAAAAGAAAAGCACCAAAATGGTTGACCTTATCATCTAAATCAATTGTTGACTAAATAGTTAATTTAGCAAAGAAAGGTTATTTTTAATATAATTGCAATTTTTATAGGTTTGAATGGATCTCAAATTGGTGTTTACTTAAGAGATTAATAAGGTATCCCTTAAACTAGATTCTTAACAGGTTAAAAGATTTTAAGAATCTTAAAGAAAAGAGGTAAATATAGCGATCATTAAATATATAGGATGTGCTCCAAAAATCCCTGAAGATTTATATGCTTTAATTAAAAAGGCAGTTTAAATCAGAAAGCATTTGGAAAAGAATAGAGGTGATATTACAAGCAAATTCAGATTGATTTTGGTTGAAAGCAGAATTCATAGACTTAGTAGATATTACAGAAGAACCTAAAAGTTGCCTTCAAATTGGAAATAGTAAACATTTTTACTTATCATTAAGTGTCTCAAAGACAGCTTCTGCCTTAATTGGTTAATGAGTTAGAATATAAACACAATAATGCATATATTTTAATATTTTATATCACTTTTTTATTTTTTTCAAGCTGTCACACACTTCCTTAATATTAATACGATCTTCCTCTCTTTTTTAAAGCATTTTCTAATAATTAATAAAAACATTAATACTGTAATTAATTCTTTCATCTCTTAACTAACTTGATTAGTATTTGGAAATTGGACTTTCTAATTATTTATAGCATTCAACAACATCATAATAGAATTAGTATCCTTCCATGGTAGTACTCCAAATAACATTTAATATAGAATCACTCCCAATGACCAGACATCACATTTAATACAATAACTAAATCATAACTATTTAATAAATTACTCTTCCCCTGCTAAAATCTATGGAGCCATATAATAAGGTGTACCTACAGAAGTACCATGAGCAGCTTTATCTTTTTTATCTTCTTCAATTACTTTAGCAAATCCAAAATCTGCTAATTTAGCTGTACCATTATGTATCAAAATATTTTCAGGTTTTAAATCTCTATGGAAAACACTCTTGTCATATAAGTAAGAGCATCCTTCTGCAATTTGTAGAAATATATCAACTGTTTCTTATTCATTCAATTTTCCTTTATCCTTTATGAGCATATCTAAATCTCCACCATTACAGTATTCCAAAAAAAAATAAATATTATTTGGGGTTTCAGAGAAATCAATAAACTTAACAATATTTGGATGATCCATTTACTTCCACAAAGAAACCTAATAAATAAATCTCAAAACTATACCTCTTTTTTTAATGAATTGATTATATACTCTTTTCGACTCTCTGGATTGTTACTTTTTTTCAGCTTGTCAATTATATTTTGTTTTGCAATTAATTTACATGCAAAAACTATTTTCTCATCTTCTTTTAATGTTGCCAAATGACTGTTGTATATTTTAATATATACGTTTCTGCAAAATTTCCTTTTCCCAGTTTTGTTGTTTTGATGAAATATTTCCCATCAACCATCTTATAATTCGGAATTGTGGCTGCTATTTCTTCCAAATTTTATTTCATATATTATATTTATATGTATTTAATTCCATTAAAAAGGTATTTAGTTATTCATAATCTATATATTTTACTTAATTCGTCATCTTTATTACCTGTTCTAATAAATTCTTATTTTATTTTTAATATTAGATTATAAACTCCTCTTGAACAATTTTCATCAAAATTTTTTTATAAATTATTTCTAAGGATTCTTAAAGAAAAATTAGTTTATATTGATTAGTTTCGATTAAATTTACATACAATATCTTTACTCAAGTTTGCATACTTCCAATATTTGAAGTGTCCAAATTAATATAACCCTATTACTATTTAATTAAATTAACGATTTTTCTTTTTCTAGTTTAAGATGTTTTTCTATCTTAATTGATATTAAGATTTCTTGAATTGCTAGATAAAATATCAAAATTCGAAATATTTTAATTTGGAAAGATGAAATAAAACTCAAAAGTTTTTTGATACATAATAATAGAAACATTTTGGAACTTTAATATTTCTCTATAATACATTTTGAGAGTGGGATATGAATGATAATACTTCTAATTATTTCCTTTTTTTAATTGCAAAAGCTAAAATATGATTATAAGCATCTTTCATTATTAAAAAGGAAAAATTAATTTTAGAAATAATATTATTAATTTTTTTTAGAGAATAGATGAGAAAATAATTTAACTCGCTTTGACAAATTTAAAATGTATTAACTAAATAATAATAATTTATATGAAGCAACATTTAGCTTAGATTTTTTAATTTCAAATGAAAAATCTAAACAAAAATACCTCTCTACAATTTGAAGAGAATCTTTTTATTTAATTAATATAAAAATAATTTATACTTATTTATTTTGAACTTAAATTAGAACTTTAGAGAAAACAAATTAATAACCCTTCTTGTTGATTAAAATATAAGTATAATTTTTATTTTAGATATAAAATATAATTGGTTTTATAGAAAGAGATAATATTATTGTTTGAGATTTGGGAAGATAAATGAAAAATTACGATTTAAGAAATTAAATTTTTACTGAAATTAATTTGTAAGAACTTTGAAAACATGTAGGAAGTCAAATTTTAAAAATTAAGAACAAATAGAAATTAATCAATAGTTAGAATAATAAAATTTCTAAGAAGAAAGAATATCATTATAGAGTTAATTTCGCATTTAGTTTTTAATATAAAATAAAAATTTTACATTTAGAAATTTTTTGTATAATAATGTTGTGTAATAAAATAAAAAACAATATTATTAAACATAATGAAATAAAGTATGTTGATATGAAATAATTAATAATGCAATAAAATCACTTTATAAAAGATGTTAATTAAGTTGGTATATTAAAACATATATAATTTTAAATATAAATTCTCGATATGTCAAGGAGTTAAAATGATGATGATAAACCTAATATTCCATTGCCTTAAGCTACAGATTAAAAGAAATAAGAAAAACTAGCATATGAAAGATAGATGGCAAAAATAACTTTATTGAAATAGACAGAGTAGAAAAATTTACATCTTGTAAAATGTAACTTGATGTAGGCAGGCTAAGTTATACGAGATGGCAGCAGATAAAATTGAGAATGGAATCTTAGTAAAGAAATAATTGTAGGAATTAGCAAATGAGGCATAATAAATAAAAGATGAAAAAATGAGAAGAAGAAAGTAGTAAATTTAATCAATAAGAAAATGTGAAGAAGATTTTATTGAAAAAAGAAAGGAAGCATAGAAAATGGGGTATATTTAGTAAGTGATTTTAGAGACTCTATGAAACAATCTTAAGTAAAAGAATACAAAAGTACAATAAAGTTAACTTTAAGTAGAACGAGAGATTTTATACTATAAGAGAACTAAAAAATAAGAGAAGCATTATATTAGGAAGAGAAAGAGAGGAAGAAAAAGAAAGAAGAAACAAAGAAATTGGATGAGATTAAATCATAATAATTTTATAAGGAGAGAGTTTCATACGAGAGATTAATAGAGGAAAAGTTAAAAAAGTCAAGAGAAAAGTTGTTTAAAGATGAGGAGACTTTGAAAATTCGTTTAAAAGTATGATGAGCAATATTAATTAGTAAACTTAAGATTTATTGAGTAAGTCTCAAAATAAGTTCATGGAGCTTCAAAGTTGGAGTGGTTAGAAGAGATGACAAGAAAATATTAATTATTATTAATAAATTATATATATATGTCACTCAATTCACGATATGTCAACGACAGCTTATATAAGAGCCATTAAGAACATTTAAATTAGATGATATCACAATATTGCGATTAAGTGAATGTTAATTCAATAGAGAATGATTCATAATTTTATGATGGGTTCAAGTTTCAGGCAGCACATTAATAAATATGTATAGATTTACATTTTAATTAGCTGACCTCATATCATTGGTTGAGATTAGTTCTAAGTTAGATGAAGGAAAAAGATAGTTATCAACTTAAATATTAGGTTAAGCTTAATAGATTCTGAAGAATTATAGTTCATAACAGAGCTTAATTAAAGTTAAGATAACTTAGTCATTGTTCAATCTCTAAAGAGATACAATAAGAACAATATAAGAAGTCCATGATGCATTTAGTTTAATAGAATCAATTAAATGGCCGTGTAAAGGACCTACTAATAAATAATATGACAAACATCTACGTGCTTTGGAAAGGCAGTGCTTTTTTTGGGAATAAGTGTTGTTGTTGGAAAATAGAACTACAAATGCAATATCTACAAATGAATTTAAATAACGTTTAAATCACTGGTTTGAATAATTCGCAAATGAAATAAGAACGAAGAATTCAGATAACCTGAAAAAATCCAAAAAAGGATATTTGGATACATAACTGAGAAATGCTCATGAAATGTATGCAGGTTTAGGAATAGAGAAGAATAGACATAGTGCGCTATAAATATACAAAAGACTTGCAGAAGACAACCATCCAATAGCTTAAGCAATTATGGGACAGATATTTATGGATGGAGATATTGGGGAAAAAGATTATGATCAGGTAATGAATTTTAACACCACTTGTGGTAGGCTTTTAACTATTTTAAATTGAGTGCTGACCAAGGACATACATTTAGTGTCTATTGGGCATCTAGATTAATATTAGTAATTAAATCTAAATAATCTATTAGGAAGAGAAAGTTTTTGACAAATTTTTCGAAAAAGATGATCAATAGAGTAGAAAATCAAGTGTGACTGTTATTAAAACTAAAGACTGTGATTTAGCTATTAAACTATTAAGAAAGGCAGCAGAATTGGAACATGTGCCTTCTATGAACTATTTAGGTGATTTGTACACCTCTGGTTTAGAATTATAAAATTGTAAAATTGATAATTATAAATAATAATGATAGACTCTTTGGAGAAAGATTTCTAAGATGCTGAATACTTTTATAAGTTAGCTCAAAAAAGGAATTCAGTTGAAGCTACATATAAATTATCTTTATTGTATTAAGAAATGAGCAAATAAAATTTAAATAAAGTAAATATAAATATTCATATATAATCTAGAATAGAAAATAATTAATATACCCGTTACTTAATCAAGCCAAGAATTAAGACTATTTACCAGCATTTTACGATCTTGGAATGGTGTTGTTAAATGGTTTAGGAGAAGAATTATAATCTAATCCTATAATGGCTGACTTAATTTTCGAATAAGGTGCACTAAATGGTGATTTAAAGTGTGCCAAGAAATTACTTAATCTTCGTTTTCAAAGTTTACAGAGAGAGGAAGGTTCGATAAACGATTTTCTTTCTTTATTAGATTAGTTGGAAGATATTTTGAAAGATTAATCAATAATAAATCATATGAGAGGTAAGGTTTATTAAAAGGGGATATAATGTGAGAAGAATTTATAAAAAGCAGTTGAATAATTTAGGTATTTGTTATTAGATGAAAATAGGATAGGATAGTGGAGGGGATGTCTAAAATGCAGAGCTTAGTTAGAAAAGTTATTAAAAGACAAAGAAGAGTTACCAACAAGTTCATAATAATCGTCATTATAAAAATTAAATATTTAAGGAGGATTTATTGATTAAGTGAAATAGAGTGATTAAAGAAAAGCATATTAAATTTAGAAAGGAAAGATTTCATAAAATAATAGATCGATTCCTTTAGAATAAGAGAATCAATCTACTAGATAAGATAGACATACAATAATGACAATAAGTATAGTTAAACCAAATGAGGTGAATGATTAAGATAGAAAAAGGGGAGGTTCTGAATACAATAGTTTTAAAAGAGGGGAAAGCAGTGTTGTGCTATCCTAATTAAAACTATAAATTCAATCACCCTAATAATAATAATCATCAACAAGATTTGATCAATAACAATAATCTTAATATGGATCTCCTCGTCAACCCTCT
The DNA here is from genome assembly GCA_905182985.1 of Paramecium sonneborni. NCBI lineage: Eukaryota > Ciliophora > Oligohymenophorea > Peniculida > Parameciidae > Paramecium > Paramecium sonneborni. Next base: position 382,625 of record CAJJDN010000037.1, on the reverse strand, counting down.
TTAATTAATATATCTTCAAATTCTTCTAAGAAAGATCGCTTTAATTTTACTAAATTACCAAGTCATAGATCTATCAATTCTTCAAAATATCTATTCAACCAACCTTGAATTTAGCATATTAACTCAAACTTTTGTTATAATTTATTTATTTATAAATGGAATAATCGAAATAAATATAGGAAAATGAAGAACATTAAAATGTAGTGCAATAACCATAGACTCATCTTATTCAATTAGATGTAGAAGAGCCGAATGAGCCACCAGTAAAGAGACCAACCCCAAAAACATTTGGAGATTTAACAATAATATTTATTTTTGAGACAATAGGAACTGGATTATTTGCATATGGAATAGTAGCATCAAATGGATCAGATATATTGATTGCTGCTTATTTATATGCAGCAATATTTTTAACTTGCAAATTTACAGGTGGCCATGTTAATCCAGCTGTATCTTTTAGTTTTTATTGTGATGACACGATAAGTTCATGGACATTGAGAATATATTGGACAGCTTAATTATTAGGTGCAGTTGGAGGAGCATGGATAGCTTATCTAATACTTGGAGTAGTAACATCTCCAAGTATTAAAAGCACAAATATTGAATGGATGTTAGCAGATTTGTGTGGAGAAGTATGACCAACCTTATTTTAGGCTTTTGGAACCTTTATGTTTGTTCTTTTTATACATATTTAAGTTCATGAATAAACACGTTAGACTAATAATGATATTGCAGGAATTGCTTGGATTGCCTTAGCTTTATTCTTTTCTAGATAATTATCATCACATTCAGGAGGTATTATATTCATTCTCTATCTCAGGTTGTTTAAATCCAGCTATGGGTGTAGGATTAGAATTATTTGAAGCCTTCTGGTTAAATGACACTACCAAATTAGCCAATTTTTGGGTATTCTTATTTGCTCCTTTATTTGGAGCTTATATGGCTTCCATTTTTTACAATTCCATATATTTGCCTTTATTAAAAAAATGAGACATATATTATAAATTTAATTATGGAGTAATATATTGATCAAGAACTAACCATACAATAATTCTTCAAGTTGCATCAAATTACATCGCCCTTACTCTCACAACTCAAAAGAGAGTTTGCTATCATCAAACATCCAACTTTTATTATGAATAATTTACTCTAAGTATTTTCAATAGCATATTATTAGATCATTCAACATAAAAAACATTTAACATGCATTGAAGCTCCTAAATAAAGTGGAAGGACTACCTCCTGTCTATTAATTATTTTGGATTAATTTTTAAAATCTCTAGATCATTTTACTCCAGATGAAGATGTAAGAATTTATCAAACTTATTATAGAATGGATATTATCTCCTTATCACTTCTGCTAGCAGAGAACAATCAACATATTGCAAAAATTTCATAGAAAAATTACTCTAAAATTATTCATAAGAAATTGCTTTACTTGATATTAATTCACAATTTCCTCTAAATGCAAAAAGTATTATATTTTATACTAAAATATTAGATGATTAATATAACATCGTCTTACCTCCTGTGACATAACCATCAATCTTATTTGCCACCTATTATTCTGTTAGTAAATTAAAAGCTAGTGGAAAGGTTGATAATAAATGTTTCTAATTTGCCTTATTTGATGATTGCAATTTAGCAACACTTTATGGAGGATAAAACTAATTAGAAACAGTTTCTAAATGGATTTCTAAAAATCAATTTACTATATATGTCGGAGATGAAAAATTAATTGAAGTTATGCTTGGAAAACCTATTACAGTAGCCAAAATTGAAGAAGATTAAGAAGAATAGGAATAATAAGATTAAACCATTCAACAAACTAAATGTGAATTACCAAATCTTTTTTATTATTTCTATTCAGACTTAACTTAATAACAAATTGTTGTTTATATCACTCTGAAACTAAACCTTATCTAAGGTAAAACACTTATTATAGTTTAAAATTTATTCGAGATTTATTATTTACAATTACTATTTTAAAGATGTAATATTGAAAGATTTTAAATTTATAATCATGAAAACCCAAAGACACTTAAATATTATACTTTATCAACTTTCAATACTGGTGTAATTTAAATACTTATTGCTACTGCAAATGTGTTTTTAGACCTAGAGAATGAATTTTTTGAAAGAACAAAGTAAGCAGAGAAAAAATCAAAATAACCTTATACATTAAAAAAATTAGATAATATTATTTTATATAATTTATTACCAAATGAATTACCAGATCAAATATTAAAATCTGTATCAAATACAGTTTGTATTGCATCTAATAATGAGTAGAATGTTGAAACAGTAATGTAATTTGTAAATAAAGAATATAATAATATTAATTGTAAAGAATATCCAATAAAATAAAATGAAATAGAAGCATTTCGATATCGTATTGAGGATACAACAAAGAATATATCTAAATATTAAGTTAAGATGGCAGAGTAGATAGATTTTAAAAAGAAGATGCTAAAATCGCCAGATTTAGGAGAATATTTTTAATAAAATTAGAAAGAGAAAGAATTATTATAAGATTAAATAGTATAATTAAAGAAAAAGTTAAATAGATCGTCAATATAATTACCTTAAGGTATAGAAATATCAAAATAATATAGGACCTGTGCCTGAATATTTGTTACCAGAATTCATAAAGAAGCAGAGGAAGATGCAAGGAGATTAATCTAAAGTTAGAGTTCTAGTGAGAGTTCATGATTAGAATCATGATAAATTAATAAAGAAAAGAAGATTATTGAATGAGGAAATGAATAATAATATGTTACCTGAATAGGAAGAGAAAGAAAAGGCAAAGAAACCTGAGAACTAATATGTTACAATAAATTAAGATGAAGAAGATCCAGAATTGGTAGATTCCTCCAGATTAAGACCTATAAGTGGTAAGAAGGTATGGAAATTGAAACATGGATTTAAATTGAAAAAGAGAAATAAGAGATTGGAAAAGAAAGGAGTTTTCACTACATGAGTGTATATAAATCTATTTATTTAACAATTTTATAGAATGTTGTATGATATATAAATGTTCATGAATAATTCATTAATCTTTAGGCTAGTTAGTTAGAACTTCCTTGAATGAAAATGGCATAAACTTAATACCATCAGCTTTATAGAATTTGCTTTAGAATTCTACCCATTGCAATCTTAAAGCATGTAAGAAGCATTCCATAAGATCCATACACATTAGAACTAAAATAAAGAATAGAAATACCTCCGATAGTGCAATGTAGAAATATGGGCCAACCTATTACTAAAATGATAACATTTCCATCAATAATTCCTGCACCAATACATTTTTCGAAAAATACTTTGGCCAATTATCCATGAGCTAAAGATAAGGCCCATAAACGTAAGTAAGAAGCAGTATTACTAATAGATCCAAGAACAAATTCAATTGTTTCAATAATTTAATGAACTGCAAGTTCTCCAATATCAAATTCTTCATGGCCATGTCCATGTCCATGTCCTCCACTTTATTCTTATTATTTTGGTAATAATTATTAAGGTTAATCTTATGGTTTAACATCATCACCTGCTTATTCCTTTAATCTTTATTCTTCTAATTATTTCCTTCTTATTTCCTTCTCTTTTTCTTTTTGAATTAATTACATTCTTAATTCTTCTGCTAATGCACTTTAATTAATTGATTTTGAACTCTATTACATTGGTAATAAAGCTTCTTTACTTTCATCCTTGGGTTCAAGGGCCTTTGATGGTTTATTTTCATGCTTTTTTCCAGTATAGTGTTGAATAACTTCGATTATTGGTTTTGGAATCAACATCCATGGAATGCATAAAAATGACCAAAATAAAATTGATTATTAAAGTGATTCTTATGTTTCCAAATGAAATAATGGTTTTCCATCTGTAGATCCTCCTTATAATGGTATATTGATCATTGAATTAATTATTGATGGAGCTTAATCTGTTCTTCCTTCCCAACTCTATCCCCATTTTAATATAATCATTATTGCCATATAACCAAATGTAATACACATAAATATCATTTATGGTAAGAACTCACATACAAATGATAAATAATCTTTAAAATAAATAGTATTCACTCCTTTTAATAAAATACCAAAAATCATTTAAGATACTCCATAAATTATTGCAAACTTCATCTTAAAAGAATTAAAGAAATTCAATTCATTACTTGCTATAAACCATTTTGGATCAAATCCAATTGGATAAGTACATCCTTTTATATATACAGTCTCTTCTGAATTTTCTACATTTTCAAAACAACTTCCAAATAGATTCCAAGTTAAAGACATGAAATCATTATATATTAAACCACAATACAAAGCACATAACCCCATTAATAAAAATAAGTATCTAACTTATATTAAACCAGCAAAATCAGGTAATTTTCTTAAACTATCAGCATTTTTTACTAATAAAAATGATAACACAAATAAAACACCACCATGGGCTATATCTCCAAACATTATACCAAACATGAATGGGAAAAACATTACAGCAAACATTCCAGGATTTACTTCCTTATATCTTGGTATTCCATAAGTATTAACAATTTCTTAAAATACATAGTTGAATTCATTTATTTTAAAATAGGTTGGTGTAAGTACCTTTTCAGGTGGTTCCAACTCAATTATTTATCCCACTGAAACATTACTTTATTAAACACTCAATTGGTGTAACATATGATGTAATTCCCCTTCAAAATGTTTAGGTGCCCAAAAGAACCCAATATATATTCTTTCTTTTTAATAAAGATAATTTAAATTTGTATATAACGCTTTTTCTTTGACCATCAAAAGCTTACTCATTTCTAATAATGATATTTTCAATTATGGTTAAATCTAAGCATATTCCAATAATAATTCTTTAATTTTACCAGCAGTCAATCTCAATAACTAAAAGTTAAATTTCATGATACATTATCGCATTCATCTAAAGAACGATCTAGTTCCAAAGTCTTTTAAACTAACAGTTAAGGCTCTTCTGGAAGTACAAATTTGGCACAATTAAAGGAATCACAAATTTTATTGAGTTTGGCCCTTAAGAAATCTTATCCACCTCCAGTATAAACAATCAAAAAGACTGTTCTTTATTTTTCCAAATTCTTTGATGCTGACTTATCAGAATCCAAGTTCCCTGATTCTAGTGAGGCATCAATTCTTGAATATTCTATATCAGACAACACAATCCAAGCATTTCCTTTTGAAGCTCTAAATACCATTCTTTTAAAACGATTGGCTTCTAGTCTATCAACAACACCCACCAAATAATTTAGATTGTACACTATAATCATTATAACATACAATTTATACATGGTTGTACTACTTTTTGTTAATCAGGAATACCACCTATTTGTGGATTGATAGCCACATTTCTTCCTTTTGTGAAATAAGTTGGACCTAACACTTCCTTTGATTTTAATAAAACTGCTTTATGTTCAAATAAAGTGTTTTTACGAACAGATATTTACTCTAAATTTTGAATCTGTTCTATCAATTGGGCTTTAAGATAATGATAATAAATTACTATATTTTTCATCCAAAGTACTTTCAATAAGATCAAACCATTTATCCTCACTTTAGTTTATATCCTTTGTATATAAGGACATTCTTTCTAAGAATTATTAATAATCAGAGCATTTTAGATTCTTTATTTTGTACTTCAACATCTCAGTTTCCAGTACGTTTAATTTACTAATCACTTCATCAGCTCTCCTTATGTATTAATAAAAAGGTCTATTCACATGAGGCTCATCTGGTGACATGTCTACAACTTAGACCTTAAATAAATTTTTCATTCTCTACCATGCTCAATTTTCCCATCTGATTAAACACTTCCCATGCACTCTCTTTAGGTACTATTATCTAATAATAAGCCATTGTCTCTGATCTAAAGAAACTCATCAATAAGATATAAATAATATTTATGTTAATTCAAGAAGCATAAATAAATTATTTATAAAACTATGATCATTACAATCTTTTTATTTAAATAGTTGCTACTAGATTTTTCATTCAAATTCTTTCAAGTTTACATTCAATATTAGGATCTTAAGATCATATTATATAATCAAAATGATTATTTGCAACATTAAAATTCTTACTCTATAATATTTTAAACCCAAAACCTTTGTGTATTATTTAACTACAATTTAAATTGAGATTCTACGGCTATTTATGAAATTTTATATCTTAAGATATTTTCATAGCTTTTAATTTTTTTACGTTAATTTAGTTATTATTCCCTGTATTTGTATAAGGCTCTTATTCGCTTTAAGAAGAGGGTTATTGTAAAAAAAGACCTAAAGATTATTTAGAGAGTGATTTTAAGTAAAAAATGCTAATATTTTAATATTTGAGTATTGGTTCCAGTTCTCAAGTTTTAATAAAAGTTTCTAAATGATTGAACAAATTTAAATATATAGTTGATGCACTAAAGTGAATTTAAATTCTTTTTAACTAATTTTATTAACATTCTCAAAAATAATTGATAAGTCATAAGTATATGGATATATAAATTTAAGATGAGTGTTGATAATAATATTATATTTGATTGATAAAGGTGTTAAATAAATAATATATAATAGCTTAATATGAGAGTATGATTTGATAAAGAAGATCTGTAAAATTTTTGTTATTGTTTGGGTTTGAAACTAAAAAGGAAATTCTACAAAGGAAGGAATATTTAGATATTAAAAGATAAGATAATAAAAAGAATAAGTTTTAGATGATGTTAAATTTGAAATAAATCTAAGCATAAAGAAAATATATTAATAAGGAAATATAAATTAATTAAAGAATTTAATTAATGGAGGAATCAAAATTAAGAATTGCTATCATCAATAAAGATAGATGTAAACCATAGCGTTGTGCTTTGGAATGCAAGAAGAATTGTCCAATAAATAAGAGTGAGAAACTGTGTATTGAGGTTACAAAGTAAAGTAAACTATGTACAATAAATGAACCATTATGCATTGGATGTGCAATATGTGTTAAGAAATGTCCATTTAAAGCAATTATGATTATAAACTTACCAAAAGATTTATCAAGAGAATTGACTCATTAATATGGAGCAAATTCTTTCAAATTACATAGATTACCTACACCTAGACCAGGTTAAGTATTAGGATTGGTTGGAACAAATGGTATAGGGAAATCAACAGCATTATAAATTCTAAGTGGTAAGGTGCAACCAAATTTGGGATTATATAAAGAGCCGCCTTCAGTTGAATAGATTTTAAAATACTTTAGAGGAAGTGAATTATAAAGTTATTTATAAAAAGTATTTGAAGGAAAGGTTAAAGCAGTGATTAAACCTTAATATGTCGATTCAATTGGTAAGGCAGTAAAAGGAAAAGTTGGTGAAGTAATAAAGAATAAAGATAAATTGAATAGAGCAGATTAATTATTAAAAGACTTGGAATTAAATCATTTATTAGATAGAGAAATAGGAATGTTATCTGGAGGTGAATTATAAAGATTTGCTATATTGATGGCATGCATATCAGAAAGTGATTGTTTAATGCTTGATGAACCAACATCTTATTTAGATATAAAGTAGAGAGTAGTAGCATCAAGAATTATTAGAAATTAAGTGAGAGATAATAATTATTTAATTGTAGTGGAACATGATTTATCTATTTTAGATTATCTATCAGATTTTATATGTTGTTTATATGGTGAACAAACAGCTTATGGAATAGTTACTATGCCTTTTTCAGTAAGAGAAGGTATTAATATCTTTTTAGCTGGATTTGTACCAACAGAGAATATGAGATTTAGAGATTATGAATTAAATTTTAAGATTTCGGATAATTTAGATATGTTAGAAAATCAAAAATAAAAGAAAAATTATTAATATCCTGATATGAAAAAAGTATAAGGGGAATTTTCATTGTAAATAAAAGCAGGAGGTTTTAATAATTCAGAAATTGTTGTTTTATTAGGAGAAAATGGTACAGGAAAAACTACATTTATAAAGATGTTAGCAGGAAAAGATAAAGATGCTGTTGATATTCCAAAATTAAGTGTAAGTTATAAACCATAAATGATTGCACCTACATTTGATGGAACTGTTTAAGAATTATTTAGAGTTAAATTATAGGATAGTCATAGAAATCCATAATTTTAAACTGATGTTTATAAACCATTAAGGATTGAAGATTTAGAAGATAATGAAGTAAAGAAGTTATCAGGAGGAGAATTATAAAGAGTTGCATTAATTCTTGCTTTAGGAAAACCAGCTGAAGTCTATTTATTAGATGAACCATCAGCTTATTTAGATGCAGAATAAAGAGTTGCTACATCTAAATTAATTAAAAGATACATCATGAATACTAAAAGAGCAGGATTTGTTGTCGAACATGATTTTATTATGGCTACTTATTTAGCAGATAAGTAATCATTATACATATTTCTCAAGAGTTGTTGTTTATGATGGAGTCCCAGGAAAAGCCTGTGTTGCTAATGCTCCAGAAGATTTATTATCAGGAATGAATAAATTCTTAAATGTACTTAATATCACATTTAGAAGAGGTATATATATATATTTTATATATTCTTTTAAGATCCTACAAACTTTAGACCTAGAATCAATAAAATGGATTCACTCTTAGATAGAGAATAGAAATAAAGTGGTAACTATTTCTGTTTAGATGAATGAAAATTGTTATTAAATTTAAATCAATTATAATTATATTCTTAAATGTAAGTTGGACTAAATAAATTTGGATTCTCTTTTGATAAAAAAATTGGAAGTGGTTCTTTTGGTTAAATCTTTTTAGGTATTATTACATTACTAATAATAATCAAGGAACTAACAAATAAACTGGACAAGATGTTGCTATTAAGTTAGTATGAGAATATTTATTAATCTAGGAAGCTATAGCTAATAAACATCCATAATTAATATTTGAAGGCAAAATCTATAAAGTATTGTAGGGTGGAAGTAAATTCATTTAAATATTATTAGTGGGAATACCCTCAGCTTATTGGGTTGGAAGTGAAGGAGAATATAATATTTTAGTGATGGAACTGCTTGGTCCCAACTTAGAAGATTTATTTAATTAATGCAAAAGACATTTTTCACTTAAAACTGTCCTTATGATTGCTTAATAGATGCTTTCGAGAATTGAATTTATTCATAGCAAAAATTTAATTCATAGAGATATTAAACCTGACAATTTTCTAATTGGATTAGCTTAAAAGAGTGATATCATTTATATTATAGACTTTGGTCTATCTAAAAAGTATAGAGATTAAAGAACTAGTATTTTCCATTTATTTATATTCAAGATCTTCACATTCCTTTTAGAGAGGGTAAAAGTTTGACTGGAACAGCTAGATATGCTAGTGTTAATACTCATTTAGGAGTTGAGTAAAGTAGAAGAGATGATTTAGAAGCTATAGGATATGTTTTAGTTTATTTTTTAAATGGTTAATTACCTTGGTAAGGTTTAAAAACAGATAACAAAAAGGATAAGTATGAAAAAATTGCAGAATCTAAAATTGCTACTTCTATTGATAAATTATGTGAAGGACTGCCTGAAGAATTTTCAATATATTTCAATTATTGTAAAAGTCTAAAATTTGAAGAAAGACCTGATTATGTTTGGTTAAAAAAATTATTGAAAGATCTTTATATAAAAATGAAATATCCAAATGATAATATATATGATTGGACTAAACTATGATTATTAATATTTTTAAAAAGTAATAATTATTAATTATAAATCTTTATTGACCAATCTTTTTCTCAATTTTATTAATATAATTTTTTATGATTCATTATATACTCCTCAATTCTATAAACTCTTTAAAAGACTTAAGTATCTAGAATTATTGGAAAATCTTATTCATAATTAATATTTAATCAATTTATTTCAAAAAAATTATATTTTTATAGATATTCAACAAATAAGATAGATATTCACTTTCTCATCTATTAGGATTTAATAAATATGAGAAAATTTCAAAAAATTGTTCTTTTTTATTATTCTAAACTGTAACCTTTATATTACTTTTAAATTTAATTGCGTAGATGTTTATTGTCTTTCAATAGATATGCAAAAAAAGATAAATTATTGGTGTAATTAATAATAATATTTATAATAAACTTTCCATTAAATATAACTCATAATAAACCATTTTATAATGTTTACTTTAGTGTTAATAATGAATTTACTTACTCTTATTTTTGTTTATATTAAGCTTAAAGTGTTTGATGCTAATAAAATATATTAATTGATTACTTCTTTCGCTTATTCAACTATATAGATATCAGACTTTTCACATTTTCTTTAACAAGCTTGGGATTTCTATTCGAATGTTCTACATTATTGTGCAAGCTACAAATAAGATTGTAAAATACTTTTTCTGTTTCATTTTTGTATAAATTAAATTGTGAATTTGTTTTTTCAATAATTTATTAGAATTCATCTGCTTTTTATAGATGTGGATTCAAATGGGCATCTACTAATGCTTCTTCTTCTTTAATTTTTTATAATTGATCTTCTGCATTTTCACTTGTGCCTAAAGATTAACTGATGTTTGTAATTTATTCAAATATTTTTGTTTCTCTTTCTTTTCTTTATGATTCTATTAATAAATAATATTTTAAATTTACCTAGTTTTTTTAATTCTTCATCAAATATTTTATCTCTTTTCTCAACATGCTCTTAAATTTCTTTCATTTTTTCTTTTAATGCTTCATTCTCAGCCTAACTTTTATGTTTAGCATTAGAAACTTCTTCCATTTTAGTTTAAATATCTTTTATTTCTTATTGAAATCCTTCTACTAATTCTGTTTTCTTTTATTTTTCTTCCTCAACTACACTACTATATTTTTCTTGATATTCATTTAATTGATTAGTTTAAGTATTTCTAAAATTATCTAATGTTTTTATTTGATTTTTCAATTTTGAATTTTCATTATAAACTTTGATTAAATTTATACAATTACCTTTTTCTTTTTCTTAAGAAGCTATCTAAAATTTTTTAGTAGAAAGTAATGCATCTTTATGTGCTGTTTTAGTCTCATTAATTATTTTTTTTAATTTAGTGGTCAAAGCAGCTTTATCTAAACCATCTAATTGACTCTTTTAAAGTTTAATTTATCTAGCAATTTTTTTGAATTCATCATCTCCTTTGAATCTTTAATGAAATTCTTCTAAATTTTACTCTACAATAGATTAAATAATTTACAGGGATAAAATGCTTTGATTTAAGCAAAGAGATCTAAAACATTGGGATTCATTTATTATTTTTCAAATTTTATTATCCAAAATTAAAGAATATATTCAAAAACAAAAATAATATATATAGATCAGAACTGGCGAAGATTGTCGACATCTATAAATTACGAAGTCGGAATACTTGATCATCATATAAACAAAAATATGTGATTTGCTTTTTATAGAATTATGAATTTAATACTCAGATTGTGGGTTTTAATTAATTTAAATTAATAAAGTAAACAATGCATTCTATGTCTCTCATAATTGAAAATGTGAAAGTATCAATAAAATATCTAACATTCCAAAATTTTGATGATATGAATAACAAATTACAACATAATGACAAAAAGAAAGTTAATCAAACTTTTTTAATACTCTCTCTTAAATTCAATAACATCAAAAATAGCAATAGTAAAACTAACAATTAAAATTACAAACCCCTAATTTCTATTATACTTTTTATTTAAACGTCTAGCCATATTAATATCAATTAATCTTTAAGAATATATTTTTTACCTCTAACCCTTTCTAAATCTTTTATATTATTTTTATCTTTGTAGTAATTTAATCAGTATTCGATATTTTGAATGTTAAAATTTATCACATAATAAGTTGATTTTCTTTAATCCATTCAATTCAAATATCTAATTTTTGGTCTGTATTATTCAGAGTTGTATTAGAGAATTCTGATCTTATTAGATTTGATCAATTTAAGATAGTTTCATGTAAAATTTCAACCTACTTTTCTATGCTATCCTAAAAATTTTAACCTTTTTTTTAACAACCATCTATTTTTTCTATTTTTTCTATTTCTATAATTTAGATGGAATCAGTAAAAGAAGGCCAAAGAATATTTCAATAAAATTAGATTAAAGGCTATATCATAATTATGATATTATAAAAATTGATAACTTATCATTTAGGAAATTATTTTCTATGATGCTCTTAAAACAAATTATTAATTAATAATATATTTTTAGAAAAAACTAATTTGAATATTTTTGTTTAAGTTTTTTAGATAAATTATAATAGGCCATTCAAATTCCCATTATAAGGTATATATTTCGATTTAAATAACAGGAAATCTTTTCATCAATTTTAATGAAAGGATTCTTCTTATAAATTAGACCAAACTCCATATATATATTCATATAGATATTCTTCTAAAATTTAATATCCTTTTAAATGCATTATAAAGAATTATCCTTATAATATTATGATCTTTTGAAATCAGAGCATGGATAAATATTTTCATTTAATTGAAGAGACTCTATTTTCAAGAATTACAAAATATGTTTATTTTTTATTTCCTATTTGATTGAATTTATTTTATTATTCCTCATATTTATTAGGTAATAGTTGTAACATAATATTTAATTTATATTTATAAATATTTTAATTTATATTGATACTTCTAATAACTTATCTTTTCTATTCATTTATAGAAATATAATTTATAATCAATCATCAAAATTATCAAGGAAGTTGTAGTTAAGTTTTTCAATTTGCTTTTTTAGTTTACTTTCAAATTAAGGTTGACCTATATGATCAATACTTTCTATTATCTCAAATATTATTTCACTAAAATCCAAAATGCACTCTTTCCATTATTTGTACATTTTATAAATTATAATATGATTTTTCTATTTCTTCATCTGTTTTTCAATTGATTAAGTATCTTATTAAACTATTTCCATATATTTTTAAGCAATGAAATTAAGAACTTAAATGAGAATAGATTTTCCATATGGTATTGCATATTCACATTTCAATTCTTTCTCAATAATATTCAACAAATCATTCTTTAAACATTCCAATTAATCTAAATAATCTAATATTCCAATATTATGTCTAATAGATTTTAGAGTTGAAAAATCTTTTTCAAAAACTTATAATTTCTTATTATCTCTTGTCACCAGAAAAGTTACTAATAATTTTTATAAAATGTCACTATATAATTATTATATTTTACTGTTAAGAATCTGTTAGCATTGTAACAAGATCAATTAAAATATTGGTCTTTTGAACTATATTGTCAGGTTATGATTTTAAAGGTGTCAGTAACTTTCATATAAAATATATTTACAGAACATGATTGTAAAAATTTATCAATTTACGATTCTATTAATTATGTGGTAGGCTATTATGTTTCTATAAAACTATTCTTATTTTTAATTTTATTATTTTATTCTAACTCAAATTTCTAAATAGTTTCTGTTTAATGCTCTAATTATGTTATTGCTTTATCAAGCATTTTCACAGTTTCTTCATGTTCTTTTGAAAGCTCGTTTAATTATTCAATTAATTATAAATTTTCCTTCTCCAAAGATTCCATCTTATTTAGATTGTTATTATTTTTAACTGATTTTTTAGGATTTTAAAATAAAGATACTAATTACTAAGATTATTAAGAATTTTGCATTTATTACTATTGTTGAGATTAAATTTAATCTAATTTTTACTATAACTTTAAATTTGACCTTTCTAATGACATCCTCTCTTCATCTTTGGCTATCAATATAGGTTATTGAATTTATAATAATTTTCGAATATTATCATTAATAGGTTCAAGAATGTTAAAGTCTAAATATTCCATATTATTAATTTCTTCAATATCAATATTGTTTTTACTATTTTAGTAATTCTTAATCATCATCATTAACTATTCAATATATGATTAATAAGTTTTACTTTATTAGACTAAATTTAAATAAGCCTAAAATAAATAAGAAATAAAATACTTGATAAATAATATTTCTTTCAGTACTAAATTCTTAAATTTAATCTTTTAAGATTTCAAAATGTTATCTCATGTAATTTACTTGAACAATAAATTCTGAAAGTTCTTCATTTGAAATAGTATTTTATAACTTAGTAAATATTTCATTAATATATTTACTTTATTTCAAGATAATATCATAAATATGTGATTCATCTTTTTATTCTTCTTTATATTACTAAGCAATTTGATGAGTCTAATTAATATCTTTGTATGATGAACCTTACTTTGAAATTTTACTTTTATTAATTTACATAATAATATTTTTATCTGACTAAATAAATAAATTTTCAGTGAATTTTTTTATATTTTCTATGTCTTGTTTATACTGTGAACTAAAATTATTTTAATCTTCTTTTTGGTTGTTAAGATACAAATTTAATTACTATAATTCCTATTCCTTTTATTCCAATATTTCCATAACTTAATTTATTGCTAATTATTATTGTTGTCCTTGTTTGTAAAGTAAATCTAGATCATTTTATTTTTCTTCATTTTGCAATTATAATTACTTAATATTTTCATTTAATTCTATGATAGTATTGTTATAATTCAATTCCTATTATGACCATAAGGTCTGGAATTTCTCAATTTTTTCCTTTTAACTCACATTAATTTGCTTTTGCCTAATTTCACATTTTTTAATGGTATCAATATTATTGCTTTCTTTTAAAAGTGTGAACTTTTCTTTTTCAAGTATTTTATTTTATGAATTCAAATATTCATTTTCATATTTCAATTTTATAATTTCTTTTTATTGGTTTTCAATCTTGTATTAGGGAGCATTCTTACTTCTGCTGTAAGTGTTTCAATAACTTTAGTGGCCTTCTCGATCTATTCATCCTAGTCTTCAATTTATTAATATAAGTAATTGATATTCATAAAATTATTATTTAAACTAATTCAAAACCTGAAACCTAATTACTAAAGTTTTGATGAAAATGTCTATATTTTATTATCTTTTACTTTTATTAATTCTTATAGTTTATTTATTTTAAGTTCTAAAATATCTATGATATCTTTTTAATCTCCAATTTTCTGTTCTAAATTTTTAATAATGGATTGGATATTGTTGATAGAAAAATTGGTGGCAATCAACTTTTAATATTCTAAAGTTTGATTTTATTAATAGTTGATAATGTTTTAATAACTTTAAAACACATTGAATAGCATCTGTTTATGCAGAAATAATTTATTAAATATTGTTTTATGTCAATTGAAAGCCTAAATTGTAAAAGACCTATTCTAAATGGATTGAATAGTTATTACTTTTATATTAAGAGTATTCCAATTTGATAACATAGTTTATAATGAAAATGATTAACTATAGTCGGGTAAATCTATATTTTTTGGAAGATAATGATGAATAACTTCTGCCATTAAAATTTCATCTGCAAAATCAGTTTCAATTTTTAATTTTGATCTTGAAAAAGGAACATCATCAACCGAAATATTGTTGATCTTCAATGTTTGAATAATTATTAAGAGTTATCATAATTATAAATAAATATTAATGAATTAGGAGAAAACAGTTGAAGAACCATTATTAAGTTAAGCCAAGATGAATGAATATAAAGAGAGAGAATTTAGAGAATACTTAGTAAATCAAGATATTACTTTAGCCATTGTTAAATGTGTGTTATATTTTACTAATAAAATATAGTTTTACTTGCTTTAAGAAATGCACCAAATAAACCTGATTCTCCAAGTTAAGCACTTATTGATTATTTCAGTGTACATAAAGATACAAAAGCACATGAAGAATTTGAGAAATTAAAATTAGATGTTGAATAATTAGAATAAGGTTAATGATCATTATTATTAATGTAGAGAATAATCAATTAATAAAAGAAATAGATACTATTAAAGAATAAATTGTTTAATAGAAATTAGAAAAATAACGTAAAGAAGAAGAGGAAAGAATACGTTAAGAAGAAGAAGCAAAAAAGAATACAAAGAAACCTGCTAAAAAATGATTATTAATACATTATTGTTATATATAATAATATTTTTAAATTCAAATTAATGCACGAGAATATAGGAGCAAGAGTTTTTGGAAAAAATCTTGAAAATCAAATAGATAAGGCATAAAAGATTTTAAAATGCAAAAAAGATATAATAATTGATGAATTGGGAGGGAAAGAGAATATAATTAATGATGCAATTTGGAATAAGGAAGGTTAACATAAATTAGACTCTCCTTAACTTGTTACATTATATTAATAAGAAATCTATGAATTTTTATATGAAAAAGAAAAAAATATGGGAGAACCAAATTTTCAATTGTCTTCCACTAAAATTAATGATACTGTCAGAGCTACTACTGTACATTATAGTATTAAAAAATAGGTTAGATACATATTGAAAATAGTTAGATGCTTTAATTTAAAGGCTGAAACCCTTTTTTAAACAGTGGATTTGATGGATTAAAGTATTTAGCTTATAAATCCTGAAATAAGAGATTTGGAGCTTATTTCATTAACATGTTTATTTATTGCATGTAAATATGAAGAAATCTATCCACCTCCATTAGAAGCTCTATTAAGATCTACTGATATATAGATTAAAGATGTTATTGAAATGGAAAAAGAAATACTTAATAAATTAAATTTTAATGTCATTAGTGATAATACTTTAGTATGGTTATAATTAATTGGAGAATTGCTATGTTACAATTGTAAGTATTCTCTTTAAATAAAATTAAGATGTATGTAAGTCAAATTCTCAACTTATTATTAGGAATTTAGCTGAGAAAAGTTTAATTTCTTCATTATTCTTGAATCATAAAAAATCTGTAATTGCTTTGAATATATTCATGGCTGTGGAAATCAATTTAGGTTGTCAAAATACATAATTTTAATGGGAAAGATTAACTTAACATTAGAAACCAAACAATGAATCAAAAACACTTAAATTGTTGACTTATATTTTGAAAAATAAATGAATTATAATTTCATTAACTCTTTATAATAAATTACAATTTTTTATAAAATTAATTTCATTACTTTTTCTTCTTTTAAGTTTGTTTCACTGATTAAGTTTTATTTAAGAAAAAGATATAAAATATTGATAATACAAAGCTTATAAAATAATAATTGAAAAGAATGAACTCTATAAATGTATAAATAAAAGATTTTGTAAACATTCCATATTTTGAAATCCTTTTCATTATTATTTTTGATGGATCTGAACTAACTAATTAAAATAATTAAAAATATTTACCATCTTCAATAGGATCTTCCTTATCTTCAAATAAATAATCCATCATTATAATTTATTCTTTTACACAATACATTTCATTTAATTCATAATTAGCAGGTAAATAATTAAATCTTATATTAGTTTCTGGAATTTAAGAATTCTTCAATAACAAAATCATAAATAATAAAATAGGAATAGTTATTTTAGATAATAGTTAATATGCTACAATAACAAATCCTCTTATTAATCCTTCTACTCTTCTCTTTACATAATCTTATTATTCTGGTTAATCTTTCAATATCATAATCCAATCACATCCTTTAGCCATATGCTAATCCATTTCTAAAGTATACGTCATTATTTATAATATTCCAATTATTATAATTGCAATAAATTGTAAATGAAATACATAATTCAAATTTTATATTAGTGGTTTAATATATAAAGCTACATAAAATATATGTGCAATTAATTATCCTGCTATTAAATAAAAAAACTTTGATTATGCTTTATCTGTTGTCAGACTATTTTTTAATTATGTAAAACAATTTCCAAATCTTATTAAAATTGGTAAAATGCAAAATATTATAACAGAAACCATCAAAGCTAACACAATTACAAATAAATCTCCAAATTATCCCATAAATGACCATACCCCTGGTTAAAAAAGATTTCTAAATACAATTTCAAGATGAATTGCTAATCTTTAAAATTCATGTCTCATGTTTATATTTAAGAAATCCTTAAATCCTAAATTAATAAAGATTGTTATAAGAATAGAGATAATACAAATTACAATAGACATCTTTGTTTATTAAGAATCATATCCTCCAATAGTTGCTGCTTTAAAAACGTTTTCTATTTCTTAAAAAATATAATTACTTATAATCATTATGACTATGATACCATCAAAATAAAATAACATTCCACTGTCAATCACATAATACCCTAATGCTGAGCCTAACATTTTCATAATCTCAACTATCAAAAATTATGAAAATAACATATAGATAAATAACATTGTAATTTCTAAGTCATTTGCAAAAGGGACTTATTAAAAATGTTAAGCTTAACTTGGCATTGTCTTAATTTAAACCAATGTCTTTATTTTTTTATCTTTACTTTCTTTAAGATCTTCACCATCTGGAGGTAAAAAGATTGTTACCCCTTAACATGGAAACAATAAATTTGGAAATTTCTTCTTTAATTTGAATATCCCAAAAGCTAAAGCACAAAATACTACAATCTCAATTGGAAAGAGAAGCAAATCCAATTATTCACTCATTCAAGTAAATTAAAATTAAAACAATGAATGAGGTAAAATCTACTCACTATGATTCTAGAGTTTAGTTTTAAATAAAATGTTAAATACCAATCCAAAATAAGAGAATAATCTCTTAGCCATCCTTATGAAACTTTAAGAGCTCAAATTCTTTAACTATTTTATAGAAAGATTTTTGAAAGGTACTTAAAAAGAAAGTCTACTCAATGTAAATGTTTATTAAAATTACTAAGTTATGTGGGAGATTCAAAATGGAACATCACAAAGGGCCATCATTGTTATTTTAGGAAGGGGATAAATCAAATGATAAATTATATATTATCTTCAGAGGTTCTGTTGGTTTATTTAGAGCAAAGAAATTTGATACGTTTTAATAGCAATAATAACAACCAAATTAGCAAACATAGCCAATTTAATAACTTCTAGAGAAAGTTTCCAGCAATCTTAAAGAACTAAATAAATAGTAGATTTCAAAACCAAACTTTATGAAGAGTTTAGCAAATTCAAAAAGATTTGCTAATAAATTAATGAGCACTTTGACATAATATACAACAAAAGAAGACTTATTAATATCTTAATAGGAGATGTCAATTTTAAATGAAAAATATGGAGATACTGTAAGAATATTAGGTTAAGGAGATGGTTTTGGAGAGGTAGCTATAATTGAAGGGACTCCAAGAGGACTTACTGCATGTGCAGTTTCTCAAGATTGCTTTTTATTGATCTTAAAAAAAGAAGATTTCGATATTGTGAAACAATAATTTATTTAATCTGTTAAAGATAAAAAGAATTTAATATATACTAAATTTGAAGTTAAAGATGCATATTCTACAGCTCTATCTAATTCATTAGCTTATAGTTTTGATGTATCTTAATTATTTTATATATTTAGGTTGAATCATTCTAACACAATGCTATTTTAGCAGTTGAAGGAATGTAATAAAAAGTATTTTATTTGATTGCTTCTGGTGATATCTTATTAGAGAAATTTATTGGTAATAAAAATACTAAAATTTGTATTTTGACAAAAGGATAATTTGTGGCTGAAGAGATTGTAGTAAATTAAGATAGTGTTTGTGAATATAGTGCAAGAGTATTATCTAATTAAGCAACTCTTATGGTTATGAATAAAAATGAGTTTTTTCAAAAATTTCCAGAAGAATGTAAACAATAAATAAAGAAAGAATACTTTAAAAAAAAACAATTCAGGATTTCTTTTCCTGAATAAACACTTGATAAGATTGCAGATATTTAAAGTTCAAAAACTTCACCAAAATAAACAATATAAATTAAAGTTAATCCTTTATCTGTTAGAAGTCAATAATCTTCTCGAAATTAATCTTGTTAATTAGATATTAAAGATATTCTTGAAAAAAAGAGATCTATATACTAACAGAAATATTAAGACAATGCTAAAAAAAGTGAAGACATTATTTTATTTACTGAAATGTGTTATTCACCAAAAATATGTCATACTCCTAGTTACAAGAAATTAAATAATGTATTGTAGAAATCATTTCATTAACATTAATTAAAAAAAATAATGAGAAAAAAATTTAGATATAATTCTAGCACTGATATTCCTATTTCATAGTTATCAGTATATGAAAGGAGTTTTAAATACTAATAAACACCATCTACTAATCTAGTTAGTCAAGAATTAGAATAATGAATCTTTTCAATTAAAATTTGCATTTCTTATATTTATATATATAATATGTTATTTCATGATTATTATTATGGTTATTATTGGGCTGTCTAAGATCTTGGTTATTATGATGGCACTTATTATGGTTAATGAGTTTATTATTATTGTTATGGTTATGATGGTCTTGCTACAGGTGCAGGAACATATTATTATGATTATACAAATTAAGGAACAACTCTAGATGCTATCATTGGTTGTTAAACATATTAGACTGGTTATTAAACATATTAAACTGGTTATTAAACATATTGAACTGATTGTTGGATCATTGGTTATTGAACAACTGATACAGCTTATTAAACATATTAAGTTGGCTGTTAATGAACAACTTATCTTTCAACTGGATAATATTCAACTCTTTCTTAATATCTATCAACTGGTACATACTCTGAATGATATATATTCATTAATTACCTGTGTATTTCTCTTAAAATACTTAAGGAACATATTCAGTTTAATATTCAACAGCGTAGTAATCGGTAACTTTAGTTTCTCTTGGAACATAAGATACAATTTCTTATTCTTCGTATTCAACAACTGCTTTTTAATATGGAATATATTCTATTCTTGATTCTCCTTTAATTGTTTGATGCTAAAATTAAATTCAAATTTACTTAAGCAACTGGAGTAGGGGCAACTGCAATTTACTAAACTTGGACAGGTGCAAATTGTTAAACAGGAACAGATGCTATTGGTGCAACAGGCATTTAGGCCACTGGTGCATATTAAATTGGAGCTACTGGAGCAACATAAGATTATCTAATTGGAGAAGCTGGATAATAAGTTGGTGGTAAATATGTATTTGGATATACTGCACCTGTAGGTCTTTATTATGCCTAAGGTGCTGGAGCTTATTAGGGTTATTAAGCAGCTTATGGATGATTTGACATTGTCGTTTAATATTTTATTAATTCAAAAATAATATTAAAACTTTATCTGTAATTTATTTAAAAATATATCTCAACATAATACATATTAATATTAATTAATACTTAATTATATTTCTACTTTCATTATTATTTAAAGAACTATCATCCAATCTTATTTATTTATTTTAGATTTTACTTTCTATTGAACTATTAATTTAATTCATCCTATTATTACACATTTCTATTCATGTTTATTGCATTAAAATATATACTCTATATTCTTAATTAACAGATAAATTATATATCATCAATTTTATTCATTCAAGGATCAATTACATAATATAAACTACATCAATATTTAGTTGAATCATTTTAAATCTTCGTATATTTTCTATTGCCATTTATAGTTCATATTTTAACAGTCTACACAATTTAATTAATTTGCTCTTTACTTTTATTTCAAACAAAGAAATCTACTTATTATTAACTTTCAACACCTTTTTTAATTTATTTAAAATATATTCTATTTTTATTCTTTATTAATATTTAAACATCCTTATTTATAACATGTCTAAGGTTTGTAATATCATCATCGAAAAAAATTAAATTCTAAGACCATAATAGTAAATTGATTTTCAGTTTAACTTTTCAATTTCCATTAAAGATTATTTATTTATTGATGTTTATCGATACTAATTACATTTAAATTAAATTTCTATTGAATGTTTAACCTAGATAAGTTTTATTTTCATTTAAAATTAAGTTAAATCGATATTTTTAGTGAATTGAAATATATTTAAACTTTCCAATTTAATGTGTCTTTATCTTATTTATTTTCTCTCAAAATAATAAATTTATTAATCATTACTANGGAGTAGGGGCAACTGCAATTTACTAAACTTGGACAGGTGCAAATTGTTAAACAGGAACAGATGCTATTGGTGCAACAGGCATTTAGGCCACTGGTGCATATTAAATTGGAGCTACTGGAGCAACATAAGATTATCTAATTGGAGAAGCTGGATAATAAGTTGGTGGTAAATATGTATTTGGATATACTGCACCTGTAGGTCTTTATTATGCCTAAGGTGCTGGAGCTTATTAGGGTTATTAAGCAGCTTATGGATGATTTGACATTGTCGTTTAATATTTTATTAATTCAAAAATAATATTAAAACTTTATCTGTAATTTATTTAAAAATATATCTCAACATAATACATATTAATATTAATTAATACTTAATTATATTTCTACTTTCATTATTATTTAAAGAACTATCATCCAATCTTATTTATTTATTTTAGATTTTACTTTCTATTGAACTATTAATTTAATTCATCCTATTATTACACATTTCTATTCATGTTTATTGCATTAAAATATATACTCTATATTCTTAATTAACAGATAAATTATATATCATCAATTTTATTCATTCAAGGATCAATTACATAATATAAACTACATCAATATTTAGTTGAATCATTTTAAATCTTCGTATATTTTCTATTGCCATTTATAGTTCATATTTTAACAGTCTACACAATTTAATTAATTTGCTCTTTACTTTTATTTCAAACAAAGAAATCTACTTATTATTAACTTTCAACACCTTTTTTAATTTATTTAAAATATATTCTATTTTTATTCTTTATTAATATTTAAACATCCTTATTTATAACATGTCTAAGGTTTGTAATATCATCATCGAAAAAAATTAAATTCTAAGACCATAATAGTAAATTGATTTTCAGTTTAACTTTTCAATTTCCATTAAAGATTATTTATTTATTGATGTTTATCGATACTAATTACATTTAAATTAAATTTCTATTGAATGTTTAACCTAGATAAGTTTTATTTTCATTTAAAATTAAGTTAAATCGATATTTTTAGTGAATTGAAATATATTTAAACTTTCCAATTTAATGTGTCTTTATCTTATTTATTTTCTCTCAAAATAATAAATTTATTAATCATTACTATTATTCTGTCGAAAATCAACTAAATAATAATTAATTAATAAGATTCCATTTTTGCCATAATAGAAAATTAATAATACAATAACATTAAGATAAATAAATATTCTTTAATATATAGATATTACTCTATTGGTATTAAGAATTAAAAACTCATCATTCAAAATTTATAAAAATTCAAATAGTTTTTTTTTTACATATTTCCTCAGAGGCTTTCTAATTATTATCTTAAAACAAAAGAATGGGTTTTCTGTCATGATTGATGATACTTTATATTGCATTAATTTTAATATTATAATTTTATCTTGAATAGTATTTATTTATTTTTTATAAGGGAAAATTAATAACAAAATTATTCACAAATGCAATAATAATAATTCAACTAAAACCAGGAATAGTAGTAACAGAATAATTAAAATCAAAGTAACCGAATTGAGTTTGAAAATAAATTTCTTGAAGCGATTAGAAAATCAAATAATTCTAGAGATAGAAGTGAACAATAATAAATGGACAATAATCAAATATCAGTAAAAATAATATTTAAAGTCTCAGTATTAATCTAATAGTGGCCAAAGAATAACATCGATTAAAATAATAGATTAAAATTAATAATACGATTGCACTGCCATTGCATTTCATCCAAAAGTTGAATAATATTTAGCAGTTGCAGTAGGAAATAAAGTTTTAATTTACAATTTATAGATTAATTAAGGATTAGAAGAAAATGACGAATCAAGACCAGGAATACTAAGAATTAATGAGTTAAATGAATAACAAATAATTACAGCTCTTAATTTTCTATTTTATAAAGTAATTACAAATTATCATGATATTATTGTTGGTACTAATGATGGAATAATTCATATTGCAAGATATAGACCATAAAACTATCAGTAAGGAACAAATAACTTAATAATAGAAAATAGAATTTAAAATATTGGAACTTAAAATCATATTGATCAAATAAGTTGTATTTTAACATATACATATACATATACTTTTTAATTTGACGATTTAAATTCTAGATAAAAAGAAGAAATAATTATTTTAACAAGTAGTTATGACGGACAAATTTTATAATTCAGTTATGAATAAATTAAAGAAGAAAATGAAGAAGAAAATCAATAATCAATATAAAATTTTTTGATGGAAAATAAAGGAAAGGTAAATAATAAATTAAACATTTAGTAGATTACTTTTCAATAAGAAGCAATTTATTGGATATCTCTTAGTGATATTACTGGCAGGGAAACTTAGAATTTGATAGCTTCAGGTTATGAGAATTATTTTTATATTTGGGAGAGAAAATAAAATTAAATAAAATGGAAATTCATATCTAAATATAAAAGATATGGTGTTGGCACTAGAGTAGCCTTTTTTGGATCAAGCTTTATAGTATGGCAAATTTTTTAAAAAGATTATATAAATATTTTACAAAATTTACATAATTGGGATAAGAACCCTGATGCACCTCAAACTATAAAGGCAGAAAATGTAATAAAAGTTGAATTCAACGAAGAATACATTCCTAATTAAGCAATTTTAGATAATGATAAATTTCCTTTATTGTTAAATAACTAGAGTTAAGACATGCTAATGGGAATCAAATATGGAAAGAATATACATTTTTTGAAAGGCCTTTTATAATTTAAAAGTAAAGATGTGTAACGATAATTAAATTTAAAGGATTACACCACAGTAAAATTCTCATTTCTTAAAGAATATGTAGAATGTGGGCTTAATTGCACTGAAGGGGCTATCTCACCATCTTGTAACAATATTGCAATCTATGATAATTAGACAAAATAAATTAAAATTTACAATACACCATTATCAAAAAATAAATGATATATAATAGAATTAAAATATTAAAAAAAGTTTTTAAAATTTGAAATATTTATGCAGCATTCCTAACCTTAAGTTTCTATTTAATATAATTTTTTATAAAATTCATTTTAATTTACAAATTTAAGTAAATTACTAAAAATGGTTATCTAAAAAAGAAACACCAGCATTATTAAACTTATAACGACTTTTTTCATTATAAAAATAATAAATAATTAATTTCTATTGAATATAAATTAAAAATGATTGGATTAATAATCATACTGAATCCTTAAAGATTTTTTAGATCAATGTATTATTAAAACCAATAATAAGCTTAAATTAATATTCTACTAATTAAAAAATATATCAAAAACTATTTTAATTTTAGTGTCAGTTCTGGAGCTAAATCTGATAAAATCTAAATAGTTTTTGAAATAAATTTATCGTTCTTAAAAGATTTTAATTTATTTTAATACAAAAAGTGATGCTACTTAGTAGGCTTAAGTGGGAGTGAAGTATTTAAGTCCAATAAAGAATAAATATTTTGTAAAAAATTACATCTTTTTATTTTTTCTTAAGAAGTATAAGTTTGATAATATATTATAAGTAATGCCAAGCAATAATTTTACTAATTATATTAGTCAATAAAAATAAAAATCAACGAATCGTATTACAGTTAAACTATAAGATGAATAATGACTTCTAAGATTTAAAGAGTAAATAATTGATTAAATAGTGAAGAGAAGAAGGGTTTAAAAATTTTATGTTAAATTCTAAGAAAATTTTATTAAATTTTGAGTTTAAATTCTGAATATGGAAATAGAATAATAATTTACAGAAGTTAAGATTATGTTGTAGAGGAAATTGCTGATAAATTATAAAATTTAAAATCATCAACCCTCGGAATAATATTTGAGTGATACAATACTTGTTAAAAAAGAGTGATATATAGAGAAAGGAAAGTGATGTTTTTGAATTTATTCTAATCCAGACTCCTTTTTTGATTTCTGATTGAAGTTTTCAATTCTATTAGAAATTCAATGTTTAATGAAGGAGAATATAAAATCAGAATAACTTTTTATAGAAAATTAATTTTATATTAAAATATAAAAAATTGATTATATATTCATTTTGGTTAATTAATAATAAAAAACAGGTTTTGAAATAATTAGATAATTATTGTTTATCTATATATTAATCATATTTTGAACATATTAAAAGTTTAGTGGTTGATTCAATTAAATATTATAGTTGCATCAAAGTAGCCTGTTAATTTCATAGCAATCATCATTAATGACATAAGTATCAAAAAAATGATAGGAACCATAAATGGATTAGTAATGAATTTACTTGTAATTGTTAATGAGGTTTGATCTGTTTCAATAAAAGATTTGTGTAATTAAAGTAATTCAATGTAAGCTTAAGTTTCTTCTTATTTGTCAATAAGTGGCAAATTCTCATCATTCATATTTTTTATTTAATGGAATTACAAAATTAATTACGATCTTACTTGAGCTCATATGAAGCATATCCTTATGTTAGAGATTTAAAGTTAAGAGTGCTTTACGGTGATAAGTAAGAATAGATAGTAAAATAAGATAACTTATCAAATTAGTTCAATAATGTTTGGCCTGTTTCTTAGTTGACAGTGAAGAATCACCTATTTTAAGATTATTAGCATTAAAAGTAATAAAATTAAGTAATCTTTATAATAGTTGAATAAAGAATTATCTGAAACATTTAATGAAGATTACATTCATTTGATGTAAAAGATTGTTCTCCCAAAAATGGAATAGATTGCTCTATTTGAAATAGATTCAAAAGACTATGATAGAGGCAAACTGTATTTTTTAAGAAATCAGAAACCGCATTAAGGTATGTAGAGTACAAAAGTAGTTAAGGTAACAAAGAGTTGCAGACATTAGGAGTTTAATTTTTGAGAGTAACTTTAGAATGTATAAGGATTTGGGGAAGATGGTTTCCTTTAGATAAAATTCATCATAGATTAAGTTTATATCGTGTAGCATACGAGAGATTATACAATTTAGGCGTATTATTTCCAGAAATTTAATATTTTGACCTTAATTAAGTTCATTTAAATTTGCCTTTTACTTTTCCACCTTTATCAATGATGATGCAATTAAAGAGTTTTTTAAGTGAACATTCTAGAGCCAGTACAAAAGAAATCTGCAAATATTTAGAGTCTAATCTTCCTCAAGAATATCATCAGACTTAATATTCATCCTATGCTGAATTATTTTAAACTATTGTCAAAAAACATATTATCAAAAAACATAAATAAGCTAGACTAGCTAATTTATTTCTTGAACGTGATCCACAATTTTAAGAAATTTAAGAAATTGAAGAACATGAAGAATGGACGTAATTGTAAAGATTGCAAATTGAAAATCAGCAACTTTCTTATCTTAATAATATGCATTAATAAAAAATGCAAGAGTTATAAAAATAAATTATTGAAACTCAAAACAAAAATTTATTGTTATCATAATATTTTTAAGAAAGATAATTATTAATAGAGCGATATGAAACTAATTTCAAATTATTGGAAAAGAAATATGATAAATTATAATAGGATTAAAAAAATAATACTTCGTAAAATCCATACATTCTTGCCTAATATGAAAAAAATGTAATTATTACTATTCCTTTATTAGATAGCTGAATTTCATATATAATATGGAATTTCTTATTCTGATATTTAATGTCACAAATTAAGATCTGAAAATAAGTATCTATAAAAACAATTGGATGAATCTGATTGTATGTAGAATAAAATTAACCATGATAAAGATGTGTTATTAACTGAAAATAAATTATTATCAACAAGAATTTCTCAACTTTCTCAAAAAATTACAAAAGGAACAAAGGTAGAAAAAGAAGACTTAAAGACTTAAGAAGAATTTAAATTATACAAATAAAAATCAAATTTAGTTTAATATGAATAAGTTATGATTTGTTAAAAATAGTAAATTACTTAATTAAAAGAAGAATTAATAAAAATGAGCGATAAAAAATATAGTGTTTAAAATTAGACTTAAAGAGTGAATACTAATAAATATGATAATAAGAAATCTATTCATAGATAATCTAAAATAATCATGCCACCAATACTTGAATATGATCCAACAATATTTTCAATTAATCCTAATATTTTTAACACTAGATTTAGATAAGCCTGCTTTACTTCTAAAGCTATAATTCATTAAGATGATCTAATTTAAATAACAACTCATACGTTATTAAAAAATAAGAAATTATTCATTACATTATCCATTGAGAACAAATCAAATATTAAGCTTTCTGGCTTCAAATTATAATTACATGAAGTAGAATAATTAATGATTTATGTATAAGAAGAAATTAAAAATGATTTAAACCCAGGTGATATTTAGAAATTTAAGTTAGAAATTTCTATTAAAGAAATACCATATATTTTATAAGAGGCATAAATTTCTTTCTCAAATAAAAATGTATCACTTGGAATTCCTTGTACTATCAATAAATTTCTAACTTTTAAATCATGTCAACAAATACCATAATCATTTTTTTATTAATGTAAACCATTTCTTACAGGTTCCTAAAATTCAATACCTAATTTATTGCCTGAATTTGAAATAATTAGTTAATCTGATACAGAAATAATTGTTTTAGCTTAAGCAGATTTTGATGAAGAATTATTTGAGATTATGATTACCTGTAGAAAAAGTTTGATGCAAATTAAAATAAATGGTGTTTAAAATGATAAACTTGTTAAAACTATTATTTCCACTCTCTAGGGACTATTTTTAAAAAGATGAGATATATTTAAAAATAATTTTAATTAGTTATGTTAATCAATTAATAAGACTAAAAAATTAACTTAGATATATCACATTTTATTATTTTTTTTCAATAGATCTTATTAGCTAAAATTTAGATAAAATAGTTATAATTTTTTTTGGTAGAGTATTAAAATTAATTTATAATATTAACATTCTTTAATTTTTAAATCATTATTATGGAATCTTTAGTATTATTTAAAAATCTTCATTTGGATAAAACTTCTTGTAAAAAAATATTTTTTTACACCTTTTTAATGCAATCAACCAGAAAAGGATAAAATTTAAGATTTAAGTGTATAGAAATATTACAAATTTTTAATGAAAACTAATAATTTTTTTGTTATTTAAGTTTAAAGAGTAGCCACACAATGTTATTGATGATATTATTAATTTATTTTTTGAAAATTTATGATCACAACAGATAACTACATTAAAAATTCTTTAAAATTATTTTATTTCATATAATTTAAAGATTTTAACAACATTACATTTGAAAAATGGTAAATTTAAGATTTTTAATAAATATTAAAATTTTTCACTTGTTTTGCAACTTAAATTATAAAGATAAAATCTTCATAATGATAATAGAAAATGATGTAGAAAATTATTTATAAAATAATATTTTGGTAATCACGAAAATAAAAAAAATTATTTTGATTGGAACTAACTTCATAGAAATTAGAATTTATAATTTCTTTTCACTGGGTGAGATTAATTCATTGATTTTAATTAAATATATCATCCTATTATTGAATTCTCATTGTTCAAATAATATTGAGGATTGAAAGTGACATCTTGGTTAATACAGATATTTTCATCAAGTAATACCTCTGGTTCAGATGGATCGGTGTACAGGATTTCTTCAATAAAAAAACATTCATTTTCATTTAAGCACATTTTCTTTTAAAGTTAGAATTCAAGATCTCTCAAATCTTCATCTTGGCATTCCATTTTCATTACAATTTAATCATGACATCCAGTTTAAGGTTTCTTTTATCCTACCTTGAAATACTTTCTTGTATTTATGTTATTCATATTTGTACTTAGTTAAAATAATTTAATATATATTTATTGATGAATTAGGTTCATTATAATTTAAGAATTTTCATATTAAGGTTTAATAAATGGAAAATAATAAAATCAAAAATATTAACAAAGAGATACACTTTTATGTATTATTTAATGAAGCTATATATTTTAATTTAAGTTTAATTTAGATAATATTGATAAAATAGCTCATAAAAGTACATAATTATGTTTATTTATAATTGCAAGTAGATATTAAAATGTTTCTTTTAGGGTCAATAATTAGTCTCATTTTAAGAAATTTAATTATAAGAATAAAAATAATAATAATTTATGAATTAATTGTTAAATAATTTAAAGTTTCATAAGCCATTATTTAAGTTGAATACAGCATAGATTGAAATACTAAAAGACCCTGTAGACTTTTATGTAAATTTACATAAAGGAATAAAAAGTGCTTAAAAAAGAATAGTATGGAGTACATTATATATTGGAAATGGAAATATGGAAGAATTTTTAATAGAGAGTTTATCAAATTAATAAAGGAGATTTGAATAGTTAAGGATATCTTTATTAATGGATTATTATAGAGGGACTAGAAGAGATAAGAAAGATCATACAACACCAATAGATCATTATCTTTATTTGAGAATGCAAAATTTATTAGCAAATAATATGAAACTTGGATTAATGAGACATCCTTATCTTCCTTAATTTGCTAATATGTTTGAAGAAACTGCAGCAAGAGAGATATTTAATGTTCATCATATGAAATGGTATATCTTTGATAACAAAGTAATTTTGACCGGAGGTAATTTAATATTTAAATATAATAGCAAATTTATAAGAGTAATACTTTATAAATAGATAAGATAGATATATGGTATTTCATGAGGCAAATGAGATAGCTGATTATTTAGATGATGCACAATCAGCATTGCTTTAACATGCATATTATGTAGATTTTGATTCCAATTAAAAATTTGATCCTTTAAGAGCTTAACCTTTTAAGAAATAATAGTATTTTAAAGAATTTCATCAAACTTGGAAAATATTCAAATTTAGTTACAAAGAAGCAGCAGAGATTAAAAGTGATGATGAGGACTATTAAGAATAACAATAAGAAGATGAATAATAAAAATAAGAAGAAAATAATGAAGAAAAGTAAGAATAAGAAGAACAACTATCTTAAGAAGAGATGCTTTAATTTTATGAAAGAGATTTAATTGTAGAACAAAAGATTTAAGAAAGAAAAGAATAAGCAAAATTAATGTATAAAAAGTATTAATAATAGTGAAGATTAAATAAAAGTTTTAATAAAGGAGATGTTCAAAATATTATTAATAGATTAGAAAAGGCTCTTTATTAAGATCAGGAGAGAGAATTAGATGAAGGAGAAGAATGTACTATACTTATTACTCTTCATATTCCATATTTATAAACTGATGAAGACAAATTAGTATTTACTAAAATTCTTGAACATTTAGATTAATTTACTTGTATAAAATAATATTATTTTAAGCCGTGACTTGGGCATCTGGATATATGAATTTTACTAAAACAATAAGAAATTATGTCAATAATACTAAAACTGATATTAAATTCATTACTGCAAGTCCAAATGCTAATGGATTTCATAAAGCTGGAAAAGCTAAATCTTTTATTCCCTATTTATATCGTTATTTTGAATTATCCATTGATAAACCAATATTTGAATATAAACGAAATGGTTGGACTTTTCACACTAAAGGATTTTGGGCAACTCTTTAAGATCATTCTACTATGACTATTATTGGAAGTTCAAATTATGCTGAAAGATCAGAAAAAAGAGATAATGAAATTTAAGCATATATTTTCACTCAATGTCCTATGTTTAAATAAGATTTAAAAAAAGAATAGGATTAATTATTAAATTATTCTGAATAAATAACTAAAGAACAAATAATTAATGATTCAGAAATTAAAATCAATTGGAAAATTAAGTTTTTGTCAAAAATTTTTAAATCAATGATGTGATCTATTAATAAATAAATGGAAAACAATATTAAATATTTCAATCTAATTTTAATTTTATATAAGGAGTCTTACTTTTTCTACTTCTTATATTTTACTATATTGATTATTTCGTTGCTTAACCAAATATTTTTGGTGAAAGGGGTTTTATTTATAATTTGAGAATGTTAAATTAATCAAGATTTTTATTTTTCTTAAAAGATTTTCGTCAAATAATAATAAATTGTCATCTTCAATTTATTTTACTATTTTATTCAATTTATATTATAATTCTTAATCAAAATCCATATAAATATGCATATTAAACAATATCAGTCATTACATGCTATGGGGACTACTATTCTTTCTAATTTAATCATTAATAAGAAAATCCCCTAAAATAATGTTTTTGCATTTTATTATTGATAGAAATAAGAATTTTTAAATTTATATTTGGATTATGCTAAATCAATTTAATTGACAAAAAATTGATTATAGATTTCAACTTTGGAAACTCAACTCATATTATTTCTTTTAATCATGAATGAATCAGTTAATATTTAAATTAAAAATATGTTTAAAATATAATCAAAGTTATTGAAACAAATAAAACCTTATACAATAAACACTTTCATCCTATTATGTGAAAAATGAAGAGTAGGGACTTATCAATTTTAAAATTTTATTTATAACCAGATGTCCCATTCTTAATTCTTTATTTTCATTATTATATTTTAGATAGTTTTTATCTATAGAATTAGTAAATTTAATTTCAATAATGTAATGTTGAACATTATTATTATATTGTGAATTAATTTCAATTTTAATTATGTCTTAAGCAAATTAAATAGCATTTTCAATTATATTATAAAGTAATTGTCTAAGAAGTATTTCATTTTCTTAAACGATAATATTTGATTTTGCTTTAAGAGTTACTGAAATTGACCTAGATGATAGAGAGTATTTGAAATGAAATACAATTTATTAAATTAAGACAACTAAATTATGTGATTTTTTAGTTTAAAAGTGAAAATGTTAAGAATTAAATAAGATTTTGCAATTAGCAAAGTAAATATTTAGTTAAAAAAGTTCTTAAGCTAATTTATTAATCATATCAACTAAATTATTTTACTTAAAATTTTGATATAAAAGTGAAATACATTCTTATTAAGCATTAATTTTTTAAAAACTTTCTTTAACACACCGTTTTAATAATTGATTAAAAATAATCATTTTTTCATTAGTCTTGATAATAAAATCATCATAGGTTTTTTAAAGATATATGACACATAATGGTTAATCTTCATGTAACAAAATAAGTTGACAAAAATATTCTTAAGATAAATGTTTAACCCTACATCTATACGCTTAAAAAGTTTTATGAAGCATAGAATCTTCTCCAACCTTTTTTTTAAAAAATTTATGAATTAATTGTTCAAGATTCTATTTTCCTTAAAATTACAAAATAGAAGATTATTTAGTCAATATTGAAGTAGTTTTACCTTCTAAGATAATTACATCTCTAGTAAATCTTATAAAACTACTTTAATCATTAATTTTAAGAGTTGATTTAGCACATTTATTTGATTCAGAGTAGATCAATCTTATATCATTTTCATTACTGAAACATTTAAGAATGGGAATTTCAATTTGATTTATCAAATTCTCTTTAATTTTTTGAGCATTTTGGTGAAGTGTATACTTTTACCTTTTTTCAAATTCTTAATAATATGTCACTTGAAAGGCAAACATAAGTGAGAAGAATGCAAATCCAATCCAAACGAGACTAACAGTTTCACTTAATAAGCTTAGTGTTAATTAAATTATAGTTGAATAAAGACTCACTAAAAGTTTCAAAGTGCATTTCGTACCTATGGATAAGCTAAAGACTTTTATATATTAAATTTACCACACTGACATTTGAAATGCAGCACTGGTTATCATCATAATTGTTCCTCGATGCAAAGAGTTGTCTAATAAAGTAATCAGAGTAGCAAGCAGTGTTTAAATTTCTATCTGATATATAAGTGCCACTATATTAAGATATTAAATTGATTTTTTGGAAAGCAAAATTGCAATTATTGTCTAAACAAACATATAGCTACCCAAAGTAATATATAAATAATTGCCAATAATTAGAAAATAGATAGAACCTGAAAAAGACCCAAGTAACATACTGTAGAGTAGCCTTTTAAATAAATTAAAGTCTATTTTATGGGAATAAAGTCCATAATTATTTTCTTCTTGAGGATCTTTAAAATTCAAAGTGATATCCATTTCTTAATGATTTATTTATTTATTATTATGATATATGATTGATAAAATTAAAAAGTATTATTGCTTTAATTAAATCAATATGTTTGAATGCACTTGATTTAGAAACAGTTCATTTATCAAATTTATGCTTTATATTTTTGAATTATTTAATATGCTCAAATATAAATAAAAAAAGATTTCGAAAAGACTAAATGAAGTAAAGATACTAATCTAAAATACGGATATAATTAATTTTTAGGAAATAAATGATAAATTGAATAATATGAGGAGAATAGTGATTCTAAATTCTATAGTCCTAAATGTTTATTTGGAATAATTCTCATATAAACAACAGTTAAAGAACCTTAAAGATAAATCTGTTGTAAAATTAGAGTTAACTATTAATTAAAATGAGTAAAGGTACTTTCTAATTTTTTTATTTTTAATAGTTTCAAGGCATTTGACATTAAACCTATAAATTATATTTATTAAAAATTAAGCGAGAAAACAGTAATTAATCATAATTAAGCATGCGAATACATAAAAAATTAATGATAGTACTATTGATACTATTCTAAAAATAGATCAGATAAAATTTATAAAAGAATAATGTGCAAAAGATTGATTTGAAAATGAGAAAGGGGATATAATAATTAAACTAAAATAAAAGATGGCTTTAATTTAAAATAAGATCTGAAGAATTCAAAAATAAGTTATGATGATATAAACAAACTTTATGATTATGAGATGAAAAATTAGTATTTAAGTCTTTAGATAAGTCTCTTGTGTTCGAAAATATCTAATAAACTACTTGAAATAAATTTGAAAAGAATAAGAACTTTAATTTATAATAAATAACAGTGATTATTAAATTTAGATAGGGATTTCTTACAAAACTTTTAATTAGGAACCAAGATTAGCTTTTCAATATGGAGTTATATACATTACAATAGAGTTAATGTATTATAAAATTATTTAATTAAATAGATAATGAGACTTTTTGAATTATATAAAAAACTTTGAGATGATGTCTGATTAATGAATGTATTTAAATCATATTTTCTTCAAAGGAACTTTCTTGCCAGCTTTAAGTGATTCAAAGTCATTTTTCAGCTCTTCTAATTCATCATCAATCTTAAAGATTTAAGTTTCAAGATTTTTCTCCTTTTCTCTCTCATTATTTGATTAAGCCCAATAATAGTGTTACTAAAATGAGGATAATTTGTTACTAGCATTTCTCTCCTCTGTTTTCTAAGTGATTCATATTTATCTTCAATTTAATTAAGTGAGGATCTTTTTCCAAAATATGAGGTAGTCTTTTCAATAGTTGTCATTAACATATAAACAACAACTAATACAAGTGTTATCCCTAACAGTGCATAATTCTGCATCTTTATTTAATTATTAAATATTTATATATGAATCGACTTAGATTGTTGAGGAATTTGACAATTCCTAAATTATTCAGCAGAATTACCTCTTTAGCTCTACCTTATTTTATTTATAATAACTATCGTAATAATCCTATACATTGTTCTAATGAAGGTAAATCATATTTTCATAATACTTTCTAGTTCGAATAATGAATTAATAAATCTATGTTCAAAATATTCTTGGAAATAGAAAAGATTATTTTTTCTTAGTCATTTACAAAGAAGAAGTAGATGGAGGATATGGAGAAAAATAAGCTATTGAAGCAGCCAAAAAATTGTATTAAATTGCTCATAAACTATAAATTAAATGTATTTTATTATTTTATCTAGGTCATGTTTATATTATATCTAGACCTTCATTAAAATCTATCTCTTAAGTAATTCAGAGAACTAAAAATTTAAAGATTTATGAACCTGATGATTTAAAATAAATTGAAATCTTTTTTAAGACTCCTCATTCTGATGATTATGTTTACTTTCCTTTTAAAAAACACAACTTTTATCAATAATCTAAATAAAATAAAATATTGTAATACCTATTAATCACAATAGAACACGAGTTTCGAGATTCTTTGATTTGTGCTAAAATGTTACAACTAAAGAATAATTAGAACAAATTATCCTAGAAAGCTAATATTAATTAGACTCTCCTGTTTTTATTAAGTCTAATAGCAATGATGCCTAACTTAAATAATTTAAAAAAATTGCCTTTTAGTTTTTGGAGAGAAAAACTGTAAATATAAATTCTAAATTCCTCATTATTGATGATAAAGAATTATGTTAATCTTTAGAATTAAAAGATGATGATATTTTATTGTTGAGAAATGATATCTTGTAAAAATATTAAAATTGCATTATCAATGAATAAGATCAAATTATACCCCAATTAATAACTAAGACTTAACTTGCCAATTTAAAATATGAATCATTTAATGAATGGAGATTAAATAATAATAATACTCTCATATAAGATACAACCACAGATAAAAAGAAATTAAAAGAACAATTCTCCTTTGATCTACAACAATTTAGTTTACCTCGAGTTTTATATTTGAAGAACAGCAGAAAGTCTAATATAGCAGCATTTGTTAGAAAAATCCAAAACCCTTAAAACCCAAAAGGAAAATTAGTAGTTAGCTTACAATTAGATCCTAAACATTAAAATAGATTAGATGTAAATTTACTTTTTATTTATTTAAATAGAATCATCAAAGAATATCTTTATTTTTTAAACTTTATCAATAATACAATGATAAATTTGAATTTTTAATATCAGCGACTAATCAATTAGAAGAATTGATGCCTCACTTAAATAAATTTTAAAGTAAGTTTGTTCTTTTTAATATTTATAATCAAAAGACTTATACTAAATAATTATTTCCATAAACTGCCAAATATTATGAAAAATATTTCCTTAAAGACACAAACTTTGTTGAACGATTTGATGTTATAAGCTAATAATTAGATAAATTGCTTTCTTAAGATCCAGAAAGTAGAATCGAAAATATTGACTATTTATCTTAAGATCTTGATAAGATTAAAGAAATTAATTTAGATTATTTTGATTTCCTTTAAAGCAACAAAAATAACAATAAACAAATAATTTTATATTATTAGAATGATGCAATGACAGAAGTTTTACTCACTGTTTTGAAAGATATTGAAACAAAGTAAATATAATACTCTATTTAAGTTTTAATATTTATACTTTATCTAGTCTAAACTAGATTCCAGCACTTTATTCTTCTTTTCCAAATTAGAATGTTTTGATATTAAATGGTACTGCTGTAGGATTCCCAAATACGATTGATGTAGATGTAAAAGAATTAAAAAAATAAGTAGAAAATTTGATCAAACAATATTTATGATTAAAATAAAATTAAACATAAATTTATTTTTAGAACTTTTTTTTGTTCAAAATAAATAAAAAAAAACTTGATATTGAGATAATTAATCTTTTTTATGATAAAATTTAATTGAAATTATTTCATAATAATAATTTTCTGTTTTGAATTTTTAGATCATTAGTAATCTTATTTAAATAACTAAAGTAATGGTAGTTTTCCTAAGTTTATTAGAATTTTATTAATTCCTATAAAATAATATTTAAAATAGCATACAACAAAATCAAAATTAGAGAATAATTTATGCATTTATTGACTGAATTACAAATAAAAGTTTAGTATTTTTTTTTCACCCATTCGTAAAATGAGGCAATTTTTTTAATTAGTAGTTAATTCACAAATTTTGAGTATTTCATTGTCTTACTTAAAATAGATGATATATTTTACTTCTAATGTTGTTGGATATTAATTAAGT
The DNA here is from genome assembly GCA_905182985.1 of Paramecium sonneborni. Classification (NCBI taxonomy): domain Eukaryota; phylum Ciliophora; class Oligohymenophorea; order Peniculida; family Parameciidae; genus Paramecium; species Paramecium sonneborni. The sequence continues at coordinate 344,881 of CAJJDN010000037.1, read as the reverse complement.
GCATGAATACAAATATTTTCAATATGATTCCACATAGCCAATTCATTTTAAATTCCAACAAATGAGATTTTTGTAGGTTTAAAATAAGAACTTTTTCCAAGTAGATTAATAAGTTCATTTTCATCTTTTATTACGATTAGCCTTATGAAACTCATGAAATCCAAAATCATTACATCTAGATGAAATGTATTGCATACCATCTGGATCAATAACTAATCGAAAAGATTTTGGTAATGTTAAAGTTTCTTTAATAAAAGCTTCCTTTAATTAAATGAATGGAATAGATCCATCTGGTTCGACATACACATTTACTTCATTAGCATTATTATCTTCAACAACGAAACCATAATTTAATAAGAATCTCGAATTGCATTTACTTCCATAACTATCGAAAATCATTTAACCTTTTTCAATATTTTCATCAGTTTCTATTATAAAACCTTATTTTTCATCAGAATAACACCAAGATGTTAATTTAGGACGTTTATGATTAAGCATATCTGCAAGCGGAACAAAAGCATCTGTTTTAACACCTTTTATGTTGATTCCAAAAATTCTACTGCTTGCAGTCATTCTAGCCCAACAAAATTCATCAAATGAATGTTAGAGAAATTCAGGAGCTATTTAACAAATGTCACAATAATCTTTTTTTAAATCTGTGATTTTTTACTTGACTTATTCTATAATGTTAAAAATCTTAATACTTAAAAATGGAGAGCCTTTTAACCATTCTAAATCATTATCATTGAAAAAGATTGGAAAAGAAGAATATAATTTTGGAAGAACGTCTAGATAAGGTTTCCAAAACGAATCCTATTTACTTTTTTCTTATAATAAAAAAGTTGAGAGAAATGAATGTTTTGGAGATAGTAAATCTAGTCTATTTTGTATTATTTTTTTAGCTACTGGTGTTTCTTTTGCCATTTCTAAAGTTATCATATGAGATCTAGGAACAAAAAGGATGATTTCTTTTTAACTTATAGATTTTCTTGCATTAACACCTCTATAATCTTCACCATAACATTCAATCTTTATTTTAGGGAATACAGCTTATCCACTTTTAAGCCATTCTAAAAGTCTTTTCTATCTCTCAAGTTCACCTGAATCAATCGAAGACTTATTGTAAAATCACATTTACTTAGAGAGCTATTGATTTATAATAGTTTAAATGTTTCTCTATTTCTGAACTTTGATTTTCTGTCTATTACAAACATTAAATAGCATCCTATTTTTAATTATATACATACTTAAATGTAACCCATTTCATAAAGTATCTAAGCCTTATTTATAATAGCCTTGATATAATTTGGATTCAACAATACAGCTCTATTACAATCTTAAAGTGCTAGCTCTAAATCATCCATATAAAAATATGCTTAAGAACGATTATTATAGTAAATTGGATTTTCTTCAATCTCTAAAAACTAATCAAATCTATTCTTACAAATAGCTTTTGTGTATAGAGCTAGTGCTAAATCATATTCACTATTCAAAAAGGCTTTGTTTGCTTCTTCCTATTAATTTTATTTATTAGAAATTACTTTGAGCCGATTTGGATTTAGCTCATTTTTTTTTGTTTTTGGGGGCATAAAATATTATAATTAAAATTACATTTTATGATTTTCATTCATAATTTACTTTATTTATTTTGTTTTATTCATTTCTCTAATCTTAAACTTCTAGTTCTTTCTCAATACAGCTTCTTCATCTGTAAAAAATTCCAATTTATCTTTAAATAACCATTATTCATATTTTGCCAAGAAGTTCCACTCTGATTAAGAAGCCCCATTATGGAAGGTTTAATTAAAATATATTCTAATTTTGTTTATCCTTCAAATTAAACAACACCTAAGAGAAATGGAATAAATTTATAAAATACTTTAATATTTACATAGATATAGATTTCATCAATCAAATCGATTTCTTTTTAAATTAGCTAATCAATATTTATACTTAGAATCTTTAATTTAAATTAATAATATTTTAATGTACAAGCTGTTAACATAGTTCCTTCATTCTTATAAATTACAGTTCTTAATTTCATTCATCAATTTTTTAATTTCTCTCCATCAATTCCAACGCATTTCTTAAAAAGACTTTTTGACTGATATTTATTTTTGTAGTTTACAATTTCCAATAAAATTATTATTCTGAAAAAATCTTTTACAATATTACCACTATCTTGTGATGATTATATCCTTCATAATATATTTCTCTTAAAATTCATCAATTTAATTATCCAAAATAAAAATAGAATTTAATTTAGAAGTAATTCTTTCTCATCTTATCAAATATAAAATTTTATTTTTAAATTCAATGAAAATTACTTAGTTCTCTTAAATAAAATTTAATCCAAACTTATTAAATCAATTATTGAGACAATCAATAATTTGTAGGATTACTCATATAAGATAAAATTTTAGATAATTTATTCTAATTAAAAAAAAAAACTTATATTTGTGATACAAATACAAATAACAAAAAATATCTTTTAAAATACTTTAGATAACTCTTAAAATTAATAATTTGATCATAATAATTCAAAATCATCAAATTTTTACTTAATTATCTCCTTTTCTAATAAACTTACAATTTATTTTTCAATTATTTCATATTCACATAAATCTATGAATCTAGGGTATTCTTTTTTGATTAAATCGAATGTAGCTTAAATTAAATTCTCTGAATTAATCTTTTTATTCTACTTAATAATTTTAACAATAGCAGCATCTACAACATATAAATAATCTGAAATGGTCTATTAATTCTTCTCCATTTCAATTTAGATATCTTCATTTATTATCATTATTTGATTATTGTGTTTATATTGATAATTTATTTTAAATGTATTGTTGTCTAAACGAATGATTAATCCATTATATTATTTATAATTGGTGATTTGATTTATACATTTTTAAGAATTAAATCTAAGCAATTCTAAACCTTAAGCTAATGGTAACTCTAATTCAAATTAATGATCAATTTTGACAAATAAATTAAGTTTGCTTTATTTAGATTAAAATAAAATCTTTTTTTTTTAGAACATCAGATCCTCTGATTGATTTTTAATAAAACTTTCTGCAAAATGACTTAATGGTTAAGGTAATATTAAATTCTCAATTTAATAAGGCCAAATTGATTTTGGAATCAGATGAAAATGAAATTAAATAGAACTTTTCTTTTAACGTAGTTTTTATAAAAATTAATGAGTAAGATTCTGTGACTCCTTTGAATTTTTAATAAATTCTAAACATTCATTTATCCATTCAGAATTACAATAATGTTGTAATTCATTTAACAATTCTAATTCATTTTAATTATATTCCTTTATAAGACGTTTAATAAGAAATTTAACATAATAATTTTAAAAGCTCTCTTTATCAGATAAATATTTTATTAAATGTTTATATTTCTATATTGAATGTTAATTTTAAAGATTGATTACAGATGCCAATGTATAGGAATATTTTTCATAATTTTCATTTACTGCATCCTTTAAATTATAAAAAATAAATTACTTCAATAGCATGAGTGATAATTGTAACATTTGTATTCTCAACTGGTAATTGTTCAAAAAGAGATTAGCAAGTCTTCTCTAAATTTAGCATATTATCAATTGCTAATGTCGGTTGTTGTTGTAAAATAAATATAACTTCTTTATAAATATGTTTACGACTAAAAATTATTATATAGAATACAGAGCTGATAATAATTTAGGAAGAGCATTTATTTCTTATGCAAATTTAACATAATGTAGCATAATTTCAGTATTGAAATATAATGAATCTAGATCATTCATATTAACCTGATTAAAGATCAGTAGTTTTAATAAATCAATTAATTTTAATTAAAAGTCATCTGAAAATTTACTAGAAAGCTTTCTTTCAGCTTAAAAAATCACATTTGCTATTTAAACAGATTATGAAGGATTTGTATCTAAAATAAACTCTTTATAATATATTTGAGTTTATTCATAAAATCTCCTTTCAAACTACTAATAATTAGGTAATAAAATTAATAAATCTAAAAGTTATAATGGAGGATCTTCAATTGCTTATTGATTTTATAAAGTAACGATTGTTTATCTATATCTTTTGATTTCTAAAAGAGTAACTATTTATAATCTATTCTCAACTTCTGTCTTAATCAACTTTAATAGGATATTTGTGATAAAATTTTATAAAGGAGTCTTAATATCCAAGTATTTTAAAACATCCTTAATACATTTTGATTACTATTTAAATTTGATCCATAATTCAATAGTCATATCAAAAAGAATAGAATCTTCTTCTATGCTTGATATATAAGAATGATATTTACTTCATAAGAGTGTCAATCTTATCTTTATATTATGAATAATGATCTGATATTAATTCTAGTATTTCATCCTGTCTATGGTGATAACTTAAGAATCGTGTTGCCTTTATATTACAAAATGGAGATACTTCATAAACTTCAAATTCATCAACTTAATTTTTGAAGTACTTTGAAATAATTTCCAAATCACTATCTTCATTTTCAATAATCATTTTATTTTTAATTTATATTCATAAAAATAATTGGAATAATAACAGAGAGAATAAATTATTTAGAGGTAAACTTATATAATTTATAATACTAAATAATTTCTATTCACTCTTATTCAATTATTTGTGTGTGTTGCCCTTATGAATTCATAGATTCATCAGTTCTTAATTAATAACAAAGAACATAGGCAGCTTTTGTTACTACTTAATTATCACTTATTTCTCCAACATGAGAGTCATCAAAATTATACCATTTTTTTGTAAACTATTATATATTTGGAAATGAATACTTTATTTTTAGCACAAGCTGTATAATGACCTCCTCCTAAGCCACCAAAATGATTTGAAACTGCATATAAATCATAAATAGCTTTTTATTTGTTATTTTCTCCATTATCATCTTCTGTCTCATTTTCATAATCTTGAGGTGTTTTTGAATTAATTAGATAATCAGTCATATCAAGTCCATTTATTGGAAAGTCTACAAAGGTTTCAAGTTTTTACTTAAACATTCTATTGGAAGCTTTAAATCTTTTTAAAGTGAATATTAATATTTAAGGAGCCTATCATAATATAAAAGATATTTAAAACCTTATAAATTTACATACTTTTAAAAGCTTAGACATGGTCTTTACATACTTTACAATACCATGTGTTTTCTGCATTTAATTATTCTGGTTATTATGAAAATTATAAACAATCAGCCAAAGTTACACTGCCAGAATGCTGATTTGAATGACCATGATTCTGAAATGGAAGTTTTGATTATTGTGGTTGTTGTTCGACTATAAATATTTAAATTATATATTACTTTCTATTTTATTGAGAGTACTACAATAATGATCAAATATATCAGCTAATTTGACAGACTCAAATGGAGATTCTATCCATAAAATAATTATTTCCTAATTGTTTTGTGTATTTGAAGAATTATTTTTAATTTAGATTTCATCAAGTTTTTCATCATCAAATTTTACATCACAATCGTTGCAATTCTTATTTTAACAATATGAACAAGGATTCCAATAATTACAATTTGATTTGTAAAAAAGACTATAATACTAATAATTAATATAAATTTATTTATTACTTTATTCAAAACATCTTTTTCATAGTTTAAGTTTTCGTAATTTGCAAAAAATGGTTTAAAACTTTTAAATAACATGAGATGCATTTATTTTCTAGTCATTTATCCATCAAATATAAAAAATCCACTTTTTTAATATGATTTTTTAAAAGAATCAACATATTTATTTGTAAATTAAATTGGAAATCTATTAACTATTTCAGCTTCTTCATCTAATAATGTTCTAAAGCACAATTAAGATCTTTTAGCATATTTTCTTATATCAACGATTGATCGATTTTCCTTTAAAAATTCTAAAGGTGAATATTGATTACTAATATAACCAATTAAATTTTATGGTTTTACTTTTAACTCATCCCCTAAAATATGAAAATAATCTTTTAATGATAAACTCTTATTTTTATCAAATGGTATAATCTTAGTAGTTGAAGTAAATAATGTATCATAGAATTTAAATGAAATAGTTCTTTTTTTCTAACTAGGAATTCCCAATTAGACCATCAAATATGGATCAAAAGTTATAGATAATCTTTCGCATTTTGGACATTTTAAAGTAGATTTGTATTATCCATACATAAGATCGACTACTATAGATTAATTTCTAGCCAAATGATTTAACCAACTTTCTTTAGCTACTACAAAATTAGTTCTTCCATCACTATCTTTAGTTTCAACATATGGTTTTTTCTTTACTCTATTCAAATCTTCATGAATGCCATCTAATACAAAAGTAATTAATTCAGAAGAATCATGTTAATGATATCCTTTAAACATTGGTTAAAATTAACCAATAGCTTTTTTATAATTTGTTGGTGTTACCACAGCTTTCTCTCCATACCATAACTTTTTTAATAGAGATCCAACTCTTTTCACTAATTAACCTTTTGTTCCAATAGGATTATTCATGTTGATTTCATCAAAGTATTAATTACTTAAAAAATACTCTGTTAATGGAGCAGTGTTTGATATACATTAAGTACCACTATTCATAAAACATGTATTTCCTAAATTACTTAAACCAGCTAAACCTCCAACTGAATTTGGTTATTAACTCAAACCTTTTATAGTATCATCATCAGATCCAAACTTATCACATCTCGTACTGTGATAGTTGTAATCTTTAGTTTTACATTCTTATGAACAATAGGCTACTTTTCTACATACACATGGATGATTAAGCACTTTATTTATTTAACAACTCTCACACTTTCCTTCTACTTAAACAGCTTTATTACGAATACACCAAGGTTTATACTCATCTTTAAACTATTTAAATAGAATTTAGTTTTACTTCTATAATAATTAAATGATCATCTAAAATGCCTACATCTTCTATTGTTTCATAGATTTAATGATGTATATAATCTCCAATGAAGTCGAAACTCATTTCATCACTATTCTCTAACTCTCCAACTTACTTTTAAATATCTGTAAATAATGCTTTGAAAATATCTTTTTAATCTGTTTTATATCTCCAAATTCTAATATTGTTATCTTTTGCAAATTCTTTAGTGAATGTGTTAACAGTCCTTGAAAGTAAACTATAATAATCTTTTAATTTCATATTTCTATCAACTTATAAATACTCTTTTTCAAAAGTTTATTTCAAACACTTATCCATTGCAATCTACTTTATTACATTTGGATAAAGCAAAGTACTTTTAAACTCGAAAAATATCATCAAATAAATACTTTCAATAAATTTACTGCTACTTATTTATCATTATCAAATCCATTTGACATTCTTATTATTGGTGTACCATGATAATATGTTGTAAAGAATTACCAAATATCTTTATCAACTATTATGTAGTCAATATTTTCTTATAGATTTTCTTTCATGAATGTATTCCAAGGATGATCCTTTACAGGATAATATCTGAAACATTTTACAACTCTATCCTCTAATTGATTGTTTATTTATTCCATATTTAGTTTACCAAAGTTTTTACTTGGATTTTTGTTAGCTAATTATTCTTCATATGAAACATATTCCTTCCATTAATTAAGCCACCTGAATATTGCAATTAAATACTTCAAACTCAAAATATAATATTAATTATTATGATCCTATTTAAATCTCTCTGGAAATGAATCCATAAGTTTCTTGAATTCCAAAGCTTGTCTTCTTAATTTATCAGCAACATTTTAAGAAACCTTTATATAGTCTTAATTCTCGTCATCCATTGCTTTAGTAAATTTTAATTATTTAATTATTTAATTTACAGAATTTATGCTGATAAATACTGAAAAATATATACATTCATCCCAATGTCAAATATTTTTTAATAAAATCATAGAAATTTTATTTCTAATTTCAAGTATTTTTTACCTTGAAGAATCATTTTATATTCCTTTTAAGATAATTTTCATATCAACATATTCATTTTTTAATAGTTCTTTAATTTTCTATTTTACTTCATTTTTATTTATAAACACTTATTTTTATATTGAATTGAATGATTAATTTAGAATTTTATTATGTCTGTAAATAAAAAATATCATACATTTAATTCATAAAATTATCGATAATATAATTAACTGTCATAAAATATACTGATCTATTTTTCAAATAAGCAAATTAAAATTAGAATCTCTATATGTAAATTAATCAACATCTTATGGTCAAAGAGAATAGTTTATATTTATAATTTATATCAAAACTTCTTTCTATTAAATATAATGATTTACAATAATGATACTTTTGAAAAGTTCACTATAATTAAAGAAATTTATGAAAATGAAAACCATAGAGTCTACCTATCTAATCAGATAGATAAATTCAAGATAGTTATACTAAAAGTTGAGATTGGCGATAAAAAATACCTGTATTCTTAATACATAATACTTGATAAACTGAAATATGTATTGGGAGTGCCAAAAGTACTGAACTGTGGTTTTGCTGCAAATAATAGGTATTAATCATTATTATATGAGGTTTTATTATTCAATAGACTATTATGAAAAATCTGTTTCTGATATTTTAAAGAAACATGGAACTTTAAGTCTATAATCAGTGTTATCGATAGGATTATCTATACTTCGAATTTTAAGTGGCATCCATAAGCAAGAAATTATTTATTGTAACTTATGTCCCGAAAATATTGTTTTTTCAAAAGAAGGAGCTGATCACGACTCTAAATTACATTTAATTGGTTTCAGCTAAGCACATTTAAAATAAGACAAACCAAATAAATTATAAAATAAAAATTCTTTGCCGTATCAATCCTGTTATTTTAATAAAAACTGTCAACATTCTAAGAGTGGTGATTTAGAAAGTTTAGGATATCTTCTCATAAAATTAAGAAAAGGTATGAATTTTTTATATTCAAAGGAATATTACCATGGGAAAAATTGCCTCATTAATTGATGGAATAGAAAAAAGTAGATTATTTGAAATCAAATGAATTCTATGAAGGACTTCCTTATGAATTTAGATTGTATTTTCAATCAATTAAATCATTAAATGATGGACCAAAACATTAATATTTGATTAAATTACTCAAAGCTATTATGATAAAATACTGTAAAACTACACGGCATTGTATATTAGAGTTAAATTAATTAACTCCAATTACTGAAGCCTCATTTGAAACAGATTCATCAATGGAAAGTTTTTATCTTTCTCGACGTGTTATATTGCCTTCATTTGCAAGTAGTGTAAATGTGTATTCAAATACAGAATTAGATTTATCTATCGAAGAAAAATTAAAGAGATTATAGTTGATATCTAAATAATATAAACTAATCAGTAACTTATGAATATAATTTTTAAATCATTTTCCTATTCTTTTTGAGGTAATTTTTCATAGTATTTTAGAATAAATATTATAATTAAGTGAATATAATGTTTTCTTTTAATAATCATTGCTTCAATTGATTATTATAATTGTAAATATAAGGATTCTAATATTAATAATCTTTGATTTCTCAAAATAGTAATAAATTTTAATCATAATTTAAAAGCATGCGAAAAATAATTTTTTATTAAAATGGATATTGACAAATAATTAGAAATTTTGAGAAATGGAAGATATTTAAATGAGAGAGACACTCATACAATTTGTGAATATGCTAAGGAAATTCTCATTGAAGAACCTAATGTTATTTTAGCGACAACTCCAATAATAGTATGTGGAGATATTCATGGATAATTTTTCGATTTGTTGGAACTTTTTAAATAAGGAGGACAAATACCAGAGAAGAGGTATATATTTAATGGAAATTATGTAGATAAAGGGTATTTGTTTGTTAATTAAAATAGATATCATTCAGTTGAGACATTTCAATACTTATTATGTTTAAAGATTAAATATCCTAAATAGATTATATTATTAAAAGGAAATCATGAATCACGACAAATGTCTTAATTCTATGGTTTTTATGATGAAGTGAAAAGAAAATTTGGTAATGCTTACCCTTGGTAATACTGTTGTGAAGTATTTGAATATTTGCCATTATGTGCTTTAGTAGATTAAAAGGTATTTAGTGTTCATGGAGGATTATCTCCATAAATAAAAAGAATAGACGATATTAGAACAATAGGTAGAGATATATGATAAAATGAATAGACAGAAGAAATGAAAAATTATATGAAGGACCTATGTGTGATTTGTTATGGTCAGATCCAGATTGTATAGAGGGATGGGTAGAAAGTAATCGTGGAGCAGGATATTGTTTTGGGAAAAGTGTTGTTGATGAATTTAATTACAGAAATGATTTAATATTGATTTCAAGATCTCATTAATTTATATTAGAAGGATATAGATATGAATTTTAAGTATAAATAATGTTAATGATAGAAAAAATTAGTAACTGTTTGGTCAGCTCCTAATTTTCGTTAAATATGTGGAAATAAAGGATGTTTGATGATTTTAGATCAAAACTTAGAATAGCATTTCGAATTTTTTGAATAATCTATTGATTCTTTAGAATGGATTGTTGGAATAAAAGTACTACCTTATATTTTATGAAATTTTATTTGTAATATAATATAATTGAATAATTAATTATAAATAGCTAATTGGTATAATAAATTTATTTAATGAAAAAGATAGCAGGAAGTTTGTTTGATTATTAATCTGCAGGTCAAGGATATTTGCTGAAATTTATTCAAACATTGAAAGAAACATAGTAGAACAATATTATACATAAATTACAGAAATACGATATAAAATAATTGTATTAAGTAAAGTGTGTTTATAAGTTAGGTTTATCAATAATTCAAAGCAAAGATAATATAGACAACACCATATGAGCCAATAAGATGTTTGGAATTTGAAGAAAAAGACGAAGAGATAGGATATACAACAATAGCAGAGGGCAAACGTATACGGCAATCCTCACTATTTAGTGGCAATCGTATTGAGTGCTTAGCAAAACATTTGTTTGTTAGACATCCAGTTACCTTCACATAAGAGTTTGTTTCAATTGTATTTTGAACGAATATGGAGTCTTTAGAATGTTGTCAAATTACGTTGTGGAAAGTGTTTACCAATATTGATATTTATTATGACCACCAATGTTAATCATGAAATGATTACAAATTATTTTTCAGAGAAAAATTATTTCGGTTTGTAAGAAGATCAGATCTTCTTTTTTTAATAAGATAAATTACCATTATTTAGTATGGAAGGGTAAATTCTATTAAATGATGAATGTTAAATTTAAGATGAATCTATTGGGAATGGATATATCTATTTAAATCAATCAGTTTTAGATACTATGAAATTTTTGGGTATTACAATACTTCATTTATGTTCTATGGAAAATGTATTATGTAAATTTGGTGATCCTATTTGGATTGGTGCCTTTATTAGAAATTAATTATATTTGAGTGCCAAATGTGTATAGAAACGTAGTGTTGATGAAAATCTTGGAATCATTATTAATTAACTTAATTAAGGATTATAATATAAAGGTATATTATTTATATATATCTATCTAAAGAATTTGATGAAATATCTTATAATGATTTAGTAAAAAAAGATAAAAATGGAAGTTTATCCAATCCTGATGGAGTTATTGGTTAAATTATGTGTTCACTCAATTATGCCTTAGAACTTTCTTGCAATTTTAAAAAACATATTTTGTCTAAGTAGAGATTTACAATCAAACTAGTTTACATATTCGATAAAAGAAATGTACATATTTTGATTACATAACTTCCAGATTAATCAAACCTTTATCAAAACCTAATGCTCTTAAATTCGAATTAACATACTATGAAGCTGTTCCTTATTGTCCTATATAATAATTTGCATTATTTAGAATCAAAAGAGAATATGAATATGCTTCTATCATTGATCCTTCAAATGAAATTAAAGATACTGTTCACACAGCACGCCAAGCTTATATGCGTAGAGATTAAAAATGGCTCTCTCAATTAGGATATTAAATTAATTCAGAATTTGAGATCTCACCTAAATTAACTTATTTTGGAGAAGGATTAGAGGAAGTTACTAAAAAATAGATGAAAAATAAATCATCAATTCCTCTTATTCTTCATAGTGATAAATAAATAAGATCTGTTAGAGTTAATAGTGTTCATAATTAATAATAACCTTAAACATCACCTAACAAATACTCTTCATCAATTGTTAATTCATAAAGTTTCTTATAACCAAAAATTAGTATTCATTAAAGTTTGAATCATCTGAAATAACCTATCACTAATTCATTAGTTACACCAACTAATAATTAAAGTTTTTAACTTTCCGGAAGAAAAAATTTAGATTAGAAAACAAATCGATAAACTGATTATTATCAAAGACCTAATCAAAATTAATTAAATTAACCTTATTATTATGTACCTAATACATATTATTAACCAAAAAAATGATTTGATACAATAATTTAATTATAATATTTATTTATCATAATAAATTATAATTTTATTACACTCTCTCCCAAAATTCTTCCGATGCCTGGTTCAACTAAATTTCATATTAAATCAAACTCTTAGCCAATTTATAATAGTTCTATTATTTTTCCAACTACAACTCAATATAATTCATACCTTAAATTTATCAATCTCTATATATCCTAACAATACAGTTAATATATCACAAATAAATTACATATTTTCTATGTCCTTACATACTTAATCAATTTAAGTCTATAATTTAGCTATTTAATCTTCCTTCTTTGTAGTACTAAATATATTTTTTATGGATGGCTTTCCTGCTAATACTTCTTATAATTATATTTAAAGTTCTTTTTATTTCTATTCATAAAACACCTTCTACTACTCATACTTTTCTCTCTAAGTCATTGTTTCCAAAAATGCTCTCACTTATTTTGACTCTTTCCTAATTTCTTAATATAATGATTAGAATTCATTCTATTGCAACAAACTTATATAATTATTTAGTAATTATGATGGATACTCATCATTTTTGATACTCTATAATACTAATTTATCCTCACTTTCACTAAACTCTAATAAAACTTGTTATTCATATTCTGGCAAACAGTTTAAAAGAAAATGAGATAATTATTCTTAAAAGTTCCATCTAGCTTATGCTATATTTCTTAAATAGTTTTATTTATTACTTTGCAATTTGCTTAAAATTTTCAACCATTGGATTTACTCTTTTTAGAAATTAATGAAAATCTGTTATCTTTTGAATTAATTCTCTATTGATTTCTCTCTTATTAATATAAGAATAAAATTTACTCCAGATAGATCTGTAAAAGTGTCTTAATATTTGTTTATTATCTCATCATAAGTTAATTTCGGTACTTATGTCAAAGCCTATAGAATAAGTATGAGATTACTTTTTCAATATCTCCATTAGCCTTTATAAATAACTGAAATTCTTCTGAATACCAAAAATATTTGGATTAAGACATAATTCTCATCCAATCTTATAATGAATGCATTCTATCATCTATAAACTTTTAATCCATATTTCCCTAAAAATTGTAGATCTTTTAATATACAATAGCCTTTCTAGGTGGAAGTGGTGGAATATAACATCCAGGCCATTTTGTTATAAGAAATTAACGTATAAGTCGGAAATCACTAAACCTTCGTATCACATCAAATTATCCATTCTTATCCATTCCTCGAACTGAATAAGTTGTGTATTTATTCAGTCCAGATTAAACTTTTGGATCGCTTACTTCTACTGAGATCTTTTATAATCTCTACATCGATATAATATACCTCGAAATCATCTTAGTTCATGAATAATATTATATAAATTTCATTTTCTATGTGTAACTGAGTGGTATAATTATGAATAAAACATTGTTGCTAAAATTGCTGCACCAATTGGACCTCCTACATAAATCCACATATTAATCATCTAATCCCAACTCTTAGCTAAGCAATCAAAAACTGTTAGACTTAAAGCTGCAGCTGGATTTAATAAACTATTACTAGAAGTAATTGTGTATCTATTCAATTATTCATTATTTTTACTCTCTGCAAGCATAATATATACATGATAAAATGACTAATGTAGCAATTCTATTTTAAGTTAATGATGTCTCTTTAACAAAGCATATTAATGTAAAAATTAAAAAAATGGTGGATCCTATCATTTCTCCAAATAATGATGCTGCTAATTCATTTATAGGTTCACTAATTTAATTCTAATCTCTTACTCTTCTATATATGGAGCTTTTTCCATATTCAATAATAAAAATGATAATGCTGCACCTAAAAATGCTCCTAAAAATTGAGGAAGGAAATAGAAAAACATAGTGCCATAAGGTATTCCACCACCCAAAGCCATTGCTAATGTAATTGCAGGATTGAAATGACCTCCACTTAATCTACCAAATACAAGCATACATCCAAATAATCCCAATGCTACTTGATATGCTTCATTCCTAAATGTTTGTTATTTACTTACTAACTGCAAACACTTATATAAACTAAAAAGAATGTTCCTATAAGTTCAAAAATGAAGATGTTCTTTTTAGAAATCGATTGTTTTTGTTCTTCTGTAATTTGTTCCATAAAAATATTAAAAAAATTTTTAATTAAGATTTTAAAACATGGGTGTAAGAGTCACATATCGTAGAAGAACTAGCTATAACACAAGATCAAATAAGATCAGAAAAGTCAAGACACCAGGTATTTGAATCCATTTACTCTAGGTGGTAATGTTGTTGTTTAATATCCAAATAAAAAAACAAGTGCATCAACATGTGCAGATTCTAATTTGAGTGTTGTCTTAAATGGCCTTAAAAGAATTAGACCAACAAAACTCAAATAACTTTCTAGAAGACAAAGAACAGTCTCAAGACCATATGGAGGTGTACTCAGTGCTTCAGCCTTAAAAAATCGCATTATTAGAGCATTCTTAGTTGAAGAAGTTAAAATAGTAAAGTAAATCAAAAAATGATTAATCATACATTAAAAATATTATCTATGAAATAATCTAGTTGCTTTTAACTAATTAAATTCAATAATTTCATCTTATATTATTCTTTTTTTTGCTATTTTAATTATATAATTCATTATTTAATACATAATGTTAAAAGAAAATCAGAAATATCAAAAAATATTTGATCTAAGAATTATCTAAGACATTTTTATTTTTATAAAACTATTTATCAATATTTTATCGTAATTAATCATACTTTTTTCTTAGAAAAATATTATATATGAAATAAACTCTCTATTAAAGATGAATAAATTAATATTAAATAGTGATATTATTTTACTAAACCTAAAAAATTGATAATTATTTTAAAAAAAAAAAAAAGAATAACAGTAATGATTATTAATTAAGAATTATTTATTTTTATTAACGATTATGATTAGCAAAATGATAATGGATCGTTAGAAGAAAACATAGAATATTGATGAAAATGAATTAGATTCTTTCAATCGATATTTATAGAGAGATAATCAACCTTTAAATATAGGCACTTAACTCTCTTATTCTAAAATTAAAGTAAATGTAGGAATGCCAGTAATAACTGAGTAACAAAATGAAACTCTCGGTAATACTCATTAATCAACTATATAACAAAGCAAAAATTCATCTCCTTAAAAGAAAGGTATAGGAATGGAAGACATAAGATTGAATATTAGAATAGTTTTCAAATTTTATGCAAGTTTTGGAAATAGAAACAATACTAGGTTTTTAAAATCAAATAAATTTATAAAAATGTTATCTGATGCATAAATTATGCCATAATTATTGTCAAATCGAGATTGTGATATTTTATATGCCTAACAAACTAAAAATAATGAAAGTCTAACTTTAGAATAATTTTAAAACTTGATTCCAAAATTAGCTTTGATTCTCTATCCTTAACATAAAGTTCACTAAGCATTTCAAAAATTATATAATGAATATCTATCATAATTATCTTAGAAAATTCTTAATTTTACTGAGTTCGGTTAATAAATTTAGTTTGTACTCCAACCTATAAGTCCTGAAATTAAAGATTTTGTAGAACCTATTCAATAATAATTATCTAATTTACATAAATTTGTTTTTGAAGATTAAAGCACAAACATAAGCAAAGTTTAGTGGTAATTTATGTAATTCTTAACGTAATGCGAAATCTTACCTAACTATATTAATTAATCTTAAGCTTAATTAATCTTTGATAACATATAAATAAGGTAATAAACTCTTAATTTACAAGAAAATGGAAATTACTTATTTAGTTTAAATAATTTTATTGAAAGTTTGATAATAATCTCAAAAACAGTACCAAATTTAGATGAATTTACTCAATTTAGATTATTGTTGGATAAAATTGAACAGTCAGAAGGCTTTAGTTAGTATTTAAGAAAATTAAATAGAACATAAAGTGATAAAGTTAGATTATTTTATAACATAGAAAAAAGTAGAGTTTATAAATAAGAAAATCTGATTTAATAAAGTTAAATGATTTCAAACAATTAAAACAATATTAGTCACACTAATATTTAAAATTTATAAATCGGAAATACAAATAAAAAAGTTGATGAAAGTAAGGTTAATGTTTCTCTGATGAAATAATCCAAATATTTATCAGATATTGATTAATCTTTAATTTCATCTTTAAAAAAATTATTTGAGTTCTTTGCATAAAGTGGAGAACCAAGCAATATTTAATCTTTAAAAAATACAAAATTTAATAAATTATTATTACATTCTGGAATTTTGAATAATTTAATAAGTATTACAGATTCTGATATGATCTATTAAAAATTATGTGGTGTTTCATCTATAAAAACTCAATAAAAAAATAAATAATTAACAAATGGTAAAATGACTTTTGGATAATTTTAAATTAGTTTAGGATTAATAGCTGAAAAATGTGGATTGGATGTAAATGAATTAATTTAATAAAACATTTTACCATTAGAGAAATAAATGTCAGATGATAATAAAGAATAAATCCTATAAGTTTTAGTTGATCTTTTACAAGATGAATAAATTGTATTAAATTATTTATAATATTAGATTTAACTATATGAAATAATTTAACCAGTTTTTGATTGGTATTTTTAAGAGTATTCAAAATAGCAAAATTCGATTTTGTTTCTATCAGAGTTTTTGAAATTTTGTTAAGATTTTGAACTTTCCAATATTTTAATATCTTAAACTTAATTGACATCAATATTTTACTCTGTAGCTTCTCTTAATTAAGAAGGATAAGAATACTCAGACTAAATTTTCCTTGATAAATCTTAATTTGTTGAAGCCATCAGTATAATAGCCATACAAATCTATGCTACAATTCCGAATAACATTTAAAGAGTAATACTAATATCTGATTATTAGATTGTATATCTCCTAGAAAGAATATTTTAGTCTCAAAATGCTTCTAAAATTTATGTTAAGCAAAATAAGTACATATACATAAATTAACTTTTAGGTTATAAGCAAAATTTTAGAATGTAATTGAGGATATTAAATATCGATTTCTACAAAAAGAAAAAGGATAGTAAGAAGAAGAATAATATAATTTTGATGATTTAGTAAATGGAACTATTTAATAATTTTAATGATTTATTTTCAAAATAATTCATTAATTAAGTCTTTTAATTCTAAAATTGTACTTTCTTATTATTTTTCTTTAACAGGAAACTCTAAATTATATGACTCTTCTGGTTAAACTGGTTCTTAAACTTCATTATAAACATCTTTTAGATTCATTTTTCTGTATTTACCAGAAATAATCATTCTACTAACTTTTTATCTTTCTTTCTATTCTTGTAATGAATGTCCATATTAAGAAAAAGAATATTTTGGTAAAATAATATTACTTTAAGCTGCAGATCTTGGAGGATTCGAAAGATTTCGAGAACATTAGTTACAAAATATATCAGTTTTTTAAGCTTAAGGAGTGAGTACTAAATATATAGGAGCTTAACAACATTTACTACAAGGAATCCATTCAGAATCTAAATTAATAAATTATATATGAACCTGAAAAATAAACATAAAACTTTTCAGAAACAGCATGTTAACATATAAGCAAATTTATTTCTTAAATTGTAAGTTCTTTAAATTTATCTTAAACAATAGTAAGAACTAATAATCTTCTTCTGTCTCCAGGAGGTAAAGCTTTTAGTTTATTATTCATGACATTATGAAGGATGGTACGATAATTTGCTAATTTTTTTATTTATTTTTAGTATTACTTTTGAGAAAGTATATTTTCATATACCGTTTACTTTATTTAGTCTCCATCTCATTATTATTAAATTACTCAGAAAACAACATATTTGGTTATCTTTATGTTTGAGAAGTTGCTGCTCTTGGAACATGACGAATAGACTAATATATATATCATTTTTATTACCTGAGCTGTTGAAGGCTTTTTGATAGGCTGAGTTTGTGAAGTAAATGGACGAACTTACATGTTTGAGTTATAGCCTTATACAGGATTAAAAGGGTAATTTTGAAAGACAATTCCCTTTTTTATTTTACCAACTGATTATGAACTTGAATGAATACAATTCTAATTGTCGAATTGTGTGCGATAATAATTATAATTCATATTAAATTAATAACTTAAATTATTCTTATTTATTTACTTCTTAATATTTCTATAACCTCATTAACCTATTTTTATTCAGCTTACATATAATCATAACATATAAATTTATGTTAATCCTTTTTAATAATATATATCAATTTTTAAAATAATCATTAATAAGATAATTATTTATATTTTTCTCTATTTACATAAAATGTTAAGAAAATGTGTAAATAAAAAATAATGTCTAAATTAATAATAATTAATTAATTATAAAATTAAGAGTCTTAAAGCTTAAATATCAGGTAATAAATTAATGATCTTTTGCATCATAACAATAAATAAACAATTTAGATCTCTTACGAAATATTGTAATAATTGTTAAAGATTTATTAAGAAGCAAAAATAATTGCCCACAATCTAACATAAGTATAATCTATTCTAAGAAGGAAGTATTACAAGAATAAACTTAATTATATAATAGATTTAAGGTTCCTCTAATTTTTAAAAATTTGATTTGCAATTCAGATGTAATTATTTAATCATAAATAAGTGATAATCAATTTTTTAAATCAATAGAATCAAAGAAGAGGAAGAATTTCAGATTCCATAATGAATTTTAGATGTAAAATGCGAAATTGAGATTATTGTTAATTTAAGATGAATGTAATATTTTTTTCTCTCATTAACATTTAATGAATTTCATGATTGATAAGAGAAGCAATTCAATCATCCATGATGTTGAACTTACTTCTTAAAAAAATATATATATAAAATTTCCATCAAACGTGAGTTCCTTTTCAAGGCATTGAAAATAACAAGATATCAAGTATACTTGCAGGAGCAGATAAAGATGAGGATGGCTGCTCAATAAATTTACTAAGGAGATATTAATTTGTATTATGAGGAGAATGATTGGTTTTATATTGCTATATTTTCTCATATTTATTATATTTATATTTGTTATTACCCTCAACTCTCTTCTTCTACTAACTTCCCTGGTCGGTTTTTTTGTGAATTTCTAAAAAATCATTTAATTCATAATATACATTTTCTAATAATATCTGATTTCGTTAAAAGAACCATTTAAGAAGATTTGTAAATAATTTGTTATTTTTTAATTTTATTATTAAGAATTTAAATTAATTTTTTAGCATTTAAAGCTTATCTAAGATGACATCTGCTATCTCTATAGTTGATGATGCAATATGAAAATGTGGATAACATTTTTTATATTTGTAATTTTATATTAGGAAATGGCATATTTTCATTGAAAATTTATGAATTCTTAATTTCTAGTTAATAATTTCATATTAAAACATAAAAGATTATTTAGATGATTGCTTTTTGATTTAAAAATATAAATATTATATAATTATTAATGAATAAATAATACTTTAGCAATTATATGACCATAATTTCTGGAAGCATTCAATTTATTCTTTTTTATTATTGCTCTAATTGAGTGATTATTAATTTTAATATGAGCAAAAATTTCATATTCTGAATCTTTATGGCAAATTGAATTAGACTTAAAGCAAAAGAGATTAGAAAAAGTGTTTTATGTTTGATTTTGGTTTAAATGAAAATTGAATTACCAAAATAATTTCAAAAATATGTATATAAAACTAGGTATTTTTTATAAAAATTATTTATCATTCAGAACAGTATCTTTCTTCATTTCCTATTTATTTGCATCTAAATTTTATTGTAATAGATTAAATAATATCAATTAATTCTAAGTTTTAATTAATCTTTTTAAGTTTTAATTAAAATAATTGAGTTTATAAACTCTTAATCATATTTTTTGTACATTTTTTATGTTCATATTTGTGATGACTAAATATTTAGTTTGAACATTTTTTCAATTAAAATATTCCTGTATATATGTTAAATCATTCAAGTTCATATTTTATCAAATAATTTCTTTTAGGAAGATTTTTATCAATAATAAAATCTAAAATTTTATTCTAAATTTTGCAGTTTTGTTCTTATGATTTATAATTGAAAGGTAATGCTTGTCAACTAGTAGTTTTGTATGTTATATTTAATTTTATTTAGAAACTTATTTTGAAATTTCAGATATAGTTGTTTTAACACAAGTAAATTTATATTAGACTTAATATATATTTATACTAAGATGTTATCATCAAAAAATATTTTAATATTGAGAAATAGAAATTTGATGATAAATATTTATATATTTAAAATTAAACTAAATCAATTGTTTGCTGCACGATGAAATTTGATATAATTAATATTATCTTCTTCTTCTTCTTAATCTTAGACTTATTGTTCTAAAGGTTTAAGATCATAAATTTAGTGTTAAATTTACTCACTTCTTTCAAAATCTCTTGTTAAGGCAAGATTAAGTCTACAAATTTATTATTCATTATTGGAAACTCTTTATTCGAGTGCTTAGAGAGTTCTAAAATAAATAGAATAGAAACCTTGTAATTAATTCTAATTATCCACTTATATTGTCTAATTATGTAATAACTTCAGTTGGAACATCTTCTTTCTATAATTATAAACTTTAATTAAATTCACTTTTTTTATGTAGACTATTATCTGCATTAGAATATAATACAGTTTCTTTTTATTTAGGTAGTTAGTTATTAGTTTATTAAACATTTTCTTTTTATTGTGATGTTTATTATTATGATTATTATTATTATGTTTATTAAATAGGTTTAGTTTTAATAGGTTTAGGTTTTTCATCTAAAGATTCTTAACCACTGCATACCCAATTAGTATTCCAAACTAAAATCATGCTATCTGATCCTCCAGTAGCAAAATAATCTCCATGATTAGAAAATGCACATGTAGTAGCTTATCCATTATGACCATAAAGAGTATATGCTAATTTTCCCATTCTTAGATCCCAAACTTTAACTTTACTATCAGCTCCAGATGTCATAGCAAATTATCCAGATGGATGAAATTTTAAATCTAATACAGAATCTGCATGTGCATCATAATGTTAGATAACTCTTTTTGATCTTACATCAAATAATTTTAACTTTTTATCATGTGAACATGATCCTAAGATTGTTGAATCAGGTGAAAATTAGACTTTATATACAACTCCTATATGTTCATTATATCTTTAAGCCTCTTTTTTTGAATCACAATCCCATATTATAACTGCTCTATCATCCCCTCCAGATGCTATTAATCTTACATCTTATGAAAATACAGCACTTCTAACCCAATTTGTATGCTGAAATCCATATTAAAATTTACGATCATTTACACTCCATACTTTTACAGATTTATCATCACTAGAACTTACTAATAATTAACCATCACAAGAAAATTAAACACTTCTAACTGGTGCTGAATGTGCTTTTATTGATACTGAACTTCCCTCTACTGTATTATTCCAAAGTCTAATTGTCTCATCTTTAGCACATGAGGCTATTAATAAACCATTTGGAGAAAATTAAACATCACTTACTTATCCTTTATGACCCATAAATCTATATATCTTTCTTGGCTATTTCAATTACCATACTGATACTACACCATCATTAGAACTTGAAGCAATCGATTTTCTATTATATTTTTATTACTATACAATCCAGGATGAAATGACAATGCTGTTATTGTATCTTTATGTCCTTTTAGTGTTGTAAATAATGTTGGATCGTCTTACATTTCGTTTAATTTTTAAATTCAAATTATATTATTAGAATTTTTCATTCATTTTTATTAACATTAATAATACATTCCTTCTTATTTTATTTTATTTCTTAAATCTTAATCCATCCATTCTTATCCTTATCATTCTATTTATTTAAGTATATCTATATTTATTTTCAAATTTATCAAAATTCTTAAAAAACAATATTCTTTTTAATAATAAACCTCAAATCCACCATGATAAACATAATAAGGATTTTATTAATTTATATTAATATTATTATAATATCATCTAAAATTATTTAATATATGTCATAGAAAAAAAACGATTGTGAATTGATCTTAATTGATCCTTCAGACGAAACAGAAATTAAACCTATCAAAATCTTAAAAAAAATTGTTACCAATGCTGGTGGTGTTAGGTATCTTGTAGAATATAGCAATGGTGAATAAAAATAAGAAACTGAAAAATATATGAAGGAAAATTATTAAGAATTAATTGAAGATTATAATTATTTCTCTGTTTGTGGTAGTAGATTCGATTAATTAACTTTATAAAAAATGAGGGAAAATAACAATAAAATGTAAAATTTTGAAAATCATGCTAAACTACCTTCGATTCCATCTGATGAAAATTATCCAATTTTTAAAAGGCAAAAAAAAATTGATAAACAAACAGAAAAAAATAATAAGTTAAACAATAATTAAATTTTACCATTGCCTTAATAATAATAGTAATAATTGTAATAATAAGTATAGAATTAGTCATAATAACATTAATAATAATAACAATAATAATAATAATTATTTTAACAATAATAAATATAATAAATCTAGTAGTAAAATAATTTTATTTAGAATGAAAAAAGTTTAATTAAATAATAATAAATCCAAAATTAATCCCTACTTTAATAAAAATCAGAATTAGGAGATAAAATTAAATCTATATCATTAGAAAATGGATTATTTTTAGTTTAATGGTAAACCAGACCTGATGGTAATATACCATATCAAGAATATTACAATTATGACTTTTTAAAAGCTACTGCTCCAACTATTTTATTATCATTCTTAGAATAAGAATTTTTAAATAATGACTTAAAATTTAAAAATCTAAAAAGACATTCTTTTTAAAATACAAATAAAGAAAATATTGAAAATGAAAATAACAATTTATAAAATAAAGAAATTTTAGTCAATAATAATGATAAAATTTAAGAAATAATAGATGTCTAAAAAGAAGTATCAAAAGAAGATTTTGTGAATAAAAAAGATACTTAATTTGAAGAAGTAAAAGAATAAAAAGATAATTCTAAAGATATTCTAATAGATGATATTTCAGTAGATGATGCTTAAGAAGTTATTCTTGATGAGAAATAAACTGTTGATAAAGAAAAAAAATAGCAATTATAAAAAAAAGGTATTATTCCTACTTGTAAGCCTTAAGGATAAAATTAAAAATAAAGAAAACATATTTCAGAAAAAGGATAAGAAATATTTGCACTAGATAAAGTATAAGGAAAACTTGATGAAAAAATATTTTAGATGGAAAAACCAATACCTAAGCAACAAGTAACAATAAGTCAACCAAAATTGATAAACTAATCATTTCCAGCACAATTTGCCTAGGTCTAAGCTTAAGATGAATTTGAAATACTTGGTTCTTTGGAAAAACCAGACGATAAATAAAATTAAAATTATGAAAAAGAACTTGAAGAATGTTACTCTGATGTTGAATTGCCTCATTTTTAATTTAATTAAAGTGAAATTTGATAATTATATAATTTATATGAATAATCAAATCTTTTATTAAACTCTACTATAAATAATCCTCTTAATTTACAATCAATTCTTGTTTCAAAAATTCAGATGAAAAACTCATCATATAAGTATCTTTAAGAAAAATAAAAAGATCAATAAATTCTATATGGGAAAGAGTGCTGTTCTAATTATTAATCTTCCTAGTGAGGATTCAACTAAAGACTATATGATGATTCAAAAAATAAATAAATCAATGGTAATATTAATTTTAATTAATTCTAAAATCAAATTTAGGATTTTCTTCTATTATTATATACTTCAAGCAATATGACGAGAGACTAGATAGATTAAGAAATTAGAGGGAAATTTAATATGGAATAAAAATAAGCAAATTCATATAGTCTGAAAGATAATTATAAGATTTTTTTATTTTATCATATCTTTAATAGATTATTTTTATCAATCAAATAAGAACACATGAATAGTTTGATTAATGGAAGAGTTTATTTTATACTTGAAGATATATTTTTATGGAAATAATAAAATTCTAAGTTTAAACTTAAAAAATGAATGTTTTTATGATATAAGAATTGGATACTATGAATAAGATAAATTTTAAATGTAAATGTATAATATTTAAAGTTGTAAGAATATAGATATGAAAATTTTACTTGATACTTATGTAAAGAATGATCTGAATATTTAAATTAAATTAAATATCATCTGACGAATAGACACATAAATAATTAAGAATTTTTGAGAATCGAAATATTAATGATATATAATATGTGTATGACATAGATATTTTTGATAAAATTCTTTTTAGTAATTGGAATTGATAATAAGTGTTAAAGTTCAGAGAAAGAGAATTTAAAATACAATAGAAATTGTAATTAGAAAGAATTGTTTAGTGGAGAGATATCTTAATATTAGTGAAAATAGAGAAGATGAATAAAAAGTTAAATGTATGTTTTCATGTAATATATTTAATATTTAATATTCATTTGTCTTGAACTGTCTTAATGAGCCATTCCATTCCTTCTTATAATCCTTCTTGTGTTTTGGCTGAACATGCAACAATAGACCATTATCTATCAGTGATTTTATTTAATTTCAAACTATCAGAAATCTTAATTAGATAATATAATAAAACCTCATCAGCAGGAAGGGCTTGTACCAAGTCTTATTTATTTGCAAATACCAAAAGAGGTACTTTCTTTAATTCAGCTTCTCCAATTAGTTTATCTAATTCTTTGCCTCCCTCTTCCAGACGCATTTAATCAGATGAATCAATCACAAATACTAAAGCATCTGTATTTTCATAGAAATTACTCCAATATTCTCGAAGTTTCTATAAAGTAGTTTTGGAATTACCTCCTAACCTCCTACATCCCAAACATTAAGTTTAAATCCTTCGTGTTACAAATTTTTGATATTAAACCCATGAGTAGGAGCAATTTGATTGATATCTTCATTAGACAATGCTTTTAATATAGTTGTTTTTCCTGCATTGTCTAAACCCAAAACTAGTATTCTTAATTCTTTCTCTGATTTCTTTATCTTTCGAATGATATTAAGCAACCCCTTAAATAATCATTATACTCATACCATCCTTAAGATTTGTTTTATATTATATTTATTATTTAATATTTTCCGTTGCATATATTAATAAATCATGGATATAGAGGTTTATCTTCGCTCTAATGAGAACTTGACAGATCTGGATGATGTACTGGATAAACTGTTTCTTTTACTCTAAACTATTCAATCTTAAAACTATACCTTCCAGTTGCTTTATCTCTTGCAGCAACACGCTTTTTGGCTTCATTTATTTCACTTTGACTTATATTAGTATATCTTTCATCAGCCCACATTGTGTCAGGTCTGAGTTTCTCTCTATGTCCATCAGCCCAAGTCTTATCTGATACATCTTTCAATGTTCTACCCTTTTAATTTTAATTAATAATATGTACATACCTTATTATATGAAGATACCTCTAAAACAGAACGATATTGCTAAGTTTAGATTGCCTCGATCTTATCTAATTGCTTTTTCTTCTCTTTCAATCCTTCTAAAGCCCATTTTGGACAAATTGATATTATATTATCTGCTTCTTCTTAACATTTAGTTACTCCATTCACACTCTAACATCTTTTGAATTGCTCTATTTATCTAACACAACCTCTTGGTAATGCTTAAGCTCTTATTGACAATGCTGTAAACATTGGAGCATCTCTATAATTCAACTAAGATTTCATTTTACTTTCTTGTTTACCATCCATGATTCCCAAAGTGTTATTCACTCAAAGGATCATAATGAGTAGGAAAAAATACACTCCAATTTACTCTATTAGGATATGGATCTGGAAAATAAAATCCATTTCCATTTCTAATTCCCATACCCATTCTCTTTTAATTTGGAATCTGTTGCATTGCAAATGGGTTATATGGAGCTATAGCTCTTCTCCACTTTGACAATGTATTGTTCAAAAGATTCTTCTTTACATTCAAGTATGGATAATTTGTCTCATAATACTCAAAATCTAATGGTTGACCATCTGGATTATCGTTCGACATATATAAAGATTTAATTAATTTTTATACTATTTTAAATTTAAAAAAGAAAATGTATAACCATATACTCTATGCTTAATTACCCATCAGAGCTTCCTGATGTCAAAAAATATAAATCAATTTTAACAAGATAGTAAGATTATCTTCAATTTCATTAAAATATTTAAAAATATTCATTCCAAAAATCTATTTGTGTTCTATATACTTGTAAAAATTTTTGGAAGTTTTATTTTTTCAAAGCATATCACAGATTATTAAAATCATGAATCTAATGAATATTTTCCAAAATAAAATCCCATAATTATTCTAGATGCTATAACCATTATGATATCTAAAGAATTCAACTTAGAAACTGTAAATTTGAGAACTAAGTTAAATTTATTAGTTCCTAAAACTTTTCCTCTAACACCTTATTAATTTTTTATTATTTATTACCTATAAATTTTTTTAAATTATTAATTTAATTTCAAGCCTTTTTTCTCTTCTTTTCATAATAACTCTGTTTTAATAGTTTCGATAGTTTCAACTGAAATCAATTTTATTTTTATATAATTAATTATGTTTATAGTCTTTATTAATATCTTTAAGAGTGTTATTTAACTTTGACTTCATAATATTCTTATTGTTTATAGTAAGAGTTGATTTATAGAAATAAATTACATATATTTGATATTATTAATATAATTGTAGAATTATGGCAAATATTTGGAATTAATTTGAATATTATTATTAATGTCTTATCATTATTTGTTTAAGTTTATAATTATAGGAGATACAGGTAAACATAATATATGAAAGCAAAAAGCTGTTGGTAAATCTTGCATTTTGTATTAATTTTTGGAATAGAAGTTTCGAGTGAAACATGAGATGACAGTTGGTGTTGAATTTGGAGCCAAAATTCTAGATTTAGAGAATAAATAAATAAAATTACAAATTTGGGATACAGCAGGATAGGAAACTTTTAAATCTATTACAAGATAATATTATAGATCGGCAGCAGGTGCAATTTTAGTTTATGATATCACAAGAAGAGAATCATTCTAAAATGTTAGAGAATGGATTAAAGAATGTAGAACTCATGGAACATTAGAAATGGTGATTGTTTTAGTAGGAAATAAAGTTGATTTAGAAAAATAGTATAATATTCATTATATAATTGGCGTAAAGTTTCGAAATCAGAAGGGTAACAGTTAGCTAATGAGAACAATTTACTATTTATAGAAACAAGTGCAAAAGATAATTTAAACATTATTGAAGTAAGTTTAAACTTATTTAATAGACATTTTCATAAGCAGCATAATAAGTATTGAAAGTTGTATCGAAAAGTTAATAAAAGAATGAACTACCAGGAGTTAGGGTTGGGTATGCTGTCGAAACAAGTAAAAGTCAATAAAACAGCTAAAACTCTAATAAATGTTGCTGATATTATAATTAAATTATATATATCATTAAAGTGAAAATTTAATAATTAACATGAATTTATGACTTCATTTTATCACTTAAATTCATTATTTATATAATAATTTAATAGATTTATTTATTTTTATGTCAAGTTAACTAAATTATTTTTATATTATTTTTATATCATTCATTTTGTTTTATTTTCATCTTATTAGCTTAATTAAGAGAATAAATCATTAAAAACCTCAATTAAGTATTGTAAGGTTGCTTTAACTAAAAATCCTTAAAAATAAAAATAATAAACTTTTGTTATCATAAACATTTGGACTCAAATCGATAAATCTTAAAGGTATTAGAATCTTCCCCTTCGAATTTCGAATGTATTTAATACCTTGAGATTTTCAATTGAGATTGTAGATTGTACATCTAATTAAAAACCGTCTTTCTCAACTGATGGATGAGAAAAGTCATTAATATATATACTAGCATATATTTTATAATTAATCAAATGGAAACTAATTCAATCCAATAAAGATTGGGTTCGACTTACCATTTATATCCTTTAGCTTGATAAATTTGTGAATTTTAATTGTTTAAATATTCAGTCACTTTATTGAGTTATACTTTTTCTAAATCCATAAATTAAGGTTCTAAACTCCAAGTCTTCGCAACAACAATTAAAGTAAGCACTAAATAATACTAAAAAAATACATGCAGCTAAACATAGAATAGCTACTGCAACATATAGTAATGCTAATTTATCTCTATTTCCATATATTAAGACTAAAAGAAATACAAAAGCTAGAAGAATCAAGAAAACTGAAACATAGAGAAGTGGTTAATAAGCTTTAGTAGGATCTTTATGTTCTTCTCTTTGTTTTTCTCTCCATAAATTTCGACAGATACGAGTAGCTTCAGCCACAGTATTATCAAAAGTTTATTTATCTATGTTTCTACCTAATAATTTTTCATCATAAGTTTTCCATTAGAATCCAACTCCCTAAAATTGAAAAAACAGTCATAAATACATCTTTATTAGCCTTAACAATAAAGCGTTCTTCAGTAGATTATGGGAACTCGAGTTTATCTATTTTTTAAGCTCTTGAAGCAAAATTAAAGTCTCCTTGTTTGACTTTCTTCATTAATTTAAATTATATACATTAATATGTATCAAATACTAAAATGTGTTTCACATTTTTAGAATGAATGCATTCTCACATATTCTAAAGAGAAGTTAATAATATACACCAAAGAAATATTGTAACATATGCAAGTACAAACATCATGAGATTTTCCTTAGACTTTTAGGAATTATATGAGTGACATCGTAGCTGTAGCAACATCAAGCAAAGGAGTATTTGTCGTGTTCTGTGAGAGAGAATTGATAGCGTATAAACCTCTATTAAATGGTTGGGAATAAGGTTACAGTAAAAATTGCACAAATCCAATAAGAGATGCATTTTTCTCTTTTGATGGTATATATATAACATTCTATAAAATAAGATGAACACATTATTGGTTGTTCATAAAATAAGCTTCATATTTGGAAGGCGACTCATAAGTAAAATAGATTACTTGGACAATTAGATTAATATGAATTAATTGATCTGACAGAAATCTATACATTAGAATTGGAATACTCAATAGCAAATGTTAAATTCTCTCCAGATGTTCGTTATTTTACAACTCTTTATGAAAATATTGTTATTGTATGGGATTTTAATGCAATCAAAGAAGTTTAAGAAGGAGTTCTCTCATAATAATAAAGAGTAAAATTAGAACATTAGGATGAAGTAATTTCATACAAATTTAGAGGTACTCTTAGAATAGCTCCATCTCCCTTTCCTACTCCTAATACAATTATTACACTAACTAAAACTAATTAATTAACAGTTTGGCAAGAAATGATTTAATGTAAAAATTTTTGTAAATTGCACACTATGCATTTTGATCAAATTTCTTCATTTTGTTTTATTTACCTTAAAGGTCAAACACCTTATCCATGGAAAAATATTTATTTAGAATCTGATTAATTTGGAGTTTAAGATACTGAATAATCTAGTGTTGATTATCTACTTTTACATCAAGAATCAGAATTAAGTGTTGTTAAATTAGATTTATTAAGAAATTATTCTCTAGAAGAATCTGTTAAGATTATAAAGAAAACTAAAAGTGATATCTTCAAGTAAATTAAGAAAATTCTTTTAGTAGATTAAATTGAAGGATAAAAAATTGAAATTATTGGATTTGATAGATTATGGAACTTAATTAAGATCTGTGTTAATCTTAAAGATGATTCCAGATAAGTATTTTAATGTGATAAATTTCTTTTTTAAAATATTGTACATTTCTCTATATGTAAAAACTAAGTTGCAATTATTAATGATTGGAATTATTTATGTTTACAATCATTAAAATTAAATGGTGTTATTAGTTAGGAATATTATATTTCTGATGGAACATCAAAGATTTGGAAAGTTAATTCCAATCTATAAAAATGTAAAATCGATTGTATATAGTAGATTAGTTTATGTATATTACAAAAGATAAAGTTAAAGAAAATGATGTTATTCTATTAACTTCATCTAATGTTTAATAATGTTTAGCTTTCATCATTCAGTAAAATGAACTTGTAGAAGTTCATCTTAATTTATTTAATCATTTATCAAATGATTACAGAGATAAAATTACAGATTTAAGAAAAATTAATTATGAAATAGATGAACTATAATTATTAGTAATAGCAGCCTAAAAAATTGCATTAATCTAAATATAATTTGAGATATATGGCCATGGATAAATGGATTTTTAAGTTTAAGAATTAAAAACTTGGAAATTAGAGTTTGTTTTTGAAAGATTATAGATCTTATAATCACCAGAATTTTCATTTATTTCTATTAATGGAAAATCATTAAAAGTTTTTAATGAATAAATGTAATAAATTGTTTAGATTTCTAAAAATTATAATATTAAAGAGGTTGGATAATTGAGAGGAAATCAACCTATCTATTTTGTGATGAGTCATTAAAATGAAATTG
Source organism: Paramecium sonneborni (assembly GCA_905182985.1). NCBI lineage: Eukaryota > Ciliophora > Oligohymenophorea > Peniculida > Parameciidae > Paramecium > Paramecium sonneborni. Next base: position 313,903 of record CAJJDN010000037.1, on the reverse strand, counting down.
ATTTTCATTCATCATCTGGAGAATTTTTAGTTAGATTCAATCTCTAATCATTTCTTGTTAGAGTAGATAAGGCTCTCTATGATGTTTCTAAAGTTATTTTATAAGTTGTACCATTAACTAACTTTGCATTTATTTTATAAACTGATAATTATTTGACAGCATTTGCTATATAATTTGATAAAAATGATTAAACTTATAAATTATCATCAATTAAATAGTAATTTATTTAATTTATCATTTATAGAAAGTATTTAAACAATAGAGAAGGAATTTATTGTAAAAGATTATCTAAATACTCTAAACCTTAAAATTACAAGTTTTTTACAGTTAAGGATTGTCTAATAGTAAAGACTGGAAGAAAAGTTAAAGTATTAGGAAACTCATTAATTCGTTGTTTAGCAGATAAGTTTTGGATGCCCTGTACTTTAAGCTATAAATTAATTAATAAATAAAGTAATAAATTATATATAATTAAGATAATGTTTAATTATAAGATTATGATTTTTTGAGTGAATTGATATAGCTTGGAAAATTATAATTAGTGTAATTTATATTAAGATTGATATGTCTAAAATTTAAGCATCATGGTGCATTAGGAAATCATTTTATGGTTCCTTATAAGAATTTATTAGATTTGTATTAAATGATGTCTGAACCTGAACCTTTATGGGTAGATGCAATAAAAATATATGAAACAAAGAAATTATAAGATAAAGATTCATATGATTATAATTTATCTCCAGTAGATGTACTTAAAAAGATTGCTTAAGAATATCCATTAAAAATTAATATAATACTTGACTATTTAAGATATTATGAAGATAATTAACGATCATTAGACTTTTATGCTGCAATGTTCATGTTCCATGTCCATATTTTTAGGAATCAGCCAACACATAAAAGGAATCGAGTTTTAAGTTCTAAAGAAGTAGTTTGGGCATTACATTCGCTTTAAAAAGAAACACTTTGGTAAGAATGTATAGCAAGTTCAGATGATTTATCTTGGAATTTAATTAAAAGATATGCAGCAGTTTTATGGATGGATTTATCATTTATTAAATAAAGATTAGAAGAGATAGCATTAAATATCTATAAATAATCGAAAGATCCCTTTTAATCATTGCTTTATTTTATAGTTTTGGGTAAAAAGAGTGTAATAACAACTCTTTTTAAAAAGGAAATAAATTCTGGAAAGGAATATAAATCCACTTATGAATTTTTGCAATAAGATTTTAATTAACCTAGATGGAAATCAGCAGCTTCAAAAAATGCATATGCTTTAGTTTCTAAAAAAAGATACTAGGATGCAGCTGCCTTTTTTTTAATAGGAGGACATTTAAATGATGCAGTAAATGTTATGGCTAGATATATGGAGGATATATAATTAGCTTATTTAACAACAAAAATATATGAACCTTAAGGAGGACCTGTAGGTGAATAATTAATTTAAGATTATTTTATTAAAAGTGGTGAAGAGATGAATGATATTTGGTTGATGCATATAGGTTTTTATCTTTTGGGGAAACATGTTGACAGTGTAAATGTATTATTAAGAGAACCTGAACATCATATTTTAGAATATGATAATTTTGGTAAAGCTGTCTGTATTAGTTGGCCTTCTACATTTACACCTTAATTATCATATTATCATCCTTCAGCAATACTTTTAGTAGAAAAACTTAAAGATAATATAAATGTAAAAAGAGAGATACAATAAAGTATTGATGCTAATAAGAAGAAAAGTAAAAAAGCAGAAGATGATATATTTTCTTAATTTTATGAAAGTGAAGAATCAGAAGAAGAAGAAGTTGTTGAATAAGTTCCAATTAAAAAAATAAATGAAAATTAAGAATTTATAAAGTAATAGGCAGTAGAATATTATTATAATATTTAAATGCCTTAATTAGGAATGATATTTGCTTAAGATTTAAATCAAGAAACTGAGTAATCTGAATAATTAATTGAATTATAGATTGAAATGTATATAGTGTAAGCAATCGAAGATTAAGAACACTTCACTAATTATGTGCAATTAATGTAAAAACTTGATGATTTAGCTAATTTTACGAATCATAATAAAACAAAACTTTATGATATTGCATTGAAGAAATTAAGATAATTGAAATCTCCTTCTCGCTTACTTACATTTGCAATACATTATGATTAAACAGGACTAGATGAATTCATATCTTTCTGTTAAGAAACTTAAAGCTTGTTATATAGAATTTGTTTTGATTATCCTTTGTCTGAAAAAAGTTAGGAATATTATTTAACATTTGTATAAAGTCTTTATGAAATTGATGTTGGATTAAAACTATTTTAATAATCTTAATATTATTAAAAGAAATTTGATAACAAAAGGAAATTGAATATCATTAAACTATTAGCATTATTTATGACATTAATTTTAGCATTAGAATTAAAATTATGGGAAAATGCATTTGAATAATTAAGAAAATTAGAGACATTTTGTAATACAGTGAATAAATAGAATGTCTAAGATTGTGGTTATGAGAATTTGAGAGATGATTTTTGTGAATTAGTAAAATCAGTAATTAAAAATAAAAGACTTTACTCAAATAAAGGATTCAAAGCATATAGAAATGTAGATGTTTTATAAGATGCTTATCCTGAAGATTTATATAATGTTAGCGAATAAGATTATTTATTAAAAAATAAACCAGCAGCACCAGAATAAGAATAATAAAGATCAGATAGTCTTGAAGATAAATAAAATTTAGATATTAGTTAAGAAAAGACAATTGAAGAAGAAGAAAATATTTAGAATTAGTTTATCTATTTTACATTTCAATCTTTGATTGTTAAATACTTTTTAGGAATATCTAAAAGTTATTTTAAATAGGAAAAATTAAACATTTCAACAACAACATATAGTAATATTTTTGCAATGGCTGAATAATATGTCATAACTAGAAATGATATGGTAATTAATTTATTAAAAAATCTATCAGATTTTTCATAAGAATAAAATTTTATAGAAGATTTAAGAATGGTTTAAAAGGAATCTTCATTCGCTAAAAGTTAATATTTTAAGTAGCTTGAAAGAATTTTCAATTAGAATCATTTTTTTTAGATTGGTACAAAAATTGGATTGGATCAATATTTAGAAGAAATTTCAATTTGTAGAATCAAATAAGCATTTAAATATCCAATAAGTAATTATGATGAATAATCAATAATAACTTTTAAAAACAAAATTTTTAAATAAGGAGTTGAAGTATTTAAAATAAAGACTGATTAAATAAAAAGTATCTGTATTAATAATGCCAATCCAATAGAAGGTTTTGTATTATATGGAAAATTTGTAAAGCATATGAAATTATAAAATACTTTATAACATAAAAATAGATCTCTTGATGGTTATAATTTGGTAGAGGAAGAGACAATTGATGAAGTTATAAGAACAGAGACTTCATAAACTAATAAGCCTTATATAGTAAAATTGTGTTCTTCAGCTTTGGGTATTTAGATAGGATAAGATAAAGAAAAAGAATAATATTTAAAATCAAGAGCAAATTCATATGAAGAATATAAAGATTTTACAGAAAAAGATTTTATGGAAAAATTTTAAAATTGTTCAAGTAAGTAAATTCCAGAAGAGGATTTATAATGTTTGACATCTCATCCTCATTTACCATTATTTTTATAAGGTGGAAAAGGAATGGTTAATGTAATGACATTTAAGTCATCATCTTAAGTAGTAGCTGAATTCAATACTTAATAAAGAGATTATATAGATTTTCTTAAATTTAATAACTCTGGAGAATTATTTATTGGACATGATGTTAATAATAGTGCTTATATTTGGAAATTGAATAGAGTAAATAAACTAAATACACCACTCTTTTTACTTAATAATAAAGTAAGACCAACTACTGATCTTACATTTATTAATGAAGGAACTGTTTTTGCTTCAATCTATAGTTCAACCAGTAAACCTCATTTTGGTTTATATGATATGTTATTACCATCAAATAGAAATATTGTGGCATAAGAAAATTTTAATGGAACAGATATTTTATTTTCTACTCCACTTAATTCTATTTTAATAGGAAATCAAAAAAAAGGTACTGTTAATTTTTTGGATATCAGAAAAAATTAAATCTATAAAACATTAGAGGTAATTTAATAATTTTAATTTAAGCTACCATTTACAGAGATTAAATTTATGAAGTTAAATCAATATCAAACTTCTTTAATTTGTGCTTGTAATGATGGATAAATTAAAATAATTAATTTAGAAACTTTATCAACAATTGTAGATTATAAACCATTTAGATAAGGTATATAAACATATGTTATTTTATAGATAAAAAATAATAAATTATGGCTTTGACATAGACTGAAAATGCTACATATGCAGCATCATCTGATGGAGTTATATCATTAGTATATTTGAATGCATGAAATTTATTAAATGAAAATTTAATTAGATAAAGACACATACATTCTTTAAAAAAAAATAGGTGAGGGTAACTTTGCTACAGTTTATGCTACTCAGCATCAAAATCTTGTAGCAAAAGTGTGCTACAAATCTAATCCTAAAGCTTTTTAGGCATTTTAAATAGAAATGGAAATTTTGAATAAGATTTAAGGAGAAGGTATTGTAAAATTAGAAAAGTCTGGCATTACTCAATTGTAAGGTTAGACAAGTGGAATTTTAATTTTAGAAAATTGTTCTAAAGGAAGTTTAATAGATTTAATGGCAACATATGTATTATCTAAAATATCATCAAGATAAATAGAAGACCTCCTGAATAATTAGTATTGATGATTGCAAGAGATATTGTTAAAGGATTAATATAAATTCATTAAGTAATAACTTGTAGATACATTATTAGCTTGGTTATATTCATCGGGATGTGAAAATGGAGAATGTACTTTTGAATCCTTTGGGTTATTTTAAACTTTGCGATTTCGGTAGTGTTACTAAAAATAAGCATTTTAAAATTGATAATACTAATAGAGATACAATTAAAGATGAAATTGAAGATAATACGACACCATTCTATCGTGCACCAGAATATATTGATTTTTATGCAAATCATCCTATTACAGAAAGTGCTGATATATTTGCTCTAGGTGTTTTATTATTTATGTTTTGCTTTTAAAAACCTCCATTTGAAAGTGGTTTAGCAGCAGTTAATAATCATTATTTCATACCTGATTCTCATGAATATTCATAAAAGTAAATAATTTTTATATAACTCTCTAGACTTATCTAATTAATTTAATCACTCTTTACTGTTAATCCTAAAAATAGACCAACAGCTTAAGACATTCTCTAAAAAATATCAAATAATTGGCAATTACCTTAAAGATATATAGAAACAACTAATCAACCAATACCTGTCCCTAATCTAAATAAATATTTTGCATCTGTAGATAATGTTTATATTGAAAAAAAAGCTGCTCCTCTTGGCTTTTTTGATTAAGTCAAGCGTTATTTATTTACATTAAGTAAGAAAACAGAAGCTTGGGTTATCTAAAGTACTAAAAATGATGATGATCCACCAAGATTAGAAGATATAAGATCTTTAGTTGTTAAGGCATGGTTAAAAAGAGAAAAAATACCAAAATTTTATTTAGCTATCTAATAAAAAATATTATTACCATAACCTGAAAATCAAAAAGTTATGATGAAATTAGCCATTCTTTTACATTAATATATCAAAAAGGGCCCACCTGATGTTTTATAAGAATAAAAATAAAAGAATCTACCTACTATTTGGAGTATTATGAAAATTTTAACTGATCTCTATAAACAAAGAATTAAAATTAATCCTCAAAATGAAGTAAAAGTTATTGCAAATTATTTTACAATCATTAATAAGAAATTAATAATATGTAATGCTAATAAAAAATTATTTGAAGGAAGCTATTCATTATCTCCTCTTTTCTTATCTTTAGAGAGAGGAGAATTTTGGAAACCATTGGAATCCAAATTAATAGATGATTTATTAAAATATTGGTCTGATTGTTTATTATTTCTCTCAGAAATATTTTAACCTAATCCACTCTGGAGAATTCAGACATTAATTATCATGTAAATGGTCGATGAAACTTATTCATTATTATCTATGTTATTACATTTATGGATTGCTGTTAAAGAAACTTTAAATAAAAATGAGAATTTAGATACTGCTAAATTAACAGAATGGATCTTAAGTGTTGATTAAAGATATGAAGAAAATTATTACAAAACCAAGAAACTATTTGAAAAATGCCAAACTTTATCTGAATTTGCAGAAATTAAACGATTTATGCCTAATTTATAATCTGAAGTTATTAATTATATCTAATCAGTTGAATATTTTAAAGGAAAAACTAAAATTGAGCTTAGTCCTTAAAGATCTATCCATGGAATTAAAATGCCTGTAAGTTATTAAGTAACTGTCTAAAAATTATAACAAGTTCTTTTATCTATGGCTGATTTTGATAAACCCTAAAATCAAATATAGTCAAATTAGGATAACAGTGCAAATTAAGACTTTTTTGCAGATTTTGGATTCCTAAATAATCAAGGAAATTAGTAATAAGTATATGATTAACCTTGGGTTGATTTTACATAATCATTTTAGTAACAACAATAATAATAATAATTACAATAATAATAATAATAATAATAATAATAATAATAATAATAATAATAATAATAATAATAATAATAATAATAATAATAATAATAATAATAATAATAATAATAATAATAATAATAATAATAATAATAATAATAATAATAATAATAATAATAATAATAATAATAATAATAATAATAATAATAATAATAATAATAATAATAATAATAATAATAATAATAATAATAATAATAATAATAATAATAATAATAATAATAATAATAATAATAATAATAATAATAATAATAATAATAATAATAATAATAATAATAATAATAATAATAATAATAATAATAATAATAATAATAATAATAATAATAATAATAATAATAATAATAATAATAATAATAATAATAATAATAATAATAATAATAATAATAATAATAATAATAATAATAATAATAATAATAATAATAATAATAATAATAATAATAATAATAATAATAATAATAATAATAATAATAATAATAATAATAATAATAATAATAATAATAATAATAATAATAATAATAATAATAATAATAATAATAATAATAATAATAATAATAATAATAATAATAATAATAATAATAATAATAATAATAATAATAATAATAATAATAATAATAATAATAATAATAATAATAATAATAATAATAATAATAATAATAATATTAATAATTACAAAAATAATAATAACAACAATAATAATAATAATAATAGATCCTCTCTCAAACATATTTTGATAATTAATTCATGTAATAAGCTGGAAGAGAATCAATTCAAACTGAAATAGATCCTTAAATGCTTTCATAAATTGTTTTTAAAGTAAATTATGATAAAAATTAAGATAATAATGTTCAAGATTCTTAAAAAAATTAGCAATTTTCATAAGCTTAATCTTAAATTTTGAATTAGAAATAATAAGAAAAATCAAAAATAATTGATGTATTTGATTTATTAGATGTTCATGATGATGATGTAGTTCCTCAAAAAAAAAATAATGAACCATTTGATCTAATAAATTTTGATGATAAACCTAATTAGATATAATAGAATGCTTTTTTCTTACCCACCGATATTAATTTTACGTAATCATCAAATTAAGATTAAAAACAAGGCAAAGATTAAGCATAAAGCATAAACTCATAATAACATTAATAATTTCCTTAATAATAATAATTTCCCTAATAAAATCTTTACTAGCAACAGATACCATCAATTTTTGGATAAAACTTTTAATAATAGAATATAGTAATTGAAGATGATGATGAAGACCTTATACCAATGAGCTATGATAATCTTCCATAACAAAAAACAGAAATAAAATAAAAGATACCTAATAATTTAATTTAATCAATAAACCCGACGATAAATTTAACACCAAATAGATAAAAAATACATTCTTTAATTTTAGAGCATGCAAATCAAATAATAGATACTGAAGTAGATATAAGTGATTTTATAATACAATACAATGAATTAGTGTTTTATGAATAAATAGCATCAGGAGGATCAGGAGTAGTTTATCGTGGAAAATACAAGAATGATATAGTAGCAATAAAAGATATAGATATAAATGAAAAGGATGAATAAAAGATGAAAGAATACAAGAGAGAGATAGTGACTTTGGTGAAAGTGAGACATCATTAGAATTTAGTTTGTTTAGTAGGGATTACTTTTAATTAAAATAAACTGTACATAATAACAGAGTTTTGTTCAGGTGGATCACTTTTTGATTTAATACATAGAAATAGAGAGACATATATTGATTAATTAACAAAATTGAAATTAAGTTTGTTTATAGCAGAAGGAATGTCTTATATTCATAAATTAGGTTTTATGCATAGAGATTTGAAATCATTAAAGTAAAATTAAATTTATATTGATAGTATATTATTAGATTAGCCATTTAGTGCTGATTCAAATATAAAGATAGCAGATTTTGGTTTAGCTAGAACAGCATTAGAAAAGACTGAATGGATGACAGCAGTTGTGGGAACATTTGTAAATTAATGATTATAAATTAGCATTGGATGGCTCCGGAGGTATTTAGAGGAGAAATGTATACAAATAAAGCTGATGTATATTCTTATGGAGTATTAATTTACATTAATTTTAGATTGTTTTATATGAAATATTTTCTAGATAGATTCCTTATTAGAATATTGCAAATCCTATGTAAATAATGAAAGCTGTGACAGAATAGAATTAAAGACCTGATCTTACTTTTGAATGTTAAAAAGAGATAAAAGCATTAATGGCTTAATGTTGGCATCCTAATCCTGATTAAAGACCAACATTCTAATAAATTATAAATAGTTTGTAAAGTTTATGAAAGAATTCCCATTCATAATAAGTGATTTAAATTTAATATCTTTTATTAAAATATGTCACTCAAGTTATTTGGGCCATCAAATAATCCTAGACTTTGTCAAGTTCATCTTGTAGCAGATCTTCTTTAAATACCAGTTGAATTAGTTGAAGTTGGATACGATCAATGTGAATCATAGGAACATAAAGCAAGAAACCCATTTGCTAAAGTTCCTGTTATTTAAACAACTGATGGATTTTTATATGAAAGCAATGCTATATGTAGATACCTTACTCGATCTAAATTAGAATCAGGATTATATGGGTAAATATATATATAAATATTCTAAAGTGCCAATGCCTTTTAATAATCTTTAGTTGATTAATGGATTGATTGGACTGTAAATGAATTAGATCCAAATTTCATGACAACTTTCCCTTAATTATGGGGGTATGTCCCAACTGATGAGGATTCATTCAAATCTGCTAAAAACATTATTAATAATAAATTAAAATAATTAGAAACCCATTTCAAGAATTCTACATTTTTAGTTGGAAATAAATTAACTATTGCAGATATAATACTTATTGTTAGAATTGCACCATTTTTCACCTTGTTAATTGATGAAAAAACAAGAAAATCATATCCATCACTTATGAAATGGTTCACTACTGTAACTGAACTTCCTCAATTCTTAAAAGTATATTAAATATTAATATAAGAATTTTGGAAGAGTCAGACTATGTAAAGAGGCCTTCCCATTACCAAAATAAGTTCTATAACAAAATGAATAAAAAACTAAAGATGAGAAATCTAAAGAATAAAAGCCTAAAGAAGAAAAACCTAAAGAATAAAAAAAAAAAGATGAAAAACCTAAAGAATAAAAAAAAAAAGATGAAAAACTTAAGGAATAAAAACCAAAAGAAGCATAAAAATAATAAGCTTAAGAAGATGATGAGCCTGTTATAGAGAAGAAAAAGAATCCTTTAGATTTATTGCCTCCATCTCCATTCAATATTGATGATTACAAAAGAACTTTCTTTGCTGAAAAAGATATTGCCAAAAATATTGAACAACTTTTCTCAACAGTTGATACTCAAGGATTGTCATTATGGATTATTACTTATAATAAATCTTAAAATGAAGGCAAATAACTTATTTTAACCAATAATTTAATGAAAGGATTTATCAATTAAAGATTAGATTAAAATTTCAGAAAATACTCCTTCGCTATTCATGGTGTTTATGGTGATGAACCTAATTTGGAAATCAGAGGAGCATGGGTTTGGAGAGGAACTGAAGTTCCATAAGAATGGGTAATCCATTAATCTATTATAATTTTAGAAAGATCATGTTGCATATGACTATCATGTTTTCAGAAGAATTGACATTTAAAATGAATAAGATAAAAAAGATTTCACTGAATATTGGGTTAATCAAGAAGAAGATGTATCTAAAGTTGCTGATCTTACAGCCAGAAGCTTGATGTATTTTAGATGATGAAATAATTATTCTATAATAATATCAATTGTAAAATAGATATTTTAATTATCAAATTTCATTATTTTCATATTCTTATTTCTGAATTCTATCTATTTTCTCTATTTTCTCTAGTTTCTCTTATTTTTGTTTATTCTATACTAATGTATCCATAACTTTCAAAAAGACTATTATTTTCATTCATAAGGATAGAATATATTTTAAATTTTTTAGAATGAAGATCCCAAACAATTAATATATTTCCATCATTACTTAAAGTACCATAATTAAAACTGTCTTAACAATCTATAATTTAAATGATTTTAAACATTCCATTATTAAACCTTTTAATAATAAAAATATATCTGTTGAATTTTTAGACTAATATTTTTTTTTTTTAATGGTAAATAGAAGGAAATAAATAATCTCCATCAAAATTTTTGACATTTAAATTTAAGTCAAATTTTTACTTTTAAATTATTTGCGAATTTTTTATTTAAAAAATGCTAATAATGTCTTTGTGTTCGTATTGTATAGCAAATTCATTATTTTCCAAAAATGTTATTCTGTAAACATTACTATTTTAATTCAAAATATATTTTTGTAAGAAATTATATTTTGAAGTCTACATATTCTTTTCCCAAAGATTTAATGTACAATCTATATCACTTGAAATTAAATATGTATCTAAAACATTAATTGCAATAGATTATATGAAGCCTTTACATTCTTACAATACCTGATCAAAATTTATTGTGTTTTAATCTTAATTTATTTTCCATACAACTATTTTCTTTTCAAATCCACCTGATATTAACCTATCTTCATTTTTATTTAAAATCATACAATAAACACTACTTTCATGGTGTATCACAGGCGCCGAAGCTACCCATTAATTATCAATCAGTTTAAAACAAAATACTTTACCATCGCATCCGCTCGTTGCAAACCAATTAATTTTTTTACTATATACAGAACATAGAATTCTCTTAGTGTGTTAATTTAATGTTTATATCTAATTTAGTTTATATGAATTTCCAATTTATGATTTTTCTAATTACCAAATTTTAATCACTGATTCGCAACTAGCAACCATAATATCATTTTAATGATTTAATTCTATTCCACAAGCATAATCACACTATTCTTGTTCTCCCATTAGTTTGTAAAATTAGTTTTCATAATTCTATTATAAATAATTATTCACAGAAATTAACTAATTAAACTTTATAAGAGAAATTCTTATTTAATCTAATTAGTACTAAATTTTTGAGACTTAATTATCTATTTCCTACTCAATTTTAATTCTGAAATGAGAATCTTCCAAATTAGTATTAAATTAGTTTTAAGAAAATAAAACTATCACTTATTCATCGAATTAATAGGTTTTGGTCATCTGTTCGATTTCAATGACTGCGTGTTACCATTTAAGTAAAATATCCAAGATATTTTATTTATATTTTTCTATTTCTGTCTTCATCTTCTTTAATTCATTAAGTATTGAACTTCTTTTTATTAACAGCATTGCTTCAATTTCTAATATAATTTTAGATATTGGTTAAACTTTGTGAGAGAGTTCCTCATTTTCAGAAAGACACTTTGTGCAATAATATTAAACTATTTCTTCATCAATTTTGTAATAAATATACCCTAGTTTCTCTGTTTCATGCTCTAGACAGTTTTATTACTGATATTGTGGATAGAATTGATTAATCATTGGAAATAATGTGATTAATAATTGGATTTAAACTTATATATCTAATTCTATAAGAATTATGTTAATAGATAAAAGAAAATTATGCTGTAATTTTATTAAATTTTCATCTGAGTATTCATGAATAAATTTAAGAAAAAAAAATTTGAATTACAGGACATATTCTACTTTTAACTATTTTGGTATTAAGCTCAAATGGATATATTTTGAAATTTGGAAAAATAAATTTTCTTTTTTAATAAAGCTGAATTGATTAGATTTTATTTAATTAATTTATTAATAATAAAATAGATGGAAAAATTTTAATGCAATTAATTTTTTTTTTGCAATTATTTACTTGAACCTCTTTTTTTATATTTTTAGTTATTGAATGAACATTTGAGGATTTCACAATAATATATATTCAATAAAATTTAGAAGTATAAAAAATGAAAACCAGATAAGATAAGATTTTAGTTGAATCATTAAAGATTTTTTTTTTGATCATGTGAAGAGTGATTTTACTATCAATAAAAATTTCATTTCGATAAGACTAATATTTTAAAAGTTTATATTAATTTTTATTATTTTAATGAAAAAATCAATAAGTGCTTCCTCTTGTAGTGGCTACAAATTGAATAATGATTCTACCAGAATTGAATCGTTTCCAGATTCAACAAGAGTTTTATAGATGAATATAAGTCATTATGAAGACACATTATCATAAGAAGTATTTATTTCCACAGCTTACGAACACATACGAGAAGTTAGAGTATACTGATTAATTTATTAACAGGATCTAATTGTTAATTCTCGATAAAGTATGAAACCATTGAGAGAAGCAATAAGTCAATTACGAAATTAGATTTAGACCGTGGAACATTAATAAAAGAAAGATTAAATAAATTTAGAATATGATATCAGCTAAAGCATACATAAATTAAAATAAGTAAGCCTTGGATAGATTATTCAAGAAAATAAATTAATTTGAAATCGTTTAAACTGGAGAGTTTGCCTTGTTATAAGAGTAAATTTAGAAACTGTAACATGATGATTAAGAAATAATTTAGAATATTGATACCTTAGAATTAAGAATAATAGATTTAGCTCCTTAAATTGGGTAATACACATATTAAGAATATTAATAATGAGAATTGTGATAATAACAAAATTGCTTGTTAATACTATATTTTTTGTTAATAAATTAATTTTATCCTTATTTAATTATTTTGTAATTAAAACAATTTATGATGAAGGTAATGTTATAGTCTTAGCACTATTTTAATATAAATCTAATTGAAAATATGCAAAATAAACAAATTATAATATATATTTAGAATTGAATTAGAAATTTTTATGGTTAGTAAGAATTTATAATTCAAATTAAATTAATATTAAAATACAGTCGTTATGCGATCACCATCTCTATTTTCACCTGTAATAATATTTTAGATAATAAAAGTCTAAACAATAAAGATATGAAAAATAAAACGGGTCTTTTTAAACATTTTCAACAACAAATTAAGTGAACAAAGTTTAATTAGCTGATTTTAGAAAAGAAATACGAAATAATATTAGTTAAAGAGAGCCATTTATTCCTCAGTAAGATAAGAAACCAATTTTGTTGACAAGTTGGAAAAAACATGAAAGAAAAAATACGTAATAAATTTTTCAAATTATAATTAGAGAAGGAAATGTAGCAAAATATATGGCTAGATCTTCACCAAAGAAAAGTTTACCAGGAGGATTAAATATGGAAGAAATCTTGTAAAATTAGGTTTTTTATTAGCAGTAATCAGAAGAAATTTATTGATAAGAATTACTCATAAAATAATGTTTATTATCAATAAAGGAAAGTGGATCAATTATTTAAAATGGATTAAAATGATTCTTTCAATAAATAAGAAAACTCATTTTCTAATTTATTTAAACCAAAAAGATAATCATAAGCATTATTATCAAGATAATCAGGAAGAGATTAATCTCCAATAAATTTAGAAAGATTTAGAAGTTGGGATACAAAATTAGATCTTCAGCTAAAGCAATTAAATAATTCTAAAGACCTTAACTATTACAAATATTCTTAATAACCTTAAAAAGAGAATATTTATGAAATAAGTAAACCAATTTAAACTAAAGATATCTTTAATATAAACAAAAATGCTAACAATTTTAATAAATTTATAAAGAATTCTTCACCACCTAAATTTATTGAAAAAATACCTTTGACAGAGATAGTTAAAATGCAATCATATTTTTCATAAATGCCAACAGCAGAAATTGTTATAATCCCAAGAGGGTAAAATATATATTTTTAATTTTAAGTTATATATAAGAACTATAAAATTTGTAACAAACTCTAGCTAGAGTTGTAAAATAATCATCCTAAATTATTTGAACTATAAATTTAATCATTCTTAGGAAAACATTTCTGTAAATGTTATTCAATATCTTATTCATTCATAAAGGTTTCACCAAAGGTGCAATACAATTGTCGATTACAACCTTCTGAACTACATTAATAAATATGATTCTTATTCTTAGAATCAAGAAATTTTGAACAAAGTTTACAAGGAATCTAATTTATCTCAACAATTTTGATTTTCTTTTTTTCTTTTTTTTATTCCTTATCTGGTAGAGATTACCTATTTTATGCTTTACAGCTCAAGGAAGTGTCGTTTTGTTAATAATGTTTATGATGATCCTTATTATTAATAGAATTTACTTCTCTTTTTAATAACATATCACATCTATAGCAAAAATGTGTTCCACATATGCAAGTCATAAAATTGCATCCACCTATTTTTGTAACTTTAAATGAGCATTATGGGCATTTACTTATCTCAAAATTTTATTTCATAACTATATAACTATTCTGTTCCTTTTCACACGGCATTTCATTATTATGTTAATTATTACATTTTCTACAAAATTCAACATTACATTTTGGACATTTATAATAATCTAAAATTATTAATATAATAACCTGCATATTTCCATATCAAATATGTTTATTAACAAACTTAATTTTTACAAGTTACAACAATTTCATCACTGTTTAAATTATCAACCATTTTTTGATCAATTAATTGATCACAATACTTGTTAAAAGTCTTTTAATCTACTACTTTTTAAATCCATTGATTATTTTCAAGCTAAATTTGACAGGTAAAACAAACAAAAAACTTAAGTTAAACTTATTATTCTTTGATTTTATATTCGAAAGATTCTCTTAAACAATCTCTGCACAAGGCGTGATTGCATTTAGGAAATAATATTACATTATTCTCCTCCAGCTTTTTATCGCATATTGGACATAGATTTTATTCTCCTGTCCTTATCATAATTTTGATGATAGAAATTAAAAAATATAATTAATTATTTAAAATCTATTGTAAAACAAACTGATCGTTTGTGATACTTTTAAAATATCCTAGAATCTCAAAGGTTATTACTTCTTTTCTTTAATATAATAGAAATTTAATTGTAAATGAAATTTAATTAATCTTTTTAATATTAAATCATGAAAAATATTGTATAATAAAATATCAAAAGATTATTTTTACACCAAACAAATCTTATTTTGATATATAAAAAAATAATAACATTTGATTAAACTTCACATATTTACATTATATATAATTATTAAATGGACGATTTGATATATGTTATTATTATAATTATTTAAACCATATCCATGTTAAATTGATAAGGAAAATTAGATTTTATTTAGATCTATTAAATTATAAGTAATACAATTTAAAAAAAAATAAAAATATATATTTGATAAGTGAAAAGGCTCAAACTTACTTTCAAAATTATGAATTGTTCATTGAATGAGGAAAAGACTCTTGTCTCAATATGTAAGGAAATTAACAAAAATTCATATTTGATAGTGAAAGTTACATCAGTGAAGATTAATTTGTTTCTTGACTAGAAACATTTGATAAGATTGGAGGGCTCTCTTTTAGTAATTATGATTATGAAAGGCTTTAGCTTTTGATTAAATTAGCAATTCCTTCATAATATTTAAAATACATAGCAGCAATGTCTAATTTAGTAAAAATATTTACATTATTATTATTAAAATTGCTATTATTATGAGGGTTAGTTTTAAAAGACTTAAGAATTGTATAGGGATCTTAATGGTTCATTAAATAACTGTTAAGAATTTAATGCGTTATGAATCTGATTGAGATTATTGTTTAAGCTTAAACTTAAAACACTTTATGCAATTTTATTTGCTTAAATTTCATTATCATCCTCTTCTTTAACTTAAACTTCGCAACTCTCAGCTGAGATAATTTCATTTAAAACTTCTTCATTTTACTCTTTAAGAATATTATTATTTATTTTTTTTTCTGGTTCTTTTTGTTTCTTTCTTGAATTTTATTTTTTCATTTTTTTCTTTTAGATTTTAGATTATTTCTTCTTTTTTAAAACACTGCTTTGGCATGATAAACTATTTTCATTTTAATCATCCTTATTGATATCATTTGAAAATTAAGTTGATTTTAATTGTTCAGCATCCGTTTTTTATTAAGAATTAGGTATCACATAATAAGGATTTTAAATATTCATATATTCTTTCCTAATAAAGGAATAAAACCTATTTTTTATCATATTTTCCTAATAAATTTTAATAATAAATTATACAGGTCTCCCTTTTAATAACTTGGATATTTCTGTCCATCTTGATCCATATTTTTAATATGCTTCCATGACAATAAGATCTTCCTCCTTTGACCATGGTTCAGCTCTAATTTCAGGATTTAATTTATTTATAAATCGTTCTCGAATTTACTTTCCCGTTCTCCAATTCATTATGCTGGCAATCATTCCCCAATTTCTTTTATGTATTTAAACTAATTCTAATAACTATTAATCTTCAATTGCACTCCAAGAATGTCGAGAGCGTTACTGGGCTTATTTAAAATTAAACATACTGACACAGGCTTAATTCTCTTCCACCTTTAAGCGCATTAAGAAGGATTTCTGTTATATAAATGTTTTGCGACTTCCTTCCAATTAGTTCCAAGTTCATGAATTGCTCTTTCTAACAATTTGTCTTCTTTCTAAGACCATATTTTCCTATTTTGTATTTTTTTTGTAGTTGCTTTAGCTGACAATTTATCATCCTCCATTTCATAACATTCCAATTAACTACAATTGATAAATAAATAACTTACTTATCATTAGGCATCATTCAAAATTTAATTTAATTATTTATATTTCCCTATCAGATTTGTCATGTTTATATGTGATAAAAATATATAATAAAGATTTGCAACAAACTATATATAAACTCAATTATTAAAGTTGAGAAACAATATACTGGTGAATTTGCTTAACTCCTTTAAATATAGTGATATTTCTACTAATATTATATTTTAATACTTATTTTTCTAGTACAAAAGCAATGTTTTTTTTACTCAAAATATAGGGTTCACAAAAAATTTACTTTTGTTACTAAGTAATTATTTGATTTTTATTACAAATTCATCGATTCTATTAACTAAAATATTCAATTAGTTTTATTTTATCATTAATTTATACTTCAATTAAGATGTGACGAGTGCGGACATTCTATAGAAGATTCTTTTTATAATTATTCATTATTTTTTGGATTCCTTTTAGAATAACCTTATTAATGATAATAAAAAAAGTGAATCAAAGTGAAATTAGTTGTAGCTCAAATATCTTTAAGTGAAATCAATTTTTAATCAAAATCTTTTATTATTTATTCTAAAAAATAATATAAATAAACCATTCATATAAAATAAACTTCACTCAAAGGATGTTAAAAAATAGTATTTCAATATGATATCTCGTAATTCTTAAATAAAATGCCAATGAATGCTACATTATATGATTAGAAATTTATTTTTATATTTTAACGATTTTTGAAAATAAAAAACAATAGTTTATAGTTGTAATTGGACCAACTTATCTTTAATGAAATGATACTAAAAACTTATTAGTCAAAAGTAAAAATATTTAAAATGATATTTACTTTCACATATAATGTTTATATTACTTATTTATTAATTATTTTATAAATAGTTTTTCAAATAACTCACTCAATTTTCATATATTTATTCTTCTTTTCTAAAATATTTTATTAAGCAATGTCAATTCTTCGAATTTTCTTTAACAAATTAGAGTGTGATCTACGCTAAAAATAACAAATGACAGCAATGATACTAAAAATTATAGAATAAATAAGAATCTAATAAAATTAAAAATAAAAATTACAGCAACAAAACCAGTTAACTTTCTTATTGATCTTTTCCAATAATTAATTTCTTTTGGAACTTTTTTTCCTTGAATTTTATTCCATCCTTCATTTCTAACAAAATCAGATACTCCCTCAAAAGTAAATTCTCCATTGTATCTGTAAATAAGACTATTCATATCAAAGTAAATTAATGATGGATAAGTCTATATTACTATTCTGTCCCTAACATCTTCATTTTCATATCTAAGTGTATTGATTAAATCAAAAAAATATTTACATATCAACAGCAGAAAAGTACATATTTGTTGTTTTGAATTCTTCTGCTAGTTTATCAAAAACTGGAATAAAATCTTTAGATTTAAGATCATGCTCCATAAAAAAAAATACTAACCATGGCTTCTCCATAGTCTTATCTTATTAATCATTAGATAAAATACCTATTTGTAATTGATTGAAAAAGTCATAATCTTTCAAAGCAATTATTCTATATGAAAATAATTTCGATTTTTCAACCGCTTGAATGGTTAAGGCAAGTGAGATTAGAATTAAATATATATACATTATTTTATATTTAATTGTAAGAATATTTTATTTATTTTTAATAAAGTGATTTTTGTTTAGAATAAACAAAATAATATAGAGAACTTAGAAAAAAAATACTAATCATTAATTTTTTCAAATATATAGAGATTTATGTATAGAATATATTAAAGAATGCTAATACAAAACAAACCGTATTTAAAAAATTTAAAAATAATTTACTTAAAAAAAAATTCTGTGAGTTTCATAAAATGTAAATTTAAGATGAAAAGCAAATAATTAAAGAGATTCTATAATTTAAATACTTTATAGATATGGTTTCAATTTGATAAATATATAATTTGGATCATTATTTCCAAAGCATAAATTTAATTTATTAATATGAAGAATGAGTAATCTATATTTAAGTTATTTTTGACAATGGAGTTACCTAAATAACTTAATAATAATAAAGAACTTGGTGCTTATCGATATGTGATTGATATTTAAGATTAATCGAAAACATTTAATTCAGCATCAACTTAAAGCATTTTATTTTTCTTAAAGTAAAATTAATCATCATATAAATATTAATAGTGAAATAGAAAACGATACAAATTTAACAGTAAAGTTGATCTCAGAAAAAACAAATAAAATTTTAGGGACTTTAACAATATTGATTCCATTAGCAATTAATTATGAACCAGAATTGACTCTAACAGAATCATTTTAATTTGAAAATGAAAATAAAATAAATGGTTCCTACACACTTTATTTAATTAATACTCCATTATTTAAATAGAAAGGTTCAACTGATACATCAATATAAAAAAATAACTCAGTTATATAAACATAAGGATTAAAGAAATAGATTTCAAAGTCTCCATAATCTAAATTATCTTAATAAACTTATTTAGAGAAAATAAATAAAGAAGTTAGTTAAATATTAAATAAGCATCATCATTCTCTAAGTTAAAAAAAAGATAAAACAATTGATACTGGTATTGTTGATGAATCTCCAAGTAGAATAAGTGATAGAGTATAGGTGAGTAGATCTGGAACAATAGTATAATCTGAGATCAGTCCATCATAAGTAAGGAAATATGTTATGGAAGAATCTCCTTCTAAATTAAATAGCAGTTTCAATAAAGATAAAGAAATTAATCATAGACATCATTAAGATTTAAGTTGCTTATATTATTTAGATTAAGCAACTTTAACTAATCAAATTTAAATAGAGAATGAAAACTTAAAAGAGACAATTATTTTATTGAACTCTAGATTGGAGTATTAAGAATAATAAATTATTTTATATAAATCTTTAGAATAAAATTATAAAGAAATATAAAATCAATTAACAACATTTAAAAAAGCTCAAGAATCAAATAAATAAATCGATTCTATATTTGAAAAAGAAGTTATTAAAATAAATGCGTAACTTAATTAAAAAATTACTTAATTATTAGAAAATGAAAAGAAATTATCAAAATAAAAACTTGATTATGAAATTCAAATATCTGAATAAAAAAATGAAATAAATATATTAAGATAGAAGTCATATGAATTAAGTGAGAAATAAAAATACTTTTCTAATTTAAATAATGATTTCTTAAGTTAAAAATAATAAAATATGGAATTAAAATAAGAAATAATTAAAAATGTTAAAGATTATGAAGCTAAATTAAACAAATTTGATTAACACATAACTGATCAAAACAAAAAAATAGATGATTAATCTAAATAAATTTGGGATTAAAAGTAATAATATAATGAACTTGAGAAATAAAATAAATCTTTATCTTATTAATTAAAAAAACTTCAAGAAAATAGTTCATCATCAAAATAACCTTTAATCAATATAAAACCTATGAGTAATAATAATGAAAATGAGGAGACTTCAAAACAATTACA
This sequence comes from Paramecium sonneborni, assembly GCA_905182985.1. Classification (NCBI taxonomy): domain Eukaryota; phylum Ciliophora; class Oligohymenophorea; order Peniculida; family Parameciidae; genus Paramecium; species Paramecium sonneborni. The sequence goes on along the minus strand of CAJJDN010000037.1, from coordinate 293,111 downwards.
AATAGCTTAAGAAATTAATTAATAGAAATAAGTAGAGATTGATAAATTATAACATGCTCTAAAGAAAGCTTAATAATAAGTATAAGATTAATAGAATGAATAAGTATAAACAAAATAGGCTTTAAATTAAGCAAAATAAGAATTATCTAAATTTAAAGAATAGAATTTATAGAATTAAAATTAGAAGACGAAATAATAGACTGAGACAAAATAATTACAATAATAAATAGAGACAGAAAAAGCTAAGGTATAAATATATTTAGATTGTAGATTGGAACATTATAAAGTTAATTAAAAGCTAAAAACATTTAATTATAAGAAGCTTAGGTAAGAGAAGATAGTGCTTAAAATAAAATATTAAAATTGGAGTAGATAATAAAATAAACAAAGAATTTAATAGAAAATTAAGAGGAATAGATAAATTTATTGAATAATTAAGTAAAAGTTTGAATATATTTTTAGATAAAAGATTTATAGGATGCAAAATAGAAATAATAAAATGATATAAAGGAAGATAAAGAAAAAATGAACTAATTGAAATTATTAATAAGTGGAATGAAAGAATAAAGAGTTGCATATATACCAATGCATGGTGATCCAATAGATCATGCACTCTCTGAATATATTAACTCTGTTGATGATCCTAAAAAATTAATTGAATTATTTTTTAGGGAAAAAGAAGGGTAATATTTGATTGGTTCAAAAAGTGTTCATTTAAAAAGTAAATAATATATTTAAAGTTTTAGCTGAATAAGGAAAGGTTTTTGTAAAGATTGGTGGAGGATTTATTGGAATTGAAGAATTTTTGGATTTATATTTAAAGGAAAAAACTGAGAAAATAGAAAAGAAATAAAGTCAATTAACACCAAGAAATAAGAATTCAAATAAGAGTCAAAGATCATAGACATCTACTCATTAGTTTACTTCCTGATATATATGGTTATTTTTATAGTTCAAAGTTGTATATAATTTTAATAAATAATAGTAGAAAATTTGAAATTAATTTTTTAATAATAATTTATTATAATAATAATTATTAATGAATTAAAAAAGCCAGATAATTATTTGTTTTCATAATTAGTTCCTTTTAAATAATAACAGACTTAAATTATAATTAATATTTTGAGAAATGTATTTAAGTTTTATTAAGGAACATTTTGAACCTAGTTAAAAAGAACTTGAAATATTAGAAGCTTAAGAAACATAAGATTTGTTTTGTGATATATAAAATTAAGGAGGATTTATTAAAGTATTTGAATTAGAAATAGTTAGGTATATTCTAGATAATGTAGTATATTTGATTCTGAAATATATAAAAATAAACTTGAAGTATTTTAGAAATATTTATTGAATTATGAGAAATAAAATCCAAAATTAAATGGATGTTGCCTTGAAAAAGCATTTTATGTTGATTAAAGCAATTCATTAGACTATTAGGTAGAGTCACCAGAAAATTGGTTAAAAGAATAAGTAACAGTTTGGTAATTGCCAACTGATATAGTGAATAAAATGAATTAGAAGTGTTTTACTTTTGAAGATATAGCTAAAAGACATGGAACTTAAATGGTTGATATTAGGATTCAAGATCCAGAGACAGATACATTTACTCCTAAAGTTGAATAAAATTGTATAGCAAATTAAATGAGGATTGATGAGTATTGTAAATATTTGAAAAACAAAACTGAATTTTTTTAGAAACATTCTGAATATTCTCCAGATAAAGTATTATTTGCTGTTAATGTGGATATGGATAATTGGGATGAAGAAACAGGTTAATTATATGAGTATATGCCTTAATCATTATTAAAATATGATGGATTAGTATATATGAGATAATTCTGTTTAGGAGTTAATATTCCATAGATCTATATTAAAACTAAAGGAGTTTGGACAGGAGGACATTAAGAAAATTCATCAGTAAATTCATTAAATTTTAATCATGGTCCTGATGATTGTCTATGGTTAACTATAGATGCATAACATGTACAAAAATTATATTAAATAATACCTAATCTCTATCAAATTGAAGGATAATGGTTTAAAGAGATTGATTTTTTTTTAGAGAATAATATTCCAATTAAATATACTATTTAAAAAAAAGGTGATCTTATTATTTTAGGAGCTGGTTGTTTGCATTGGGTAAAAAGTTTAGGTAATACTATAAATACATCTTGGAATTTATTGGTTTATTAAGATCATACATTTTAATAAATATATGATAGATAATTTATAAATGATAAATACAAAATTTAAAGTGTCATTCCAATTAAAAATTTATTTTTAGATATCTTTATTCATCATAAATCTATTTAACTAAAAAAATACTTAAAGATTTTTATTGAAGAAGATTTATAAAATTATATAAAGTAATATTAGAAAATTAAAAGTTGTAAAAAGAGATTCAATTCTAGAGAAGTATTACAATGTAATAATTGTAAGATGGAAATATTTATATTCTATTAAACAATAGATGATAAAACTTTTAGATGTATTAATTGTCTTGAAGGAGAAGATGTCTATATTTTTATGAAATATAAACCTGTTGAATTAATTCTTGTTTTAAATGCAGATAAATTTTCATGTTCTTCTACATTATGTACAAGATATATGGGAACTACAGATTGTTAACTTGATAAATAAATTGAAGAATTTGTAAGTGAAAGTTATTAATCCAGTATGAATTACAGAGAAAGTGAAGAAGAATAAACTTCATTTAAATAAACAAAAAAAAAAGATAAAAATTAGGTTTCTAAAAAATCCCCTTTGATTCAATCATAAGATAGGTAATTGTTTATTATATTAAGAAATTTTAGTGTGTAAACAAACCAATAAAATAAATAAAAAAGAGTATACAGGAAAACTAAGGGTTAAGATGATTTAATTTCAGAAATATTTACATCCTAAAAGTCTTAAAAGAAGAATGAAAATACTAATTAAAAAACTAAGTAAAGCAAAAAAACTTAAAAAGTATCAAAATTTGAAAGTAGTGTGAAAAGTGTAACAAGTTCAGATTAAGATAGTCATTCTTAAATACCAATTAATAAAAAAGGAAAAAAGTAATAACATGATTTATGATTAACATAATAATAATCTAGAATATTAAAATAAATTAAATTAAATGAGTACATTTGGTTAAAAGTATAGGGTTACAACTTTTGGAGAATCCCATTCAAAAGGAGTGGGTTGTATTATAGATGGATTTCCGTCTAATTTTAAAATTGATTAAGAAGCCTTATAATAATAATTAAATAGAAGAAGACCAGGTTAAACTAGATTAACAACATAAAGAGATGAAAAGGATAAGGCTATAATAGTTAGTGGACTTAATACTTAAAATATAACTTTAGGGAGTCCAATTATGATAATGGTTTACAATGAAGATATGAGGCCATAAGATTATAAATAATTTGATTAAATACCTCGTCCTGGTCATGCTGATTTTACCTATTAAATGAAGTATGATATAAGAGCAGAAAGTGGAGGAGGAAGATCATCTGCAAGGGAAACTATTGGAAGAGTTTGTGCAGGAGCAATAGCTTAATAATTTCTAAATTAAATGAATATCACTATTTCAGCATGGGTTTCATCTGTAGGAAATATTGAAATTCCTAAGGAAATCTAATAATAATTGATATAAAGTCCTCCAACTCAAAATTAAATTGAAGAATTTAATACATTATATTAATTTAGAAATCCACATTAAGAATCTGCATTAGAAATGATAAAATTAATTGAATAAGTAAAACTTGATAAGGATTCAATAGGAGGAACTGTTACTTGTGTTATAAAAGGTTGTCCAATAGGTTTAGGAGAACCATGTTTTGATAAATTTTAAGCAGTTTTAGCTCATGCTATCATGAGTATTCCAGCTACAAAAGGTTTTGAATTTGGTTCAGGTTTTGAAGGAACAAAATTAAAAGGAAGTGTCCATAATGATAGATTTAAAAATTTAAAACCTATAACTAATAATGCTGGAGGTACTTTAGGAGGGATAACAAATGGAGAAAATATTAACTTCAAAGTTGCATTTAAGCCTGTATCTACAATTGGATTAGAATAAGAGACTTGTAATTTCAAAGGAGAAGACATTATTTTAGAAGCACATGGACGTCATGATCCTTGTGTTGTAAGTAGAGCTGTACCAGTAGTTGAAAGCATGGCAGCAATTGTAGTTCTTGATTTGNAACTTAAAAAGTATCAAAATTTGAAAGTAGTGTGAAAAGTGTAACAAGTTCAGATTAAGATAGTCATTCTTAAATACCAATTAATAAAAAAGGAAAAAAGTAATAACATGATTTATGATTAACATAATAATAATCTAGAATATTAAAATAAATTAAATTAAATGAGTACATTTGGTTAAAAGTATAGGGTTACAACTTTTGGAGAATCCCATTCAAAAGGAGTGGGTTGTATTATAGATGGATTTCCGTCTAATTTTAAAATTGATTAAGAAGCCTTATAATAATAATTAAATAGAAGAAGACCAGGTTAAACTAGATTAACAACATAAAGAGATGAAAAGGATAAGGCTATAATAGTTAGTGGACTTAATACTTAAAATATAACTTTAGGGAGTCCAATTATGATAATGGTTTACAATGAAGATATGAGGCCATAAGATTATAAATAATTTGATTAAATACCTCGTCCTGGTCATGCTGATTTTACCTATTAAATGAAGTATGATATAAGAGCAGAAAGTGGAGGAGGAAGATCATCTGCAAGGGAAACTATTGGAAGAGTTTGTGCAGGAGCAATAGCTTAATAATTTCTAAATTAAATGAATATCACTATTTCAGCATGGGTTTCATCTGTAGGAAATATTGAAATTCCTAAGGAAATCTAATAATAATTGATATAAAGTCCTCCAACTCAAAATTAAATTGAAGAATTTAATACATTATATTAATTTAGAAATCCACATTAAGAATCTGCATTAGAAATGATAAAATTAATTGAATAAGTAAAACTTGATAAGGATTCAATAGGAGGAACTGTTACTTGTGTTATAAAAGGTTGTCCAATAGGTTTAGGAGAACCATGTTTTGATAAATTTTAAGCAGTTTTAGCTCATGCTATCATGAGTATTCCAGCTACAAAAGGTTTTGAATTTGGTTCAGGTTTTGAAGGAACAAAATTAAAAGGAAGTGTCCATAATGATAGATTTAAAAATTTAAAACCTATAACTAATAATGCTGGAGGTACTTTAGGAGGGATAACAAATGGAGAAAATATTAACTTCAAAGTTGCATTTAAGCCTGTATCTACAATTGGATTAGAATAAGAGACTTGTAATTTCAAAGGAGAAGACATTATTTTAGAAGCACATGGACGTCATGATCCTTGTGTTGTAAGTAGAGCTGTACCAGTAGTTGAAAGCATGGCAGCAATTGTAGTTCTTGATTTGTATCTATTGAGTAAATAAAAATGAGTATTTTTTATAATAAAAATGAAAGTATTTGAATAACTAGAAAACGCAATAAAATCAAATGATACAGTAATCAAACTACTACCAGCATTAAAATTAATAACTAATTCGCTACCTTTTCCAGATCTTCATATTCATATCAAGAATCCTAGATTAGTAAAACTACTCTTAATTGTTTATCCATTGCTACCAGAAGCAATTGATATGATCTTAGGATAAATACTTAATGTATTTAAAGACTAAGTAGAATGGATTAAAGGTTGCTGTAAAGCTATCGAAGAGTATGCAGTTTATCAATCAAACACAATTGAGACATCCAAATTTTATTCTCTTGAATTTTTTTAATAAGTCCTTCATTTCGCAGCAGAGGCAGGGTATATTTAATGTATTAATTCCATAGTTTAGAATTAGATGATATCTGTTATGGTTTTATTATATTTCTAAAACATGCCGAATCAGAAAAAATGGTTTTATATATCATGTAAAAAATTGAAGCAGTTAAGGAAGAATATGGATATGGAATTAGATCCCTTAATTAATTTAGTGAATTAGTTGAATCAAGTAATCATTTATATATCCTTAGCTGTATTGTAACTTTATCAAGAAGAAAGTAATAAAAATACTGAAGATTAACATTACAGATCTGTTGCAATTGGATTGTAGGAAAGTTAAACCAAGAAGGTTTTCCATCATTAATATACTCTTTCGTCACCTTCAATGAGATCTCCAGCAGTTTCAAGATAAAGATCTGAATCATTTGGATCTTTTAATGATGAAATAATTGATAATATCAATATTGAAGAAATTCTAATTTAAGAAAAACCTAGAATTCTTGATTCTGATTAAGCAGAATATTTTAAATCTAATGAAAGACTCTAAAATCTAATTTATTTTATTACAGATCCATATCTCTCATAACCAAGTCTTATTTTTGATACTGATATCGTAGCTGAAAATTCATTTGAATTTGATCCAAACAATTACAAAAAATTCAAAAATATCAAAATAGATAAATTATTTACTATTCGATCATTTAAGACTTTACTCTTTCTAACTGATATCCATAATCATAAACTATTAAATGAAACAAATGCTCATCTAATTTAACTAATCTGTAAAACTTCATTTAAATGTTTTAGTTAGATCTATCTCTGGGTTTTTTTAAAATACATAATCAATAGGCAATCTCACACATATTATGGCACTTATATAATTTTATTTAAAAAATGATACTAAAGATACAATATATTACTTTTTATATTGTAATCTACATTTTTAATTCTTAGATTATATATGTATTTATATATTAATAATTAGATAATTAACATGTAATTGATATTTTAATAAGATTTATTGATCCAAATTTTAGTAGAATTCCTTAATAATTAAGGGATGAAATTTGGATATTCTTGAATAGTTAAGGATTTATTTCATATATAATTGGTCGAATCATTAATAAAGATCATTTGGGTGTTAATAGGAAAGAATTTCATGTTTCAAAAGAAGGATATAATATTCTAAAACGCATTTATGATTAAAAAGTTATTGATGGTAAAAAATTATTTATAAATATTCAGATGAAAATACTTCTGAGTAACATACTTATAATTTGAGTTCCAATTTTGATCATTATTTGGGTCCATTAATTCCTGGTAAAACTATTTAATAAAATTTAATTAAAAAAAAAAGAGTATAACATGCAGCTACAACTTAAATTTATACAAGAAGACATTCTGGAAATTCAATGACAGGAAAATTCAATAAGATAATATTAGTTGAAAATTTACATATATCAGAATTAAATGGAACAGAATCAGACATTGATAGATTTAGGGATGTCATTCAATTTTATTAGAATAATCAACTTGATAATGAAGAAGTTATCTCATCTAATTTAGTAGTTAATACTAAATCAGGTTGTGAGAAAAACATTCCTAAATCAATTCTTAGAAGCTTATAGAGTGATTAATTCTTAAAATCAGATTTCTTAAGTAACTAAATTGAATAAAAACCTATTGATATTAAATCCTTTTTAGGTGAAAATAAATCTGTTGATACAAAATTTCCATCTTTAAAATAAAGTACCAAATATAGTGCAGGCAGTATGCATTCTAGTAGAGTTCTAAGATAATCTTCAAAATAAGGTTAGGAAATAATTTTTAAAAAGAAGAAATCTTTAAAAATAGATAATATAGAAGAAATTTCAAACAATTTTAAAAAACTTAATAATCCTATTTCATCTCCTACTTCTGCATCAAGATGTCATAAATTTTACCCAAATAGTGATATCAGTGTCATTGATCATATCATGAGAGAAGAATACTAAGAGTATATCTAATTTAATAACGAATGCATTGCTTTTTAAAACTCTCAACTATTAAATCTTATCGTTAATTCATTTTAAGGTCGGAAATATAAATTTTAGGCCTAAACTGATTGTTTTACACAATTGTTAGATGAAAAATTAACGAATCTTGAGAAATTAATTAAACACTACTCATTAAAAATATTAGAACCTGAAAATGGTAGTGCTTATGAATTGGGATATTTAATTTTAAACCTACTCAAAAAATTATCAATTTGCAATAATAATCAGGAGTAGTGTAATAAAATTTATAGAGATCAAATTCCGAGATTATGCAGGAATATTGCAATATTAAATAAGCAATAACAATTTCAAAAGTAATTAAATTTATAATCATATTCTGTAAATATCATAGGATCTCAAAAGTTAATGATGTATGAGATTCTCTAAGTTATGATTTGTAATGTGAAAATAAAATATTCTAATATCTTTATTAAATTGAATGATGCTGCCATGCATATTTTAACAATATAATTCCATACTAGCTTTCATAATGGAATTTATTAAAACATTTTCATGAATTTAGTAAGACATTTATTCATTTATGCTTCTGAAAAATAGTTGTTAAGTTTAGTTTTCAAAGTGAATCTTATTGAGTCAATTCATGCTGCTTATAAGAATACTGTGATTAATAAAGTTGTGATTAAAGATTGGAATACAGAATAGTATATTCTATATTTACAATAATTAAGTTAACTTATAATAAATGCCTTTGATTTGAGAGAAGATTTAAAATAACTTAGATAGTCTTTAATTAGATTATAATCTTATTAAAAATTAAAGGAATTATCCTCAATATCTTAATTTAAATTTGATGTCAATCAATACACTAAAGAATTAATCGCCGCAGAACAATAATTAATTAAAATTAAATTATGATTATAATTTATGATTTTTATTTATTGATATCAATTTTTTATTTTTTCTGCCATTTCTTATTACGATTTGCTCAAAGTAATACCTTTGACTCTTTCATGCATTTAAGCTGCTGGTTCAGGAACTTTTATTGGTTTCAATTGCCAAATTTCTTCAGCATATTCTTAAATGGTTCTATCGCTGCTAAATTTAAAAGATCTGATAGCATTGTAAATACTTTTTTTGGCCCATTCATTTGGTTAACGATATAAGTCATCAACCTAAAATTATTAGAATTAATTTTTACTTATTATTATGCTTTTATATAGTCTTTAAAGTCTTAACCAACCAAATAATTATCATTCTTATGTCTTATACTATCAATAATCCATTTCAATTCTTAATTATGTCCAAATCTTCCATTATCAATTTCTTAAAATACTTTCAATAATTCTTATGGGAAATATTCATGAGGATCTGTATTTCTCATTTTTTCTTTCATATTATCAACATCTTCAACTTAAGTTCCAAAAATAAAAATATTTTCTCTTCCAACTGCTTCATCAATTTCTACATTAGCTCCATCCAAGGTACCTAATATTAAACATCCATTCATAATAAATTTCATATTTGATGTACCTGATGCTTCTGTTCCAGCAGTTGAAATATGTTAAGATAATTCTGCAGCAGGAATAATAATTTAAGCATTACTGACATTATAATTAGGCATAAAAACTACTTTTAAAAGATCTCCAATTTAATGATCATTATTTATAACATCAGCAACAGAATTAATTAATTTAATAACTCTTTTTGCATTAACATAACCAGGAGCTGCTTTACCACCAAAACATACACTTCTAGGTACAATTCTTTTTCTTTCTTCAGGTGAAGATTCCTTAATGACCAAGTATCTATAAATAACATATAATATGTTCATTAATTATCTTTTGTATTCATGAATTCTTTTGACTTAAATATCAAATAATGAATCAATATTTAAATCAACTTAACATGTCTTTCTAATCCAATGAACAAATCTTTCCTTATTTTCCATTTTAATCATTTAGAAATCTCTAACAAATTAAGGATCTGAAACATTAGGTTCTAATTATTTCAATAGTTCCATATCTTAAACCCATTTATCACTACCTAATACTCTATCATATAATGCAGCTAATGCAGGATTTGCACATCTCACCCATCTTCTAGGAGTAACTCCATTTGTTTTATTTTAAAATTTATTAGGATGCATTTCAAAGAATTCTTTAAATATAGTTGTTTTTAATAATTCTGTATGAATCTTAGCTACTCCATTAACAAATTTTGAACCAACAATAGATAGATTAGCCATTCTTACTTTTTTAGTTCCTTCTTCTTCAACAATTGAAAGAGCACTTAATTTACCCCAATTGTTTGGATATTTTTATTGTACTTTTTCTAAAAATAAGAAATTAATTAAATATATAATTTCTAAATGTCTTGGAAGCAATTTTTCAATTAAAGGTACACCCCATTTTTCTAGAGCTTCTGGTAATACTGTATGATTTGTATAATTAAAAGATTTAGTAACAATTTACCAAGCACTCATGTTATCCAATTATTCAATATCTATTAAAATACGAAGTAATTCAACAATAGCTAATGCAGGATGTGTATCATTTAATTATACAGCAACTTTAGATGGAAATGCATTCCAATCTAAAACTTTTCTTCTCTTAAATCTTCTTACAATATCTTACATACTGGCAGAAACCAAAAGATATTATTATTTTAATCTTAATTCTTTTCCAGCATCAGTTGAATCATTTGGATATAAAACAGATGTTATATATTCTGCTTTTTATCTTTATTCTAATGCTTTAAAATAATCTCCTGTATTAAAACTACTAAAATCGAATTCTGATGCAGGATGTGATTTCCATAATCTTAATGCTATTGTATTTTATGTATTATATCCAGGAATTGGTGTATCATATGCTCTAGCCATAATAGTTTCACCTCCTTCCCAAACACTTCTTTCAACTCCATGATCCCATACTTTTTTTACAAAACCATAGAATCTAATTTAATATTAAACATCTAATCTTTCTATTTCCCATGGATTTCCTTAATTCAACCAAAAATCTGGTGATTCTACTTAATAACCATCTTTAATTAATTATTTAAATATTCCATAAGTATATCTTATTCCATATCCAAATGATGGATAATTTAATGTAGCTAATGAATCCAAAAAACAAGCTGCCAATCTTCCTAAACCTCCATTACCTAAAGCAGGATCTACTTCTTCATCATATAACTCTTCTAGTTTATATCCAAGTTCTAATAATGCTTCTCTATAATCATCTTCTAAATCTAAATTGACTAATGCATTTTATAAACACCTCCCTATCAAAAATTCCAAACTCAAATAGTATATACGTTTGGCATCCATTTAATGAAAATGTAAATTTGTATCATTAAATGCTTCAATCAATCTATCTCTTACAGAATGAGACAAAGCTTAATAACTATGAAATTTTGAGAAATCAAAGCGTGTTCTTGCCAACGTGTACTCAACATGATGTACAATCGATTATTACAATGCTAATTTATCACTTCCCTAGTACGAATCCATCAATTCCCATATTTTAGAAGTATCTCTAGGACTGGCTTACAATCCAAATTGCTCAACCTCTTTAAAAATTACATTTTTATATTACAATATTCTGGTCTGTACATATTTGAAGGGCTTCCACCAACTTGTACTGTTGCTCTACGAACACTTGTCCTATATGTAGCTTTTTAATCCATTTTTATTTTATATATTAANGCAACTTTAGATGGAAATGCATTCCAATCTAAAACTTTTCTTCTCTTAAATCTTCTTACAATATCTTACATACTGGCAGAAACCAAAAGATATTATTATTTTAATCTTAATTCTTTTCCAGCATCAGTTGAATCATTTGGATATAAAACAGATGTTATATATTCTGCTTTTTATCTTTATTCTAATGCTTTAAAATAATCTCCTGTATTAAAACTACTAAAATCGAATTCTGATGCAGGATGTGATTTCCATAATCTTAATGCTATTGTATTTTATGTATTATATCCAGGAATTGGTGTATCATATGCTCTAGCCATAATAGTTTCACCTCCTTCCCAAACACTTCTTTCAACTCCATGATCCCATACTTTTTTTACAAAACCATAGAATCTAATTTAATATTAAACATCTAATCTTTCTATTTCCCATGGATTTCCTTAATTCAACCAAAAATCTGGTGATTCTACTTAATAACCATCTTTAATTAATTATTTAAATATTCCATAAGTATATCTTATTCCATATCCAAATGATGGATAATTTAATGTAGCTAATGAATCCAAAAAACAAGCTGCCAATCTTCCTAAACCTCCATTACCTAAAGCAGGATCTACTTCTTCATCATATAACTCTTCTAGTTTATATCCAAGTTCTAATAATGCTTCTCTATAATCATCTTCTAAATCTAAATTGACTAATGCATTTTATAAACACCTCCCTATCAAAAATTCCAAACTCAAATAGTATATACGTTTGGCATCCATTTAATGAAAATGTAAATTTGTATCATTAAATGCTTCAATCAATCTATCTCTTACAGAATGAGACAAAGCTTAATAACTATGAAATTTTGAGAAATCAAAGCGTGTTCTTGCCAACGTGTACTCAACATGATGTACAATCGATTATTACAATGCTAATTTATCACTTCCCTAGTACGAATCCATCAATTCCCATATTTTAGAAGTATCTCTAGGACTGGCTTACAATCCAAATTGCTCAACCTCTTTAAAAATTACATTTTTATATTACAATATTCTGGTCTGTACATATTTGAAGGGCTTCCACCAACTTGTACTGTTGCTCTACGAACACTTGTCCTATATGTAGCTTTTTAATCCATTTTTATTTTATATATTAATATACTTCAACTCTCATTTTATTCAAGAATTTGTGTTTATAATATATATCTAATATAATTTATTTGAATATATACTTTATTAAAATAAAACTTTATAATAAAAGTAAACAAACCTAACTTAAGTTGTTAAATTTAATCAAAATACTCTTTTTGTCATCCCATTCATCATTATTCTAGAATACTTTTCATTATCATTTATAAAAAGATAATGAATTATAATAAAAATATTTAACATAATAAATTCAACAAAAAGAACTTGTTCTTTTTTTATTCATTTACAAATTAATTAAGAAGAAAAAGTTTATTTAATATTATTTACTTTGATAAAAATAATTTATAAGAATTCCAATATTTACTTTAAAATGAATACTAAATAAAGAAGATCTATTAGTAGCGAATCTAAAAAGCCTTCTAATGAATACACATACAGGACTATTTAAATGGGTACTCCATAAAATGAATATCTTACTTCAAGATCTACTACTGCTTCTATTGAAAAAAAATTACATACATTAGGAAAACTTAGGTATGAATAAAAATTGAAGCTTAATGCTACAATAAATTATGATGAACAATCAATTAGAAATTCAATGCTTTTTTAAAATGAAGATTGGGGTAAATTTGAATTTCCAAGTTGGTTAAAAGGAAGAACAGACTTTATGAAACTTAAAAAATCTAAAAATTTTGATTACCATTTATAAGTCTTCTCAATATGTGAATTAGAGTATTAATCTGAATAAAATTTTAGCCCTTTTAAAAGATCAGAAGAATTAAATGAAATTGTTGCTAATTATTTGGTTAAGCTAGATTTCTTTAGACTTATGCCATTAAGAATGATAAAATAGATCTCTAGTAGATTATAAGCTAAAAGCTATGAAGAAGATGAAATTATTTGTCAAAAAGGAGATAAAGGAGATTCTATGTATATAATTTTTGATGGAAAAGTAATAGTTTAAGGATTGAAAAACGTTTAATTGGGATCAAAAAACTTAATTGATAGAGGTGCTTTAGAATATGATTATTTTAGAAATGATACTATATAGGCAGTAACTCTTACACATTTATTAATTTTAAATCGAATAGATTATATCACTATTCTTAATCATAATATGAAAGCGGAACATTCAAACCATGAACAATTTATAAGAAATCATTAATTATTCTCTCATTTTCCTGATGAAAAATTGAATAAATTTTGTTGCTTACTTTAAGGGAAATTTTTAACTTCCAACGAAACTCTCTATAATGTTGGTGATTTTGTTGATTATCTTTATATTGTTAAACTAGGAACTTTGGCTCGAAAAATAGTTATGGACTTAGAAGATTAAAATAGATGGCCTATTGTAATAATTTCTATATAATCTATTATTAGAACAAGAAAAAATGGTTAAGCTAAATTATTACAAGAACTATCTCATTTAATATTGATTATGAAATAGGATCATTAGTTGGATACTCAGAAATTATTGATAATGATTTTGATTTAGAAAAAAAGCGAAAAGAGGCTATTTATGCAAAAACTGATTGCTTTTTGTTATATGTTTCTAAATCACAATTTTTTTAAGGTATGTAAATAAATCATTAAAAAAGTATTTTCTTCAGCTGATATATAATATTTTTAGAATTACCAAATTAAAAATCCGTCTTTGACCTAAGAATAATTAATAAAAGATACTCGTAAGAAATCAATTGAGTAAAAGCAAAAGCTTTAAATGGTAAATTAAGCTATTTACACTCATCTTAGATAATTTTCTTTTGATTATGATACACTTAAAAAAAAAGAGCAGAAGTATGATTAAGTTAGAAAAAATTAAAAAAAAGCTTCAAGAGAATTCAAAAATCACTACACAATTATTCGAAGGGAAAAATTACAGAAAATTATAGAACTAGAAAAGATTTGAATTATCAAATTTTTTTTTTGAATTATTATTCTGAATTTAAATTGTCTCTAAGTTTCATAGAATAATTTTACTATGTTTTTTTTATAATTAAATTTTAAAATTAAAATTGCCAAAAAAGTTTTTTTTTGAAAATTAAAGAACCTTCAAGATCCATTAACAAATTTAGAGATTAAGAACGCTAATATAGAAGATTATAGTACGTTAAGAGAATTTTAATATATTAATTATCTATTCGTTTGAATTCCTTGGAAATAATTAATAGAAATATTTATAAATTTCTTAAAAAAATATTATTCATTTATTCTACAAACTAGTAAAATTGTTTCACAAAAAAGCAAACTTTTTGACTTGATAAGGGTAACTGTTTAAATATAAATCTATTTTATCTGATGGGCTATGATTTTTTAATGAAAATAGTTGAAAGATAAGATTTATTTTAGGGTTATATGTAAATCATATAATTCAAATTTAGATAAAAATTATTTGTATTATCAAGGAAAATACATAAAATCTAATGTTCGATACATTAACAAAATGCGAACAGATAATAAATAAAAATCATTATTGGTTTTAATATTAAATCAAAAGAAATCCTTCTCTGAGATAAAACAACCTTTAAAAACTATGATCTTCTAAAGATTTTATTCTAGATTATAATTAACGAATTTTTAAATGATATTAATATGGATTTAGGATAGAATAAAATAATATATAAATTATCAAATAAAAATGAGGAAATATGACTATTTTTAATTAGCTATTACATTTAAAATCAATGAAAAATTAATAAGAAATGAAGATCTACAATGAAAAAAATTCCTTATATAAATTAATTAATGTATCTATTTCTTTATTGCATTCTAAATATTTCAAGTGCTATATAGACATTAAGATAAGTTTAGGATTAAAACGCTTTATGTTTAGATGGTACAAGAGCTGTAAAAACATTTTTTATAATAGAGTTATTATTTTGAGTAAGGAAATGGAGATGGAGCAGATAAATATTTAATATTTTTTGAAGGTGGAGGATGGATTTAAGGATTTGATGAAGCAGAAATGTTATAATAGGCTTATGATCGTTCAAATACAAATATGGGTAGTTCAAAGTTTTAGGCAACAACAACTTAAATGGATGGATTATTTAATAGGAATTAAAATGTGAATCCTTATTTTTATAATTGGAATACAATATTTGTAAATTATTGTGATGGAACAGGACATTAAGGTTATAGAAGTTAGCCTTTATAAATAAAAGATAAGACTATATATATAAGAGGAGAATTAATATTTAAATCAATATTTTCAGAGCATTTGATAAAGTTATCTTAGGCAAATAAAATAGTTGTTTCTGGTTGTTCAGCAGGAGGATTAGCTGTATTTAGTTGGATTCAATATATAAGAGATCGTTTGCCTTTGAATGTTTAAATTTTGGGAGCTCCTGATTCAGGTATATTTTTAGATTTGTAACCATATGATGGTGCCTAAGCAGCAAGTGATAGAAGATAAAAATAATATCATAAATTAGCAAATGAAGAAGTAGATCCTATAAATGAATAATGTGTGAAAAATTATCCAAATGAAAAATGGAAATGTCATTTTGCATAGTATTTACTATAATTTATTAATGTACCAATTTTTTTTATGCAATCCTTATATGATACAGCATGCATTCCAAATATATTACATATATATAATGCTTGGGATTATACTCTTACAAGATGTGATTATAAAGAGAGAACTTGTATAGAAGCTATGAGAAAATAAATTATAAATCTTATAAATGATAGAAAGTTATCAGATCCTAAAACAGGTTCATTTGGTGTTGCTTGTCTTGAACATTGGTATTAAATTTAGTAATTAAATAGTTTTACATAAAAAAAAATATTTTATACATCAAATTGGGCAATACCAAATGATTCTTAATGGACTATAGCTAATTCTTTAGGATATTGGATATAAAACCAAGAGTAGAATAATATGCATATTGATAATGTATATTGGCCAGACAATAAGGGATGTTCAAATATTTGATTATTTAAATTAATGTCCTAACAGAAAAATCAAAAGAATGTTGTGGTATACAATTATGAACCTCATCCTAAGACTTTAACTGAATAAGCTATTAATATTCAGTAATCTTAAATACAACCTGATGATTCACCCTTTAATGTTTCTAAAATCTTGAAAGCTAAACAATAACAAAGCAACATTTTTCATCTTCCTTAGTAAGATCTAGTAGATTATAGTAAAGCAACACATAATTAAAACTCTGAAAGTAGACAATAAAAAATATAATAGAAATATTACCATATGATATGTTCTGGTGGAATAGTTAGAATTTGAAAGAAAATAAGAAAACTGATGTAAATACTCCAATAATTCATAATGTTCATATGATTTAAAGTAGACCTTAAACGGCTAATTAATAGAGAGTTAATACAGAGTCAGTTTCAAACAACTAATAATTAACTGAATAATAATTCCTTCAAATTTAATAATAGCAATATTAGTAATTTTTACTATAATAGTAACAACTCAAAAATTAATAATAATTAGAACAAAATGATAAATAAAAACAATAGTTAAATCAATAATAAGAAAATCCATATAATGTAATTAAAGAACATAACCAAATGATTGAGACTGCTTCATTTGCTGCATAAGATAATAATTAAGGAGCATTTACATCATAATAAAATACATAATAGTAACCTAGCTAATAATAATTATCTAATCAGCTATAAAATCCAGCAAAAGTATATGAAAAAGTCAATAATCCAAATGCTGAGCTGAAATAAAAGAATCCAAAATTTTCAGATGTATTTGGAAATGGTTTAGAGAAATATTATCAATAAAAGCCATAGTAAAATAGTGGGAGAATAAAATAGGTGGAATATATGTAAGAGAATGAACTATATGGGGCTAAATATCATTAAAGATAAATGTTGAAAGGTATGAGTTCATAAATGGACACTCATTAATATTATGGTTAAATGTTAGATAAATAAACACAAGATTAAATTAAATCAAAACAACCAAAAAGTAAATCATAGTCTCCAAAGGCTTCTCCTGGTAAAAATCTTGAATAGGATGAAAAATTGTTTCCAAAGCCTTTTTATTTAGAATTAAGTATAAGAGGAATGGGAAAAGATGTTAATTGGGAAAAACTGAGTGGATAATTAAATGGAGTTTAAATGTCATTAGTAGATATTACAGTTATAAATGATAAGTAAGGAAAGATTAAACATCATAAAATAATAATTAAGCATTTTGATTAAGGAAACTTATAAGTTATTAAATAATGGGTTCTGACATAGGGAGGTAGAATTGTAGAAGAAAGATTATTGGAGTCAGAAACAGAATTTAAAAATATGATTAAATTAAAAGAAGGTCCTAAAAAAAGACCAATGAGAATTGCTGAGGAAAAAGAAAAATTGAAATAATAAAAAAAAAGGCCATAAAGTGCAGCAGCTGTTTAAAAATAAAAAAAATGATTAATTTTATAATATATAATATTGATGTACATAATTCTTAATTGTGATATTTGATACATTTGTTTATTTATTGAGTTTTTATATGATAATGTTAATATGAATTTAAAAGAAATGATGTAAAACATTAATTAAAGTAGTAAATGTAGTAACATTATTCATAATAGCATATGGTTCCTGGATATCAATAATAACAAAGGAATGTATCTAGCTCACCAATGTAAAGACAATTACCCATGCAACCTTTCACTCCAACATCAAATTTGGGAGGGTAAAATGAAGGGATGAAACCATATTCAACAGATATGAGAGATAGAAGTAGATAAATGCAAAATACACCTTAATATAATGGATAATCTTTAGAAAGCATGGCTCTAAGAATACAGACCCTTGAAAAAGAGAATCATAATCTTAAAAGATAGTTAGAAAACGCTAATCATTAGATTTAGGTTTTGAATCAAAAGATGAATCAAAATCCAACTTAAAGTCTTCTTAAAACTACAACCTTTGAACTTGTTGTCTTATAAAAGGCTGTAGAATAATTAGAAGGACTTAAGAATGGACTCTAGAAAAAAAAATTGTAGGGAAGTAATAATCAAACCACATTACCTGATTCTTAAAAAGAAGCGTATAGTGAATTCAAAAGTAAAGTTACAGTCATGGAAGAGAAGCAATAATAGTTAGAATAATAATAATAATCTTAAGTACATAATCATATTAAGTTAGACTATGCTCTTGTTTCCTAAAGAACAATAAGTTTAAAATTTACAATCAAATCGTCCAATAAAAGAAGAAGTAAAAGAAGAACCAAGATAAGGAAGAAGATATAATGTTAATTCTCAATCTGATTAAGTTGACAATTAAACTAAAGTAAGTCCAATTAAGTATTTGAATGTAAAAGCTGGTATGAGTCAAAATGCCTTAAGAGTATCCCCTAGAAGAAAACCAGATATATAGTAAAATTGAGTAAGAATATAAAGATGAAGTGATTTTGTGCTAATTTTATGATAAATTATTCAATCGCTATGCTCAGAATAATCGCTATCATCCATTCTCTATCCAATGATTTATGTTCTCATTGTTTTAGTTGTTCTGGTTGGTTATCTATTCAAATCTTAATATCTAAATAAATTTTATAATATAATTTTAACCTTTAAGCAATTTATTATTTCAAAATATCCATGTGATTCATTTCAGGTGCTTTGCTTTATGGTTTAGGTTATTCTGCTGCTGCTTTATTTTTATTAACAGGTTTTAATCTGGCTAAAGGATTATCAGTATTTAAATCATCTAGAAGCCTAGCTCTAGCACCTGCAGGTGGAGGTGGTAATTATCCAGGAGGAGGAGGACCAGGAGGAGGTGGAGGAGGAGGAGGAGGGGGAGGTGGAGGTGGAGGTGGAGGGGCACCTGTTGGAGGAGGTGGTGGAGGAGGAGGAGGTGCTCTATTTTATTATTATTATGGTGGAGGTTATTGTATTTATTATTATTATTATTATTACTAATATTATTATTATTATTAATATTATTGCTACTATTATTATTATTAATATTATTATTATTATTAATATTATTATTATTATTATTATTATTATTATTACTATTATTATGTTTATTAAAGTTATTGAGATTGTTATGCAGGAGCAATACTAGGTGCTACGGGTTTCTTATTTCTCTATTAAGTTGATGGATTAAAAAAGTCAATATCATCATTATCTGGATCATAGTCAACAATTCCTGCTAAATTAAGTTTTGCATCCACTTTTAATTGTGCTATTGGTTTATTTGATGGAACATAAGAATATGATTCTTCTCCATACTTTGTTATGGTTTCTCCTATTGTATTTGGTGCATCTGCCATTGTTACTTATTCTTCCTCTTCTTATTACTTTTTCCTTTTATTCTCTGGTTTCTAATTTATTATTATTATTTTCATACTGCTGGTTCTGGAAATATTTCACGAGCATCAAAAGTATGATGAGTATATGGATTTATCAATTAATTAAAAACTAATAAACTATCTACATTTTTAAGTTTTCTTGGAACAGTTCCATAACCTTATATTTATCTCTTTGCTAAAGCTCTTTCTCCTTCAAATATAGTTTTTCCTTTCTAAGTAAATCTTCCATATGCCATCTGAATTGTAGCTACTCTATCAATATTATCAGGGGCTTTCCCTTAAGACCCTTGTTCGTTTGCCAATCTTATATATTTATAAGGTTCATATATTGGAATAATTGGTTTATTATAACATTCTGAAAATATGGATTGTTTATTTGTAGGATCAAATTCATATTTCTTTACAAACTTACTTGGGGATTGAAATACTATTGCTTAAGGACAATTTTAAAGATGATTTAACTTAGCATTACAAACATTTATTCTCTATCACTATTGAATTTAATAATACTTCTGCTAATTGTTGAATCCTTTGTTTCACTAAATTTACACGATCACGTAGCTTTTCCTCTGTTTTATTCGTTGCCTCTTCTAACAATGCTAAATTACTAAGAGTAATATCTAAGCCTTCCTTATGATGCAAATCAAAAGAGGCTAGATTAAATAGCCAAGGACATGGCTCTTAAAATGCCATTGTATAATAAAAATAATTTATAAATCAATTCACATATTCTTTAAATATTGCATCTAACATACCCAAATGCATTATCTCTTATTTCATATTTAAAATTATAAAGAAAATATAAAAAATTGACTTTCAAAACAAAAATTTCTAAATATTCTATATGTTTCTTTTTATAGATTTTATTTTAACTTTATGTAAAAAATAAATGTCTGATTAATTTTTAAACATCACCCTTCCATAAGTATTTTAATTAAAGCAATTGATAATCAAAATCTATAGATCTTTTTTTAAGATTTTTATATTAGATCTAAATTAAAATATCTAAATAAATAATATTAAAATCCATAAAATTTGATTATCAACTATTATCTAAATATGATTATTCATTTAATTAGATAAATTTAATTAATACATCACACATATTTTCAGATTTCAACTAATTATGATATAGTTAAATGAATGGGAAAATTGTTTAAATATCTGATCATAAATGAAATAATTTGATTGAAATTTTTTAATCTAATAATGAATTTGATAAAACCTTTCTTACGGTGAAAATTAATCAAATATTAATTTAAAATTAATAACAATAATTTGAAGAAAATGAAAAATAAAAAAGATTCTACAAATTAAAAATATTTTTTATTTGAATTGATATTGATAAATAAATTTGTAGTATCATAAATTTGTTAAATTGAAATTGTCTTATTGGAATGTCGGTTATTTATATTAATCCCATCCATCAGGTTTTATATCTTCATCATCATTTATCCATGAGATTCTGCGACCATCTTCCCATAAACCTAATTAACTTTTACCTGTAGGTAATGTATATCTACCTTTTCCAGATTATTTTCCATTATTCCAATAACCGTCATATTCTAGAATAAATCTTTATTAAATACTTCTTCCATCAGGCCATAAATATATACCATATCCTTATTTTTTATCTTTTACATAATATCCTTCATGTGAACGTCCATCTGGCCAAGTATAAATTCCTCTACCATTCATTTCATTTTTACTCCACATTCCCACATATTTCTAAATTGAATTAATAATTTACTCTACCATCAGACCAAGTATAAATTCCATATCCTTCTAATTAATTTTTTTTCCAATAACCAATATAAAAAGATCCATCACTCCAGTAATATTTACCAAAACCATTCTTTTTACCAAATTTATAATTTCCTTCATATTTAGAATGATCTATTTATGTTTCAATACCATATCCATGTGGTAAATCATTTAACCAACTTCCCTCATATTTAGATCCATTTGCATGAATATATTTTCCTTAACCACTAACTCTATCTTCTTTCCAATCTCCATCATAAAAATCTCCACTGACATGCCTAAATTTACCTTTTCCATTTGCTCTATTTTCTTTCCATTCTCCTTCATATCCTGCTCCATCTGGCCAAATTTAAATTCCAAATCCATCTCTTTATTATCCAATCCATTCTCCTTCATAATATGCTCCACTTTTAAAATAATGTTTTTATCTTTTTTCTCTAATTTTTGTATTACATTTATTTCCTCCTGTCTCCATCATATCTTCATAATTTCTTTCAATCATTTCATTCTTTCTTCTCTATAAATCACTATTGGATTCTCATAATATTTACTCTAAAATATACATGAAGTTAAAATGATTTCTGATTATTATTTTTCATTAGGTTATAAAACAGATTGATTTGGATTTAAGTTATCGTAAACTAATTGTATTAATTAATTATTTTCTGTTTCTAAAGACACTTTTTCCTTTTCTTCTTCAAAATTCACTTCTTCACCGTTTGATTATCCACTTATTGTCTATTAATGAAACTCAGAAATTTAAATTTCATCCTTCTTTGAACAACTTTAACAATTTGAACAATTAATACCCATTTTTAGAATAAAAGACTGTGAACTTTTTATAAATAATTAATTCAACACAATCAAATGATGAGATTAATTTTTCGTAAATTGTTTAAGTTTCGAAAAGTTATATAAGAAAATAATAATTATTTGAAAATGAATAAAATTTTATTTTGTACTATTTTTTTTTCTTTTGCTTTATCAATTACTTAACTTTTAATCTAAAGGCATTTTTACAAATAGTTAAGATAATAGAAAAATTTATTATATAATTTTTCATATTATGAATATGTTTGCAAACATAGATGAAGTCTTATTTTTAGAAGAGAGTTGTAAATTTACAATAAATCCAGCAAAGTACTTTAAAATTTTTATTATAGCGCTGATAAATTGATATTTTTACGAGAAACTTATAAATAATATTTTGAAGGAAAATCCAATGTTTTGATATCAGAAAATCAGGATATTTTAGAAGCATGTATTTTAGAAAGACTAAAATAACCGTAAAAATAAAATATTTATATAGTGAAACTAATCCATTCGTTCTTTTGGTTTAAACAAAATAAAATATTGAATATTTAAAAGGAAAACCTTGGTATGATACTCCAGAAATTGCAAATCTTATTGAATCATTTAGAATCATGGTTTAAAATTACTTAATGACTATTCTACAATATCCTGATTAATTTTCACCTCAAAGATGTATTTCTGATAGAGAAAAAGAAGAAAATTAAGGTAATTATTATATAAATATGAAAGAAATATTAAAATTGATTGCTAGACTTTTTGATATCTTTGATTCAATAGGATTTGATTCAGAAATACTCACTTAATTTATCTAAAATTTAGAAGAAAATTTTAATGAAAATCAACTTCATTCTTAAATAATTTAATATTCTAGAAAATGCATATAAAAGGTTTCAATGAAACAATTATATTTAGTTACATATATATAATGATCAAGTGAACTACTATATTGCAATATTCCAACATTATTTAAATGATCTAAAAACTAGAGAGTTGATTATATCTGATATAATTGCTAGATGGTATGTAAGTTTCAAATAAATTTAGGAATGTCAAAACAGATAGAGGTGATATTTTGGAAAAAGAATTTGTTTTAGGTCCTTTATTTACAATCTCATTATTATAAGAAAATCAATATGTGAGATAGAGAGCTCATTAAAGTTTAAGCGGAAGAATGACAAAGAGATAGTTTGAAATTCTTCTAAAATAATATTAATAAACTAGTCATAA
This sequence comes from Paramecium sonneborni, assembly GCA_905182985.1. NCBI lineage: Eukaryota > Ciliophora > Oligohymenophorea > Peniculida > Parameciidae > Paramecium > Paramecium sonneborni. The sequence goes on along the minus strand of CAJJDN010000037.1, from coordinate 269,411 downwards.
TCACGTTGAAAATTTAGTAATTCTAACAAAATTATGTCTCTCAAAGTCTACGTTTCAATAAACTATTTAATTTTTAAAAGCTGTATGTTTTTGTAACAAACTCAAAACAAAAGAAGCCTATTCACATAATAGATAATTAAAAATGATTTAAAATGTTTCATCTGATGGATTTATACTCAATTTATATGATATTTTGCTTAATCTATCAAATAAAATATCATCAAGAGCAGATGATACATACACTAAAATAGATAAAAATTTTTGGTTTACTCTTCCATTTGAGAATGATCAAATGCTTTTATGTATTTGATTTTATTTATTATTAGTCTCATCTAAACCTTTAATTGGATAAAATTTATAAATTGGTAATGTAAGTTATTTGTTTTTCTATACCCTAAAATTTGTTCAAATAGGAATAATGCCTGTTTTAACAAGAATGAAAGATTTGTTTAAAGCTATAAAAGAAAAAAAAGATTTGATTCAAATACTAAATGATCATCCATAGAAATCATTTATTTAAGCATAAATAGATGCCTAAGATGAAGAAGCTCATCAATTAGAAGTAGTGATCTTTAATCTTGGAAGGATAAAAGATACAATTTAATTATTTGATACATTCATCTTATTATTCAAAACTTGGTTAAATGTTGATAATTGGAATAATAATTAAACTTAATGGCAAGAATAGGAAATTCTGAAATATATTCCAGAATTTATAATAAATGATATAATTGATTATGTTGATTTTTACATGTAAAATTTGGAACATTTCACAGAAAATTATTTTAATCATAAAAATGTATTTCATGTAATTAGAATTAGTTCACTTCATTTGTAGAGCTTGCCATATACTTTATTCATTTACCTATTGCCACTAATAAGTACTTACCAGGCAAATTTATAGAGGCTATATATTATTTTACTAAAGTTACTAAAAACTAATGTTATATATATGAAACCTTTGTTAATAATGATTTAGTGAGAGAAAATTTACTTTAAGGACTTATAAATCAATATTTAGCAGTTGGTGAAACAGGGGCAAACAATCAATTTTATGCAAAGTTTCAATATAGATTTTACATTAACGATCTTCTATTTTAATTAATGTCGATAAATGTTTATTAACGCTAATTTATAACACATATGGATAGTAACTCAGGCCATAGGTTAATTAAGCATATGATAAGTGATATGAATTATGGTTTTGAAGAGATTTGGACAAATTATTTAGAAACCTTTATAAAAAAGTAATAAGAATAAGAAATTCCAAATAATAATTTTGAATAGAGATACAATAAATAACGAGAACTTGATATGATTAAAGGATAAATTTAATCTAATTTATAAAACATGAAATCTAATTTGAAATTGTTAGTTGAATTTAGCTATCATATACCAAAAATACTAATGAAAGAGAGTAATATATTTAAAATTATTATTAGTATTTTAAGAAATGATTTTGAAGATGTTAAATTATTACCTTGATAATTTCTTGAGTGAAAAAAGTAAAGAAAAATTAGACATTTTAAAATAAATAGCTTAAAAGGAATTTAAATTGGCAAATTTTCTGCATTAAATAGGAACATTTTTTGCAAATATTTGTGAAGAAAACAAAGCTGTAAGTATCATAGTAAAGGATGGCAGATCCTATCATATTGAAAATTTTTAAAAATTAGAGAAAATATTTCGAGATAATATTTCTGGGTAACAAGATAAGGTTGAAAAATTAAGTAGATTTATAAAGAATTTGTAGAGAAAATCTGAAAAAAAAAGATTTTTAGAATCAATTTTAGAGTAAACTCAGATTCCAGATAAATATTAAGATCCTATATATGGAGAAGTATAAAAAATAACTAAATTAGTTAATAAAAGATCCAGTTATGTTACCATAATCTAAAACAATAATGGATAGGAAAGTGATAATAACAGCTTTATTAGAAAAAAAGTTAGATCCATTTACATTAACTCCTTTAGATGAAAAAGATTTAATACCTCTACCAGAACTAAAATAAGAAATTGATGTATGGTTGAATTAGATTAAAAAATAAAGAGATCTTAAGGTACAAGAAGCTGAATAGAATAGAATGCAAACAGAGATTCAATTTTAATAGTCTTAAATTTTTAAGTTTTAGGATGAAGAAGATGATTAAAATGTATTTAAGGGTAATAGATATGAGGATGATTGAATTGAAATAATAATAAATGGTTATATAAGAAAAAAGAATATAAAAAAATATTTTTTTACTATTATTTTTATGATTAACTCATATTTTTCATAATTTGCTAACTTTAGCCATATGAAGAGCTAAGTCCAAAACTCTGTTGGAATATCCCCATTCATTATCATACCATGAGACTAATTTGTGGAAATTCTTTGTCAATCCAATACCAGCTTTAGCATCAACAATAGATGATCTAAAATTAAGAGATTATATATACCTAGCATCATGAAGGAAATCTTATGAGACAACTTAATCACTAGTGAATCCTAAGACACCTTTTAATGGTCCTGCTTNAAAAAAAAAGAACTTGATTAGCTTAAAGGATCCATTTAATCAAATTTAAGAAATATGAAATCTAATTTGAAGTTACTAGTAGAACTTAGCTATCATATTCCATAAGTTCTAATGCAAGAAAGTAAAATATTTAAAATAATTATTAGTTTTTCAAGAAATGATTTTGAAAATGCTAAATTATTACCTTAATAATTTTTTGAATGAAAAAACTAAAGTAAAATTAGAAGCATTGAAATAAATAGCTGAAAAATAATTTAAATTAGCAAATTTCTTGTAAGAAATTGGAACATTTTTTACAAATATATGTGATTAGAAAAAAGTTGTAAGTATCATAGTAAAGGATGAAAGATCTTATGATATTAAGAATTTTTTGAAATTAGAGTAAATGTTTAGAAACAATATTGCTGGATAGTAAGATAAGGTTGAAAGATTACATAAATTTATAAAAAATTTAAAGTTAAAAGCAGAAAAAAAATAATTTTTAGAGTCAATTTTAGAGTAGACCTAGATCCCAGAGGAATACTAAGATCCAATATATGGAGAAGTATATTAAATAATTAGATTAGTTAATAAAAGATCCAGTTATGTTGCCTTAATCTAAAACAATAATGGATAGAAAAGTGATAAAAGCAGCTTTATTAGAAAAAAAGGTAGATCCATATACATTAACTCCTTTAGATGAAAAGGACTTAATTCCTTAACCAGAATTAAAAAAGAAAATTGAAGAATGGTTGAATAATCTAAAGAAACAAAGAGATATTAAAGTGGAAGAAGCTGATAAGAATAGAATGCAAACAGAAATTCCCTTCAAATAAACATAAAGTTTTAATATATAGGAGGAAGAAGAAGAAAATGTATTTAAAGGAAAAAGATATGAAGAAGGTGATTGAGTCGATATAAACTATATTTATATTTAGGAAGAAAGAATATTAAAAAAAAATATTTTTTTACTATTATTTTTATGATTAACTCAAATTTTTCATAATTTGCTAACTTTAGCCATATGAAGAGCTAAGTCCAAAACTCTGTTGGAATATCCCCATTCATTATCATACCATGAGACTAATTTGTGGAAATTCTTTGTCAATCCAATACCAGCTTTAGCATCAACAATAGATGATCTAAAATTAAGAGATTATATATACCTAGCATCATGAAGGAAATCTTATGAGACAACTTAATCACTAGTGAATCCTAAGACACCTTTTAATGGTCCTGCTTATGAAGCCTTAGAGAGTGCTTCCATAACTTCATCATAAGAAGCTTCTTTTTGAATTCTAACAGTTAAATCAACAACTGAAACATTAATAGTTGGAACTCTGAAAGCCATACCTGTTAATTTTCCTTTAATTTCTGGAATGACTAATCCTACAGCTTTAGCAGCACCTGTAGATGATGGAATAATATTAGCTGCAGCAGCTCTTCCAGCTCTCCAATCTTTTCCTCCTTTAGCTGGTCCATCAACAACTAATTATGTAGCTGTAGAAGCATGAACTGTTGTCATAAGACCTATTAAAATATTTACTGATTTTTTTACCTTCAACAATTCCAAAATTATCATTGATAACTTTAGCTAATGGGGCTAAACAGTTTGTTGTGCATGAAGCATTTGATACAATGTTTTAGTCTGCTTTATAGTTTTCATGGTTAACTCCATAAACAAATGTTGGTGTGCCCTTGTCTTTTGATGGAGCAGACATTATGACTTTCTTAGCTCCTCCCTTTAAATGGAATCCAGCTTTCTCGTCTGTCAAAAATGCACCTGTTGATTCACAAACTGTATTAACCTATATATAATTTATATTTAATTATTACTCCTGCATCTCCCCATGGAATTTAACTTGGGTCTTTTTGAGCAAATACTCTAATCTTTTATCCATTGACTACAATTCCTTAATCATATTTTTCAACTGTGAATGGTGATCTCAAATGAGCAGAATCATATCTAAGATTATATACTAAATAATCTAGATCCATGAATGGGTCATTAATAGCTTTGACACTTACCTAACAATATTTTATATATATACTGGTCTGTTGTTCTCAATTGCGGCTCTCAAAACCAATCTACCAATTCTTCCGAATCCATTAATACCAAGGTTCACGGACATTTATAAATGATAAAAGATATTTATACTTAGATAACCAAAACACGTAAATTTATTTTCTCTATTAATGCGTCATTTCATTTGTATAACCATTATAATACCTATGTTTATCATGAAATAACAGACGTATGTGTAATATTTTAAGATATTTTCAAATATCATTACTATAAATTTTACATTCTCATAACAATAATAATAAGAATTAAATATTATAAATTTAAACCTTTGTTTATCAATATTAATTCAAATTGATCAACTTATTCAAGTTGAGTTTTTATTTTCTTTTAATTTAAATCTTAATTATATTAAATTTGCCATTTCTTTTTAGTTCCATAATCATACAATTATATTTTATCATTTTCTCTTTTTGTTTAAAATCAAATCTTGAGTTAGTATTTGTTAAAAAAACTTATATATATATATATTTAATCATTATTCTTCTTGTTTTAAGTTTTCTGATTGATTCTTTACATTCTAAACTTCAGATTTAGTATTTTTTGGAATCAATCTAATCACTGGTACAGGAATCCAAACAATTTTCTTTGCCTCTCCTGGATTTATATCAAACATTTATTCAAATTAAAATAAAAAGTTTCTTGGACATAAATATCGAATGTTTTAATCTCTTTGTTAATCTTATTATTTGTTATCAATTTTTTTATTAATTTGAGGTTCCAATTAATCTATTTCTTATTTACATGATGACTCAGTTTTGATAGTTTTAATTTCTTATTCTTCTTATTTTTCGAATTCTTAATCTGAAACCTAAAGTTTCTATGAAATTAATATAAATATTACTAAGCCTAATTTATAACTTTGCTCTTTATGTTTAGTGTAGAATCTATTCTTAACCATTATTTCCTAAATTTTAAAATTAATGATTACAGATCTATCTTTCATTAGTTTTGCAATTTAAGTCCACTTAGCTCCATATTTTCTATATAAGAACACTAATTAATCATCTTCTTCTTAAGTCCATGGTCTTGCAGGTGGTGCAATTATTTGATTAATAAATCTATTTCGAATTTAATTTCCTGTTCTGTTTTTCATAATTTAAGCAATTTCATTCCAATTTTCTCCATATTTTTATACTAACTCTTTCAACATATCATCTTCTTCCTTAGTCCAAGGAGTCTTCTTACCACTCTTACTTTATATATTATATTTATTACCTTTAATTAAGTCCATCTTTGAACACATTCTTAATCTGTTTTCCCACACAAATATTCTGCTATTTTCTTCCATTATGGTCCATATAACTTAAAAGCCTCTTCTAATCGTCTATCATCATCGTAATTCCATTTACTATTGTTTTCCACTTCAGCATCAGTCCAAGCAAATTACATCAAATTAAAATAAATAAAAAAGATTTGTAAATTAACTCTCTCCCCCTTCATATTACAATCCAAGACACATAATTCTATCCATATAAGTTAAATAAGCAAACTTTATTCATTTTATTTTACTTTATCTTTAACATTCACTCATTAAGAAATCATTCATTTATTTCAAGGGCGCCTAAATACAACTAAAAGAGTTAAAAATTTAAATTTCTTCAACTTACTTCTTTTCCTTATAATCTTCATTAAAAGACTTCTTGTAACTTTGAAATTGATTTCATTTATCTTTTTCAAACAATATCATGCTCAAATAAGAAATGCTTTTTATTATATANCTTTTTGTTTAAAATCAAATCTTGAGTTAGTATTTGTTAAAAAAACTTATATATATATATATTTAATCATTATTCTTCTTGTTTTAAGTTTTCTGATTGATTCTTTACATTCTAAACTTCAGATTTAGTATTTTTTGGAATCAATCTAATCACTGGTACAGGAATCCAAACAATTTTCTTTGCCTCTCCTGGATTTATATCAAACATTTATTCAAATTAAAATAAAAAGTTTCTTGGACATAAATATCGAATGTTTTAATCTCTTTGTTAATCTTATTATTTGTTATCAATTTTTTTATTAATTTGAGGTTCCAATTAATCTATTTCTTATTTACATGATGACTCAGTTTTGATAGTTTTAATTTCTTATTCTTCTTATTTTTCGAATTCTTAATCTGAAACCTAAAGTTTCTATGAAATTAATATAAATATTACTAAGCCTAATTTATAACTTTGCTCTTTATGTTTAGTGTAGAATCTATTCTTAACCATTATTTCCTAAATTTTAAAATTAATGATTACAGATCTATCTTTCATTAGTTTTGCAATTTAAGTCCACTTAGCTCCATATTTTCTATATAAGAACACTAATTAATCATCTTCTTCTTAAGTCCATGGTCTTGCAGGTGGTGCAATTATTTGATTAATAAATCTATTTCGAATTTAATTTCCTGTTCTGTTTTTCATAATTTAAGCAATTTCATTCCAATTTTCTCCATATTTTTATACTAACTCTTTCAACATATCATCTTCTTCCTTAGTCCAAGGAGTCTTCTTACCACTCTTACTTTATATATTATATTTATTACCTTTAATTAAGTCCATCTTTGAACACATTCTTAATCTGTTTTCCCACACAAATATTCTGCTATTTTCTTCCATTATGGTCCATATAACTTAAAAGCCTCTTCTAATCGTCTATCATCATCGTAATTCCATTTACTATTGTTTTCCACTTCAGCATCAGTCCAAGCAAATTACATCAAATTAAAATAAATAAAAAAGATTTGTAAATTAACTCTCTCCCCCTTCATATTACAATCCAAGACACATAATTCTATCCATATAAGTTAAATAAGCAAACTTTATTCATTTTATTTTACTTTATCTTTAACATTCACTCATTAAGAAATCATTCATTTATTTCAAGGGCGCCTAAATACAACTAAAAGAGTTAAAAATTTAAATTTCTTCAACTTACTTCTTTTCCTTATAATCTTCATTAAAAGACTTCTTGTAACTTTGAAATTGATTTCATTTATCTTTTTCAAACAATATCATGCTCAAATAAGAAATGCTTTTTATTATATATCTAATAATTAAAATATGTTTCATAAATTCATATATATTTATGATCCTATTTAGTTTCTTATGTATTCTTAAAAATTTTTCAGGTTAAAAGGGAGAGAAATTATTTCTAATAATATTAATATATTTATTATAATGAATATTGAAACACAATCTGAAAAATCGGAAATTAGAAGATCTAAGCGAGAAAGGTATGTTTGGGAGGCTTTAAATGCAGTTTAGAAGTGGAGAGATTTATTTGAAAATGGTTATTGTAATGAGGTAGGAAATTATATAAAACCTACTTTAAAAGAAGCAGCAGATTTAGTTGGACTTCCTAAAAGAACTCTAGAATAATATCATAGTATTTTCAAGTAAATATTTCTTTTTATAAATAGAAAATTACCTTAATCTCTTGACATTATGAGAATTCTGGATAAAAAAATGGGATATCTGAATTAGCTAATAAAAGAATTTAAAAATGAACCAGCAATAACTTAAGAATAATAAGTTGAAATTTAGCAAGAATAAAGTTCATGGGATAATATGATTATAGAAGCAGATGATTAATTAGCAGTATAAAGAGATAATGATGAAGATTTAGAAGTGAATTAGGTTATATAATAATAACAAATTTTCGAGAATGATGAGGATTATGTAAAATATCTTTAATTCGAAGAAGATGAAAATTATTGTCAGGAGTATTACTAATTCAATGCAGAAGAAGATTTCTTATGGGATTAAGAATAAACAAATCCTGCATTGCCTGATTGTTGATTTAATTCGTTAAACACACTTAAACAAATATATAATTTAATCACCATAAGTAATTCCTATTCTATTTCATCATATTTATCTGTAAAAACTTAATAATTTTACAATTTATATAGATTTAATCCTACGATTTTTTGAATCTTAATGTATTTTCTTCAAACTATTCAACTAAATGGATTGATTATTTTTTTCTTCATTTGATAGTTTTTTAGACAACATAATCTAAGAAATAAATAATTCATTTTGGGTATGATCATCTTCATTCATAACATTAATTTCATAGTCTCCTTCTAAAAATACCTTATCTTTAAATTTTAATGCTGCTTCTTCAGGTGTAAATAATAATTCTACTTCCTCTTTTTTTGAGTATATTGAAACAAATGATCGATTGAGAGTATTTAAAGATAATCTTGGAGGATTATCTAGTCTTATTTAATCTTAATATTCATTATCCATAGTCATTTTTTTTTCACAAGGTTATTAATCTCTAGTCCAAATTTATTCTGATAAATAACGAGATCTTTTAAACATAGGAGATTCTTTTATCTTTTATTTTTAATATGATAAAACAATCTACAATTATCCTTACTAGGCTATTGTTAATTAAAAGGGAAGCTAATTTAAGAATTTAGTTGAAATCTTTTTTATTTATAATTTAGAGTCATCTATCCAATCACTTCTTTTTTTAGTATTTCTATTATAAAACAAAAAACTATGTGAAATTTTATATTATTTTGTTATAAATTCCTCTTAAAAAATTGTCGTCATAGTCATCATAGCTATTGCTGATCGCAACCAAATAGTTAATTACTTAATTAAAGTTATATTCTTTTTGCCTGTTAACATATTAAGGATGATACTCTATTATTAAATAAGACACCATTCTTCAACCAAAAAAGAGTTTCCATCTTATTCAAGAAAGAACTAAACAATCATTTCATTAGATTAAGCATTCCTCCAATTATTTTAGAGTAGCTACTAAACATTTTTATTTACTTCTCTATTCCAAATGATTCCTATTTCTTTTGTTTAATTTTACATCATAGATTAGCATTAAAGATAAGGGTATGATCTTGATTATAATAAAATGTCAGCAAATTTAGTGAATAAATGCTGGATTATATTCATTTGTTTTTAAATTGGTAATTATAAGTAATAAAAGAAAAAAAAATATAATTTAAATTTATAATCAAATTTTAAAGATGCGTATTAATAGATGTGTTCATAAATATAATAATGAACAAATATAACTCTTCATCATTTTTATTTATCTTTAGATTTCTCTTTTGATTCTTTTGTTTTATTCTTTTTTTCTCCAGAATCACTTTTCTCTTTGGTTTATTTTTCTTATTTAGGCTTAGTTTCTGGAATATCTTTTTCACTTACTTTAATTTTAGCCTAACATTGTATTATAATAAGCATTACTTTTGAAATTTTAGATATAATTTTAGTAAAGATAGACATTCCAAAAAAAAATGAAATGTATAAACCAGCTGTACCTAATGGACTAGTAATAAGTGTTCTTAAGCCAGCTCTTTTAGTTTGTGGTGCAGTTGTACTTTGTGATTAATCATCAACTTCAAATTCATTTTCTAATTCATTCAAATGATCATTTCTAAATTTGACTTTCTCCTTTCTTTTAACTTTAGCTTCAGATTTTTTTTATCTCTCTAATTCTTCCTTAATCTTTTCTTCACTTAGAATCTTCTCCCAATTATCTTTCATATACTAATATTCTTCATAATCTGTTTCACTAATTCCCCCAGCATATAAAACTATTCCATGAATATAAGGATTATCAAATTTTGTTTTTTCAAGATTCACCAACAATTTACCATCTTAAACTGCACCTACACATAATGTATTCTATATAATAAATATAAATGTACATTCTAGAACACTTAACCAGCTACATATTCAAATTCTATATATTCATCATTGGAAGCATACTTTCCAACCTTGGCCACAATATCAAGTTTATCAATTACTCTTTATTCTCCAAATTTAACATGAAAAACTCTTTTTCCTTTCGTATCAAAGTACATCTTTCATTTACTATATTTATATACTTCTGCAAATTTTAAAATCAGAGTGTATGTGCCTTCTTTTTAAAGAGGTATCTAATATGAAAAAGTTTTGTATGCATGTCTTTCTGTTAAATAGATCTAAGGCTCTCTTGTATATTTAATTTGTTGACTAGACACTTCTGAATTCAAACTGTAATCTGCTACCACTGTTTCAGGATCTGTTTATATGTCCTTTAGAAATAAACTTAAATCTATCATACTTTTTCATATTAAATTCCTGAAGGACTTTTATAATTAGATGGAGCACCACAATTTATAGCATATAAGACTTTTTTAGGGTTTAGAGGCTTAGAAAAAGCAAGTGCTAGAATGATGAATAATTATATCATTAAGAATAATAAATTATATATTCATGTATTCACAAAGTTTGTATTTAATAATACACAATCATTCAGCTAAACTTAGAGCAATTAAATAACTAGGAATGTACTCTTTAAATTTAAGATTGTCTTGAGATATATTATTACTAGTATTGACTGTTTAATTAGTGGTAAGTGTTTAGTGCTTTTAAACACGATAAACACTATTATTAAAGCAAGGGGCATTCGAATTCTAGAGTTGAGTAATTTACTTTTTTAGTATTTAATTCTCATTCTTTGATAAATTAAGAGCCTCTTATAATTGATATATGATTAACTCTTGATTATTTTATTACTTCAATAATTAGTTCTCTTTCTTTAATTTAGCAGCCAATTCAGTAAGTTTTGAAGATTCTTTTTCTAAAGCTGCAATCCTCATAAGATATTTGATTTCTCTCTATTTATTTTCTTCACATTTATTCTTATTTGTGATATCCTACATCTGAATTCTTTAAATATTTTCCTTTTTTTCCTGAAAAGCATTAGCTAAATATCCAGAAAGAATGTTAGTATTTTCATTTTAAGAAATACTTCTGTTGTCATGAAAGGAATTATTCACTTTTCTTTTACTTCTATTCACTATTGATAGTATATTGATTACAATCCCCAATAGAAGTATTTTATTTCACTTTAACTTTGTCTCTGCTTAACAATCTGGCACTTTTAATTACATCCGCTTAGACAATTTCTCTAATAGGCTTAACTTCTCTTGAAGAATTGCGGTATTAGGGTATCGAGGTATTTAGGGACATCAAGGTTTAACTGCTATATAATATAATAATTATTAAAAGTATGTCTAGCAAAATTATTAAAAGATAAAATAATCACAATAATATGTCTCAATGAAAACTGAAGAATAAAATTTTTAAGTTTTAATCCAAAGAAAAACAAGTATAATGAAAATAATGACCAAATTTAATCGAATATAATACAATTATCATCCTATTATAATAAATAAATTGAATATTAATTTTTATTTTTAGATCTATATGCTATTACCTCAATAAAATTAGATTAACATTAAGTTTGGTTGTAAAGAATTAAAATTCTAATTGTTTTATTTATCATGATCAAACAAATAATTTATTATTATAAATTGATAATAAATAAATAATTATGAACACAATATAGGAATAAAATAAAGATAATTAGATTGAATAAATTGAGAAGAAAGTAAAGATTGAAAAGCCAAAAAAAGCTGATTTTAGAATGCATGCTCATGTAAATCCATTAAATGAAACCTTATTTCCTTATCCACTTAATTATAATTAAGTAGATTGGTCTTTGCATTATCCAAAAAGATTTGGGAAAGATCCTTTAAAGTTATGTTTGAACACACTAGAATATCCTATCACTTATGATGATGGAGTTAATGCTGAAAACTCAAGATCTATTGTAGATTTTCTTGATATGTATGTATATATATAAAATGATAAAGTGGTTGTGGATTTGGTGGATTATGTTTTGCATTAAGTGAGAATTATCCTGATAAATATACTTTTGGAATGGAAATAAGGGGCAAAGTAGTTAATTATGTGGGAGAAAAAATAAGAGCTTTAAGAAATGAAGGTTAGGCAAACAATGTTTCTGTTATTCGAACGAATGCAATGAGACATTTGCCATAATACTTTAGAAAAAATAGTTTAGAAAAGATTTTCATTTGTTTTCCTGATCCTCATTTTAAAAAGAAAAATTATAGAAGAAGAATTGTTAATCCAGGACTTCTATCTGAATATGCTTATTTATTGAAACAAAATGGAAGAATCTATTGTATTACAGATGTAGAAGAATTGCATAATTGGCATGTTTTACATCTTGAAAAGCATAAGATGGTATTTATGAAAGAATTATAAAAAGTTTAAACGAATTTAAGATGTGGAATAGGATTCTGCTGCAAAACTAATTTGGAATTCAACAGAAGAGGGAAAGAAAGTAGAAAGAAATAAAGGATCCAAATTTATAATAGTTTGTGAAAAAGTGTGAAATAGAGATTAATAAAATACATTAATGTAACTTAAATTAATATTAAAAATAATAAATTTATTATATGCCTCCTAAATAATAATAAGTTGTGAATGTGATTAAAGATGAAGAAACATTTCTGAATCTAATAAGTTCAGAAAATAAAAAGTTGGTATTGTTAGATGTTCACCCTGATTGGTGTGGCCCATGTGAAATGATGCATCCAACATATAAAACTTTATAGACAAGCATAGATGACTTTGAAAAAAGAGTAGACATATACACTTTAGGCTATAGTAAAATTGTTACTTATAAACATGATAAATTTAGTAATATTATTATTATATCTCCTTTTAGATAGAGAGCCCAGCAGTAAACCCAGATTTGTCTTTTATTAAGAAGGCAGATTGGTGGATGAAGTCTAAGGGGCTGATATTCCTGCCATTATTGAAAGAGTTTACAAATATTTACCAATGGTTTATTGATTATTAGTCAATCAAATAATAAATTATTTTTTATTCTTTATTACATTCTTGTATTCAATCATCTATTTACACTTCATTTATATTTAAAATCTAAAATAATTAGAATTTATTTATCAACTATTTATTAAATCTTTTCTACTCTATTACTTTGCCATTTTATTTTCTTACGCGATAGTATAAAATAATTAATAATAAATAAATATCGTTAATGATTAAATTTCAAAATCAACCAGTCGATTATGGTGCTAATGGATATCCTTAACCTAAATATCAANGTGGATTTGGTGGATTATGTTTTGCATTAAGTGAGAATTATCCTGATAAATATACTTTTGGAATGGAAATAAGGGGCAAAGTAGTTAATTATGTGGGAGAAAAAATAAGAGCTTTAAGAAATGAAGGTTAGGCAAACAATGTTTCTGTTATTCGAACGAATGCAATGAGACATTTGCCATAATACTTTAGAAAAAATAGTTTAGAAAAGATTTTCATTTGTTTTCCTGATCCTCATTTTAAAAAGAAAAATTATAGAAGAAGAATTGTTAATCCAGGACTTCTATCTGAATATGCTTATTTATTGAAACAAAATGGAAGAATCTATTGTATTACAGATGTAGAAGAATTGCATAATTGGCATGTTTTACATCTTGAAAAGCATAAGATGGTATTTATGAAAGAATTATAAAAAGTTTAAACGAATTTAAGATGTGGAATAGGATTCTGCTGCAAAACTAATTTGGAATTCAACAGAAGAGGGAAAGAAAGTAGAAAGAAATAAAGGATCCAAATTTATAATAGTTTGTGAAAAAGTGTGAAATAGAGATTAATAAAATACATTAATGTAACTTAAATTAATATTAAAAATAATAAATTTATTATATGCCTCCTAAATAATAATAAGTTGTGAATGTGATTAAAGATGAAGAAACATTTCTGAATCTAATAAGTTCAGAAAATAAAAAGTTGGTATTGTTAGATGTTCACCCTGATTGGTGTGGCCCATGTGAAATGATGCATCCAACATATAAAACTTTATAGACAAGCATAGATGACTTTGAAAAAAGAGTAGACATATACACTTTAGGCTATAGTAAAATTGTTACTTATAAACATGATAAATTTAGTAATATTATTATTATATCTCCTTTTAGATAGAGAGCCCAGCAGTAAACCCAGATTTGTCTTTTATTAAGAAGGCAGATTGGTGGATGAAGTCTAAGGGGCTGATATTCCTGCCATTATTGAAAGAGTTTACAAATATTTACCAATGGTTTATTGATTATTAGTCAATCAAATAATAAATTATTTTTTATTCTTTATTACATTCTTGTATTCAATCATCTATTTACACTTCATTTATATTTAAAATCTAAAATAATTAGAATTTATTTATCAACTATTTATTAAATCTTTTCTACTCTATTACTTTGCCATTTTATTTTCTTACGCGATAGTATAAAATAATTAATAATAAATAAATATCGTTAATGATTAAATTTCAAAATCAACCAGTCGATTATGGTGCTAATGGATATCCTTAACCTAAATATCAATAGATGCCTCCTAAATAACAAAAATAAATGCCTAATTAAGGTTGCTTCCAAGAAACCTTTGGATAATAATAATATTATGGAAGATAAATGATTCCACAATAATAAGACTCAAAAAACTATCAACAACCTTAATAGCATTCACAATAACAAGCACAAAATTATTAAAACTATCCTTAAAAATAATAATAATATCAGAATATGTAATAATAATAATATTAACAGTCATAATAATAACCTCAGTAAAAAGCAGACCCTAGATATTAGAATGTTCAATTCACAGCTAAAGAATTTAATCAATTATTCTACAAGTAATAGTAGCAACAATAACAATAATAATAACAATAATAATAATAACAATAATAATAATAATCATAATAATAATAATAATAATAACACTAATAATAATAAACAAATTAGCAAAAGGGAACTGAAAATTAAGAAGAAAACAAATATCCTTAAACATAAAAAGTAGTAGGAAATGAAAGATAGATTTCTACTTACTCATAAAACCAATAATAATTACTCTAATAAAAATAAGCTGGTGTTCCTGGAAGAATGCAATCTGCAGATCCTGTTTTTGCCTAAAATAGAAATGGAGCTCCATTAACTAATATTTAGTAATGAATAAAAATAATTTCTTAGAAATTAGCAAGCTACAAAAACAAGTTAATATATTAGTAATGGTGGTATTAATAAAACTTAGAATGATTATTCTTAGAGATAGGCTACACCAATGAAAGATTAAATGAAATTCATGAGTAAAAAATTTATAAACCTTTAGACTAAAAACAGGTTCCAGAATAAATAAACCAGCAATTAATGTATTCTCCTATGCCAAAAAGCTAATTACTTAATGAAACAACAAACTTAGCCAAATTATAATAACAATAATTACAATAAAATAAGTCTCCTTAAATTTAGAAAGTTGGAGGTTCAGGGATGGGTCCAGCAATTTCTTAACCTACAAATGCTTAATAAATTGTTGAAGAATTAGCTAAGGAAAAAGAAAGACATTCATTATTAACTGCCAAATTAAAAAAGTTAGAACAAGAAAAAAAAACCTATAACACATAATTTTTAAATGAAATGGAAAGCAAAATTAAAACCTTAATTTAATAAAATGATTAATTACAAAATTTGAATATGGAGTATTTATTTTATTTATTCTTAGATTATTATAAAAGGCTTAGGATTAACCTTAAGGAGAAATCCAAGAGCTTAACAAATAAATTTCATATAATAGTCAACAATTAGATTTCTTGCAAAAATAAATAAATGAGGCTTAAAAGTAATTATCTGAACAAATGAAAAAATACAAAGAATTGGAATAATAATATTAGGAAAAAAATTAAGCTGAAGAATAACAAATCTAATTTTTAGTTACTGATTTAGAAGAAAAAGTACATGGTTTGATTGCTGAAAATGAAAGATTAAATGCCTTAATCGCTTAATAAGATAGTAATCCAAAAAAAGAATAATTATAATAATTGACAAATGAAAAAAACAAACTCATTTCGATGGTATTTTTAATTCATATAATAATAATAGACTTAATAAAGTCAAAAAGAAGTCTAAAATTGGAAAACCAAATATGAATAGTTATAATAAAAGCTTCAATAAGCAGATAAATTCTAAGAACCTTAAGGAGAATAGGTCGAAGCTCTTGAAGAGAAGATTAAGTCATTGATTGAAGAAAATGATTACTTAAATACAGTCGTTCAATAATAAATTGAAAGAGAAAATCAAATTGCATTATTAGAAGAAGAGTAAGCTATAGTCATAATTTTTAGAATGCAAAATCTAGTTGAATAAAATGACAATCTTGAAATGTTACTTCAGAATAGCACTAAAAAATGATATATATATAAATATAATAATGATTATCATGAATATTAATTAAAATTCTTAAAGCTTGATTTTTATAAAAGTAAGACTTCACCCTTCTTTAAATTAAATAAAAAGTTTTCTTTCTTAAAATGGACTAGAATAAAATATGGAAAAAAATTATTTTAATAAGAAAAATTTTTTATAAATTTAATAAATATGCAATATAACTAAGCAAACAATTAATATTCTAATGATCAAATAAGTTAGTAATATCCTTAATAATATCCTTAATAATATCTTTAATAATATCCTAACCAATAATCTCAACAATTTCCTTAATATCCATATCAACCTTAATAAAATTACATGTAAAATTATATTCCGAATGGTCAACACCTATACTAAAGTTGTTATACGAATCAATAATATTAATAAGTGTAGCTATCTATTATTATTAAAATTTAGATAATAATCTTATTTAACTAATGTGGCTATCTTAGTTACAAGCCCAATATTAGTTAGTGCCGATGGACTTAGATATCCTACTTAAATCAAATGTTAATTTTGTTCATAAGTTGGGATCACAAGAGTAGTAAATAGAATAGGCAATGGAACTATTTGTGCATCTATTCTAGTTTTACTTTTTTGTTGGCCTCTATTTTGGTTACCTTGTTGTCTAGAAGATTGTTTGGATAAGATTCATTTATGTTCAAATTGTGGTAAAGAAGTGGGATTTAAATATTATGAATTGTGTTGACACTTTCTATTTTATAAAATATACAATAATCTAAATTATTATCATTTTAAAATTCTCCTACTAAGGTTCTAAAATAAAAAATGGCAAAATTAAACTTAATTAATAATCATATAAACTTTTAAATTATTTTAATTTATATCATATTAAGATACATCTTTATAAAATCATTAAACTAATCCTCATCTATTTTCTTATTCTGAAGTATTTATTCTATAAAATTATATAGAATTCAGTCTTTAAAACTATTATCAATTAATTTCTGTATTTATTAAGTTTAATAAAATGCAGCCGAATACTGAAGGTTATAATTACCCTGTTTAAAATGAGCAAACTAATTAGCCTATGGGACAATAACCTTATTAATAATAACAACCCTATTAACAATAATAACCTATAAATTAAGGTTAAGGAGTTCCTATGGGATATCCGGTTAATCAGTAATACATGCCAATATAATAACAATAACCTTACATAAGTAACAAACTAAATAATTTAGATGGTCCTGTTATAATTTAGCCTGTTATAGTACAATAAATTAGAAGAGCAAATGCAGATGGCTGTTCATTCCCAGCCGACATAATTTGCTCTCATTGTTAAAAACCAGTTCAAACTTTTATAAAATATAGAAGCGGTTGCCATACTTGGCTTGCTTGTTGGTTATTATTTTTATTTTTTTTACCACTTTTCTTTTTGCCATTTTGTTTTGAAGAATGTTAAGATAAAATTCATTATTGTCCAAGTTGTGGTAAAAAAGTAGGAAAGAAAAAATACAAAATGTGTTGCTGAAATTGTTTATGCTAACATGATTTTATTTAAGTTTTATAGATACTTAAGATTTTATTTTTGTTTATTCATTTGAGAGAGTGGATTTTAATTTCTTTGTAAAATAGATTAGCAATAAAAAAGCTGAAATAGCTTATAATCAATAATAAAAATTCATTTATTAGCAAGATAGATATATTGAAGATAAGAGATAAATAAAAAGAAATAGGAAATCAACTGCAAAAAAGAATGAATAAAACATTTTGATTTTGATTGTATATTTGATTATGACATTATTAATCAGATAGTTGAATTCACTTTATTGGATTAAGCAACTAATTATCCAAGCACTTATTCTAATTCTGATTCATTAAGATTTCCAATCAAAGCTTTCTTTTCAACACCATANGATTTAAATATTATGAATTGTGTTGACACTTTCTATTTTATAAAATATACAATAATCTAAATTATTATCATTTTAAAATTCTCCTACTAAGGTTCTAAAATAAAAAATGGCAAAATTAAACTTAATTAATAATCATATAAACTTTTAAATTATTTTAATTTATATCATATTAAGATACATCTTTATAAAATCATTAAACTAATCCTCATCTATTTTCTTATTCTGAAGTATTTATTCTATAAAATTATATAGAATTCAGTCTTTAAAACTATTATCAATTAATTTCTGTATTTATTAAGTTTAATAAAATGCAGCCGAATACTGAAGGTTATAATTACCCTGTTTAAAATGAGCAAACTAATTAGCCTATGGGACAATAACCTTATTAATAATAACAACCCTATTAACAATAATAACCTATAAATTAAGGTTAAGGAGTTCCTATGGGATATCCGGTTAATCAGTAATACATGCCAATATAATAACAATAACCTTACATAAGTAACAAACTAAATAATTTAGATGGTCCTGTTATAATTTAGCCTGTTATAGTACAATAAATTAGAAGAGCAAATGCAGATGGCTGTTCATTCCCAGCCGACATAATTTGCTCTCATTGTTAAAAACCAGTTCAAACTTTTATAAAATATAGAAGCGGTTGCCATACTTGGCTTGCTTGTTGGTTATTATTTTTATTTTTTTTACCACTTTTCTTTTTGCCATTTTGTTTTGAAGAATGTTAAGATAAAATTCATTATTGTCCAAGTTGTGGTAAAAAAGTAGGAAAGAAAAAATACAAAATGTGTTGCTGAAATTGTTTATGCTAACATGATTTTATTTAAGTTTTATAGATACTTAAGATTTTATTTTTGTTTATTCATTTGAGAGAGTGGATTTTAATTTCTTTGTAAAATAGATTAGCAATAAAAAAGCTGAAATAGCTTATAATCAATAATAAAAATTCATTTATTAGCAAGATAGATATATTGAAGATAAGAGATAAATAAAAAGAAATAGGAAATCAACTGCAAAAAAGAATGAATAAAACATTTTGATTTTGATTGTATATTTGATTATGACATTATTAATCAGATAGTTGAATTCACTTTATTGGATTAAGCAACTAATTATCCAAGCACTTATTCTAATTCTGATTCATTAAGATTTCCAATCAAAGCTTTCTTTTCAACACCATATTCTATATATTAAACTTAATTGTACTATATCTAATAAGGACATAAGGGTCGATAGATTCACATTCTCTAACAACAAATGGGAAATGAGGATTGGCATCTTTCCATTGCCAATAATTTTTAGTAACAAGATTTCTAAATTAAAATGTAATATGAATACCTAATGCCTTCAGATCTGCCACAAGTCTAACAGAAGACAAATCTTAATTCTTTTACAGAGTTTCCTAATTATTTGTACCAAGACATATTATTATAATAAAAATAATAATGGGAGGTGTATGTGGACATCATCATCATCAACATAATCATCATCAATTTGCAAAGTCGCCTGGACCTCATAGAACTGGTTGTTCATTTATGAATCCTGAACCGATGAAGTTTAATATTATATTTGAAAATCTTCGTCTTCAATATCCTACTAAGTCTTGTCATTTGAGTATAAAAATAGCTGGACAGATTCTAATGGAAACACCCAACCATATAGATTTAGATGGTAAACATGCTGTAAATAATTAACTAACCTTAGTGGAAGAAAGTTGTCGAAACACAAATATAAGCCAATATAATTGAGCTACATGAGAAGAAGTTAGAATTTTATCTTTTTGAAGAGAAGAATATTATTGCAACTTTAGATATTCCCATTTTTGATATTATCAGTGGACCTATTCATTTTGATTATTCCATTGGTAAAGGTAGGTTGTCTTTCGATATGTAAATGGCTTAAATATTATAAATTGATATAAATCCTATTGAGATTGACTGTAGTTATGCGGAAAGTATAAAAGACAAAGCTTACGTCTTTAATTTGAGATTAGTAACAAGGAAAATGTATTTTACTTCTCCAAATTCTGAAACATTTTATAATCCTGCATATTTGAGAGGCTTTAATTCATCATTAAATAATTTTCTCTAAGAAATGATGTTTAGAACAACTTGGAATAGTTCTTTTGATTTACCTGTTCTAAGTATAGAGTTGCCGTCAAGTGAAATGTATAATAGCTCATTATAGATTTGTATTTGGAGTATCAATAAAGGAAATGAATTTTCATCACCTGGAATTTGTTCAATAAAATCCCTTAAAGAGAAATAAGAGAAAGAATTAATTATTGATTAAAACTTATTTGCAGAAACCTTTATTGCTCTGCATAAACTAATTTAAGAGGACGATGAAGAAGATTTCTAAATGTACTAATAATTTAAAACTACTGTTACTAAAAGTTTATGGTGTAAAGGTAATAAAGTTGGTACCATTTAAAGTAAATTCAATGTCAAGCTACCTAGATTTCTAAAATAGAAGCTAGTAGGTATAAGAACTGAGAATGGTTGCACATTAGGTGTTAATATTTGCAGTTCCAAATCAGTTGCTTAGATAGCAGAAATAACTAATATCTTTTAAAAATTGTATGAATCTATGTTTAAAATGCAATCATTAAGTCACAATGATCCAAATCGAGCTATTTTTCAACATCAAGCCTTAACAATTAGCTAACAACTATTAGTTGAAGTACAAAGGGCTGACAAAGATACTAATTCAAAGCAATTCTTTTATAAAAACTAAGAAGATTTATTTAAAGCTTAAGAATACTTTATTAAAATTGCTGAACAGATATCAAAATACATAGATTAATTGGATGACAATTTAAGAGAAGTCTGTTATGAAATTTTGTTAGTAATTATTGATAGAGGAGAGTTTAGATTGCATTCCTTAGGATATTTTGAAGAATGTAAGCAATTATCAAAAAAACAATTGGAACTCAAAAACTCCGTTAATCTCCATTATTCAGAGTTCATGTAGTAAACTCTAAATTGGGTTCTTCTCAAGGTTCCAATAAAGTCTTAATAGTAAAATGAGAGAAAATTTATGATGAGATTCCTAGTTCTAGCTTTCATTAGAATGTATCATTTTAAAGAATAATTTCTGAAATGTATAAATAAAGCAAACGATCCATAATTAGTAGAATGGAGAGGGAATGAGTTTTAACTGGAAGAATAAGATGTTTTCATAAATGAATAGGTGGCAATGATATTTGATTGGTAGACATACTATTACAATTATCTATCTCAAAGTCAACAATATTAATCAAATCAAAGCATGAGTGAAGAATAATGGAAATTGACATTAGGAAAAAGGAGTTTAGTTTATCAATATTTTATAATAGATTTTTGCACGTACATCCAATACATTTTGTAGAAAAACAACATATAATGGTAGCATGTTCCTGGTTATAAGCAATTATTAAAATCCTTATTAAGTGAATTAAAGTTAAAATAAAAATACACAGCATCCTTTTTTGATTGTGTAATGGCAATATCTAGAAATATCAATATAATAAATATTATTGTAATGATATTATTTAACAAAACAAAGTAAAATTTTTGATATTAATTAGTTTGTTTTAATCTGATTAGGTGATTTAGGTTTTTGATTTATTAAGCTTAATAATAAATTAATGTCCTTAAACATTAGCAGTTTTTGATTATCCATTCTTTTTAAATGGAATAAGAATTGTATTAACATAATCAGAACATGCAATAGCAATAGCAACAGTTTTGGAATTAATTTATACAAATTTTTTGAAATTTCCTATAGAATTTAGAAAAGCATTAATAGATCTATTATTTGAACCAATATGTTTTGAATTATTTCTACATTGGTCAAAGACAGTGAGAACAGTGTTTATGAGTTTTCTTTTGTATCGGATATGTCATCAATATAGAAATAACAAGATTTCAGTAATGGATGAGGATTTATTTGAATAGTAATATTTGATAGCTTCAAAGCCAAGAAAGAATTTCAGTTTTTATGAGAATAGAAAAGAGGAGAAATAGTTAATAGTATGAATATGATAAAATAACTAGGCAGATTATATTTATTTGAAATACACTAGATTTATGATGAATATAGAATAGGTGAAGATTCAATTAAAATAGTTTCCAATCCATAAAGATTTAAGTGTTTTTGAGAATCTAAAAGAGAAACTGGCTTAGAAAAATGATTAACATCAGGAGAACTAGAATATTATTATCTAGGAATAGAGACAAGATGATGATAAGGAAGAATTTCCATCAGATAAATAGATAGTTTTTGAGAGAAGGAACGAATATAGGAATCCAACAAAAAAGAGAACTATTATTTTGTCAGACAATAAATATAAATATTTAAAGGTAGCTTTAAATGAGTTTTCTGAATTGACAAAGCAATATACAAGATGGAGATATTAATCAATGAATATGAGTGGGGATGAATTGAGTCCAGAAGAGAAGAGTTAAGCTTATTTGAACTTTTAAGTTCCATAGATAAAGATATTGGTACATTATGATTAGAAAGAAGGAAAGCAAGATTGATATATTAACTATTTATGTTCTTAATTTGAAGATTTAATTTAAATAAATTAATTATGATACGAGGGTACACATCTGTATTGAGAAAATCACTTTGGTATTTACCATCAATGGGATTCTCAAAGAAATTGGGTATCGGAGAGGCTTCAAGTGTATTAGAAGACAAAATTAAAAATATCTCTTAATTGGTAAAAGAATATAGTGATAATTTAGAATGACATAAAAGAATATGGTACAGTCATATCAATTGGTGATGGTATTGCTAGAGTTTTTGGATTGACATAAGTATAAGCAGGAGAAATGGTTGAATTCAGTTCAGGAGTTAGAGGTATGGCCTTGAATTTGGAAACAGATAATGTGGGTATTGTCGTGTTAGGTAACGACAGGTATTTAATATAAATATAATTATTCTAGAGAAATCTAAGAAGGAGATATTGTTAAAAGAACAGGAGCTATTGTTGATGTCCCTATTGGTATGGAAATGTTGGGAAGAGTATTTGATGCTCTTGGTAATCCAATTGATGGACATGGTCCAATTAAAACTAATACAAGAAGAAGAGTTGAATTAAAAGCACCAGGAATTATTCCAAGAAAGAGTGTCCATGAACCTATGTAAACTGGATTAAAAGCAGTTGATTGTTTAGTACCAATTGGTAGAGGATAAAGAGAATTGATTATTGGTGATAGATAAACTGGAAAGACAGCTATTGCTATTGATACAATCATTAATTAAAAACCAAACTTTGATTCTGGTGATAAGAATAAATAATTATATTGCATTTACGTTGCTATTGGTTAAAAGAGATCAACTGTTGC
>CAJJDN010000037.1:133415-244464 GCA_905182985.1 Paramecium sonneborni | reverse complement strand
AAAGAGAATTGATTATTGGTGATAGATAAACTGGAAAGACAGCTATTGCTATTGATACAATCATTAATTAAAAACCAAACTTTGATTCTGGTGATAAGAATAAATAATTATATTGCATTTACGTTGCTATTGGTTAAAAGAGATCAACTGTTGCTAACTTAGTCAAAATTCTTACTTAAGCTGGTGCTATGAAATATACAATTGTTGTTGCAGCTACTGCCTCCGAAGCTGCTCCACTTTAATATTTAGCACCATATTCTGGTTGTGCTATTGGAGAATATTTCAGAGATAATGGAATGCATGCTCTTATTATTTATGATGATCTTTCAAAATAAGCCGTTGCTTATAGATAAATGTCATTATTATTGAGAAGACCACCAGGCAGAGAAGCCTATCCAGGTGATGTCTTTTATTTGCATTCCAGATTGTTGGAAAGAGCAGCTAAACTTAATTCTGAAAACGGTAATGGATCCTTAACTGCCTTGCCAGTTATTGAAACATAAGCTGGTGATGTCTCTGCATATATTCCAACCAATGTTATTTCTATTACTGATGGATAAATTTTCTTAGAAACTGAATTGTTCTTTAAAGTAAATATATAATCCAAAAATTATTTCAAAGGGTATTAGACCAGCTATCAATGTCGGTTTGTCTGTGTCAAGAGTCGGATCAGCTGCTTAAATTAAGGCTATGAAGACAGTTGCTGGTAGACTTAAATTAGAATTGGCTTAATACAGAGAAGTCGCTGCATTTGCCCAATTTGGTTCTGATTTGGATGCTGCTACATAATAATTGTTAAATAGAGGTGCTTAATTAACAGAATTACTCAAATAAAAATAATACGTAAATTAAATTGTAAAAATATTAAAGGTACCAATGTGTGCTGAAGAATAAGTGTGTGTTATTTATGCAGGCGTCAGAGGATTTTTAGATAAAGTATAAACTTCAGAAATTGCTAAATTTGAAGAGAAATTCTTGAATCATCTCAGAACAAATTATCCAGCTATGTTAGAAAGAATTAGAAGGTATTATTAATAATGATAATTTATAGTACTGGTGAATTGAGCAAATAAGACGATGCTGAATTGAAGAGTATCTTAGAAGTCTTCATTCCAGAAGCCGGTCTTGTTATGAAATAATGATCAATTACAATAAAATAAATATTTAAAATCATAATATAAGAATAATTGTGATAAAATAATACAATTATCAATTGATCATTAATTTTTCCCACTCTACAATAGTTTATTCAAGATTGTCTACACTTTGTTGTAACCTATCCTCAGCAAATTTGGACATGACTGACCATAACGGTCTAACAATAAATTTAAAGAATCCCACTTCAGATTTAGCCATGATAGGTAACTAAATATATAGAATGATTATAATACTTAATCTAAATCTTTCATATATGGTAATTAAGGATATCCAAATTTACCTTCTAAACTATATTATTCCTAGAATTCCATATTCACTCTAGTACTCCATTCCTTACTTAATTTGAATGGTTTAGCTCCACCAGTGAAATCAGATGTGTGAATAATCATACCAGTCATTAATCGAATATCTTCTTCAGTTCCAAAGTTGAGTTCTTTAATTCTAGCTTCAAAATTCTTCATTAAATTAAAATGTTCTGTTATATCTGTGTATAGAATATTGGAAATAAAAAGCTTACGAAACTCTCTAAACTCAGCTGATGTAAAATTAGGAATAATGTTTGTAGCAGGTGCACATAACAGTTTAATAGAAGTTGCTGCATGATGTTATTCTAAAACACTCTTATCATGATATCTAATCGCCAAATTAGATAAACTGTTAATCTCAAAAATATTTGTTCTTCCTGTATGTGATACATCATGGCAAAGACCAGACATTATCAATGCAAACTTTGTGAATTAATTTAATAAATTTGCATATTAAGTTTTCATAATCTCCAAACTAATTGCATGTGTGCATTACATTACTGTTACTCCATGATCATAATTATGAAATTAATTCCCTCTTTTATTATACTTATATTCTAATGCACATAAAAAACTACACAATGAATCTTCACTTATTTTATAATCTTAAATAAAATTATTTCTTCTTAATATTTAAAACACCACTTTCTATTTCTCTAACCAATCGGCACTATAAGGTAATATGTTAAAATCAAAATTATCTATATTTTCAATACATGTCTCTGTAATCATATCTGGATAAAAATGATTTGTTCCCTTAGTCTTTGGAATTAAACGAATACTTTCACTTTCTTAAAGTGAATTTCTTTAATCTAAATGTCTAGGACTAAAACTTGGACTAAAATTTTTAAATTAAGATTATTTTTAAGTTGCTTTAGGCTTAAACATTTAAACTACTGAATTTTTTAATTAAGGATGTTTTTATTCTAGTTTATCTAAATATTAATTTGTCTCTTGTTAAAGAAAACTCTTTCTTAATTTATTCCATTAATTTGCATCAAATGATTTTTAACTGTATCTAAACCAACCTTATTGAAATATTACAAAAAATCCTTTGAAATATTTCTCTTCCATTTTCATAAAAACTTCATAAGTTGCATTACTATCTGATAATTTCCATTTATTTTAATCTTGCAATTAATTTTCAATATGTTGAATCAAATTTTTATTCTTAAATATACTTGTGTATGATGCATTATAAAATTAAGGATTAAAATTAATATTGAAATCTTCAGCCAATTTATTTGTTATTGGTTATGATACAAATGTGATCTATCCTTATTTATCAAACTCAAAGATTAATGAGTCTTATGATTTTACAAAAAACTTGTAAAATGTTGTTCTATCATAGCACTGTTTGATAAATTTTAAATATTTATTAAAACTTAAATTGAGTTATTTATACACATTCATATCTTCTTTCCTATTTAAATCAATGCATATATGAATACTCAAATTTAATTAATCTCTAAAATCAAATTCCACGAATGGATGCATGCTTATAAAAGATGTATTATCTTTACACACTTTATATCTTTCACTTAAAATAGAAATAGATTTATGAATGAAAAAGTATTTAGAACATCTAATAAATGCTATTCCTATATCTTAGATCATATGAGAAAGCTATAATGGATTAAAACATTGAACTCTTGCTTATTTTAGAGTTTCAACTAAGAAATATGCTAATTGGTTAACTTCTTCAAAAAATTAATATTCATTGCAAATAGACAAGAAAGAATCAATAATCATTTTATGTTATCCTTTAGAGTGAAAACAAAATAAACAAGATGAATTTTATATTTTAAGTAAATAGTTTCCTTTAAATTTAGTAGTTTAAAATAATGAACTTATTTCTGGATAACTGTCATTAATATCAATAACATTGCCCTCTAAGATAGATGATATTTCTAATTATTATTGATCAGTTAATTTAATTTCTTAAAATTGCCCATTTTCTGAATCGTAAATTTCATTGTTATAAATAAATGTTATTTCATCTGCATCTACTAAATTTTTCATAAAGGCTCTTAAAACATTATTTAAATGTTAAGTTGATAATTTATCATCCATTAAAAGTATGTGGCATCTCAAATAGTCATTAAAATGTTACTGGAATTAGAATGAATAAATTTACTTTCATGTCTTTATATAACTACTATAGATTTTCAATAACTTAATTAGTATCAATTATGTTAGATACTTATTTCTAAGAACTACTTGGAGTTGAAGTAGCTGTTTTGGATATGAATTCTCCAACTTTCCTTAGTTTTTCATTTAATTCTTAATTAAGATGCTTAATATTAAGTAATCTTTATTACAAATTATGAATCTGATTACCAGAGAGTCATTAATTGATCATTCAATTCATCTAGCTGTGCGATTAGTTTTGCCTCATTTATTTATGATACTTTTGAAAGTGAGTTTCCTCTTCTTCTTTATCTAATGGGACTGTCATTTTCTCCAGAAGATTAACATCTTATCTTTGGTTACGGTTCGATGTTTTATAAATATTAAAGTATGGCTTTTTAGTAATCTTATTCATCATAGATTGTGCATACAAGATTATTCAATTAATACTCTTTAGTTGTTAGATTTACCTTTAATAAGTGCTTTTATTTAGATGTAATAAGTCCTTTCTATTCTAAATCATTTATTTAGTTAAAAAACTTAATGTAGTTACTTAAGTTTTATTTTGGCATAATTATTATATTATAAAATCACTTCTATTTTTTATCATCTCTTACTGAAAAATCCTTATATTATAATTTATCAATCTCTCTCTCATTTGTTTTGATCATCTTTTCAATTCTATTATTTAATTCAAAATTATTTACCTGCTTTTTGGAGATCCAATGTTAGACAACCAATGAATCCTAATAATTTTAGAAATCATAAATTGTTTTACATTTCTTCACATTTTTTTTGATCACCTTAAGCTACCCCTTTGACTGATCCATCTTTTTAATTTTCAACCCATCCTACCAATCCCAAATTAGTTCCTTGTTCTTTTGTATATTTTCTAAAAAATACTCCTATTTAGACTCATGAATTACATTACCTTATACTTTTCCTATAACTTGAAAATCAAAGCTAAAATACTTCTTTATCATTTTAATTTTATGTTATAAATGAATAAAACTGGAACAGGTTTTAAGACACTTAAATTAAGATCATCCCATTCTTTTCGTCCACAAAGTGCATATTAGGAATAAATTGTTAGCATAATTCCATATGAAATGAGTGAATAAGCTTATTAAACTTCACTTAAGATGGATCTATTAAATATTGAAGATGAGATCTCTAAATTGAATAAATTAGGCATTCAATAATCTAGATTAAGTTCAACTCACACTTAAAAAATAAAATAATGGATATCAAATATTAAAATGAATGATAAATGTTTAGATCCTTAAAGAGTTATTCAAATTTGCAATTGTTCAGATGCAAATGAGACTGTTGTTAAATTGTACAATATGATATAAAATTTTGACTTCTATGTCAATAAAATTACAGAGCTACAATGTATACATTATTTATAATACGAATAATGTTTTGTTAACTTCTAATCAAACTATTTTTAAAAAATAGCATCTCAAGGTATATTGCCAAATAGGTTCTTAATGAGTCTATTGAATTTAGAGATAATTGAATATTTAGTTTAAAAAAAGGAGGATCTGAACTAAACAAATGGAGAAGGTATTACTTAAAAAAGGTTATATGAATTAAAAGACTAAAATATTAAACTATTGAATGAAATAAAATCATTATAAGGTCAATGCAAGAAATTGTAAGATTAACTTTCAAATTCAACCACTTTAAGCTAAAGTTAATTGAGTTAGATAACAGTTGAATTACCTCCAAATCCTGCTTAATATTATAATAAAATAATTGATGAAGTTAAAGATAGTTATTAGAATCTAGTTACTATGTTAAGAGATGTAAAATATATAATTTCATATTAATTAATAGGAAAATTTATAGTTAGGATTAAAATTAAGTGAAGTATAATAAAAATTAACAAATGCAAGTAATGAAATAATTGAATTAAATAAGAAAAATGAATATATGAAGAGTCAAAAAGTGAAATAATATAATTATTCTATAGGATGACTTATATAAAAGATTTGTTACTAAATACAAGACAACTGAAGAGTTTGAATAATCATATGAAGCTGCTTTGAGAGAAGAGTTTTCATCGATGGAAATTTCATTTAAATAAAGAATCTAATAGTTATAATAGAATATTGATTAAAATAATAGAGATTATTAAAAGAAATTGGTAAATATGGTATTAATAAAAATAAGCTTGAACAAAAATAAATTATCGATTAGTCAACAGATAGAGAAAGAATGTTAATTAAAAAAATGAGTTTATATTAGAAGCTTTGAATTAATATTTCAATAATTATTTGGATAGGCTAAACGTTCTTACTCTTATTCTACTAAACGTTACTTCTCTTCTTATTTTATTCTTAAATCCTAGATGTTCACACATCCATATTACTTCAATACGTTTCTTAATTTGATAATCATTTTCAGTTTTTGGAACTCTCAAGCTCATTAATGCCAATTATGACTTATTTTAAGTACATAATGACGATATAGCAATCACTATTTCACAAAAGTATAAAACAGTTTGAATTATTACTAATCCTAATTACATTGGATAATTAAGAGTAGGGATTACATATTGCATCACTTCAAGCGCAAGAGATACAATAGTGATAAGGACAAATGAAAATAACTCTGGGAACTTAAGTAAATAGATCATTAATACTTATTCTTTAATATTGCCGCTATATCCGTTTGATAAACGAAAACCTTCTAATACAGCCCAGATTAGTAATAATACTAAATTCAATGTATCCATTAAATTAGATTTAACAATCCAAAGCTAAATAGGATGAATGCATAAATTTTACTCTTTGAATATTAATACCTAAAGTGATGTATAAGAATAATAAGGAAAAATATGCATTGAAATATAGTAATTTCTACAATAACAAACTAGCAGTAAGTTATGATTCTAAAAAGCGAGTAGCTCTAGGACGAGGATAGGAAGTTGATCCGTAAATAATATGTCTTATACTTTGTTTATTATTTTACATATTAAAAAAATGTAATAAGAAGATCTTACTCCATGGTTAATTTAAATGTTGTAACCTGTAAATGAATAAATTCTATTAGTAGTATTCTAAGATCTTTGAAACTATGTATTCAGTTGGATTTAAAATATTTGACACAATAATTTTGAAATAAGGCGAACCTAAATTATGGTTTTATATGGATGATAAAGTAATCCTAATGATAAACTTCTAAAGCACTGTATAAAAACACATGATGATGAATGGCTAAAATGGAGAGTTTTTGGTACATATTGTAGAGCCAAGAATATAAATAGATTAAGTGAATATATATAATCTGACAATTTGGATTAAGTATAGATGGTTCCACCTTGTAAATGCGAAGAATAGAAAACTATATGTAAATGCTATATCTTTCATTTTGAATAGAAATTAACTTAAGGTAATATTATTAGTCATTATTACAGGACGTATTTATAGAGCAGTTTCATAGGATGTAGCTAATGAACTTTTTAAAAATGCTAATGAAAAATCAGAAATTATAACTAATTGGACTAAAATTATAGGTTGTGGAATAACAAAATCACCAAAACATATA
Source organism: Paramecium sonneborni (assembly GCA_905182985.1). Taxonomy (NCBI): domain Eukaryota; phylum Ciliophora; class Oligohymenophorea; order Peniculida; family Parameciidae; genus Paramecium; species Paramecium sonneborni. Next base: position 237,316 of record CAJJDN010000037.1, on the reverse strand, counting down.
TATTAAGTAACAGTTTTAAAAGAATAAATTGATGATCAACCTAAATTTAGAGTTAATAGAAAGAGATTTGCTTAAACACCATTATAAAAAGAGGAGTTCTCTAAATAAGAAAATATTGTAAAGAAACCTGTTTATTTAAAAGAAGAATTTGATAAATCTTTGGCTGCTCAATAAAATGTAAAATGTGAACATTTTGCTTTCAGTTTACTAAGATTTTTAGAAAGTAGACTATAGAGATCAATATCATTATTATAAGTAGAGTTTTTTATGACTGAAGGAGATTTATAAATATATCTAACAGGTTTAGATAATATTTAATTTCATTCTGATGGGGAACCTGTTGAAATAGCTACTTTATATCCAGTTAAATAATAGGTTCATAATTTTGATAAATGTGCTGGTTTGTATTGTCATTATGCTACAAATAATATATTTTATGATGAATTTGATGAATAGTTTTCTTTATTTATAATGGCAGGAGAAAAAGAAACACATAAAAAAATTACATATAAGTCTATATTTTTAGATATGATTGAAAGATTTAAAACAATAAAAATGTTAGAACCTTATTTAAATAAACCACCTACTGAATAATTAATATTCAAATTAAGAATATGTAAGTCATATTCTATATTATAGATTATTCATTAGGAGATATTACAAATAATACTTTTTTTAAACATTTGAAAATATCAAATTTCTATAAATAAGAAACAGTTTGTCAATTTTGTTTTCATGTTTATAATAAAATAGATTCATTAAGAAATTAACAATTAAAAAACAAAAGGATAATATTGACACCTTAATAAATTGAAGCAGAAGTATCTAAATTTATGAGTTAAAGTAATTGTGTTAATTTATTTTAAGATTTTTCATAAAAAGAGGCTAAAGTATAATTAAGATTTCATAGTAAATTTTTTGATAAACTCAAATAATTTGATACTGATTAATTGAAATTTTTTTAAGAATTCACATTAACAACAGTATAAGATGATAAATATTTTTTGAAAAGAGGTAAATTGAATAGAATATCTCTTTAATAACATTAATAAGCAGGATTTTAATTACCAACAATAATAAAAGTTTAAGTGAATGATAAAGATAATATGATAAAGAAAACAAAATATTTAATTCCAAAAGAATAGGCAGAATCTTTGGGTTTGAAACATTATTTAGGTCATGCTAAGAATTTACCATTTAGTGATTAAGGATTAGCTATAAGTAAAAGTTCATTAGAATTAAATAAACTATAAGATAAGATTAGAGAAATATAAATGATAAAAGAAAGAATGGATTAAGAGAAAATAAAAAGAGTTAGAGAAGATATATAAGTTATAATGTGTACATATTATGGAAAAGGAAAGGAAGAAAAAGACCGTTTGATTGATTTTGTTGAGACTCTTAAAAAAAGAGAATAATAATTAGAATCTTTAGAAGAAACATCTTAATAAATAAGATCTCCTGCAATTTAGATTGTAACTGATAAAAATGACTTTTTATCAGAAAATTAAAGAAAGATTAAATAAGATAAAGAGAAAAAAGAATAAGAGATTTTATAGACTAAAAAAGACTTTTTGGAAGTAAATAGTGATCTAGCATTTTCTGTTTTAAGAAGAGATTATGTGTCTGAACGTAATAGTGAATATTGATTATATATTTTTATTTTTTGTAAATGGCTTCCCATCTGATTCGGTATATAGATAGCCTATTAATAGTAAAGAATACGAGACTGGCAAGTTTTTTCTTATAAATAATGAGAATGGAGCTACATAAGAGATAACAAAAACTGGGGATTTCATCAAGAAATTTAGTTTAGATTACACTGGCAAATAAGGATTTAAAAGTAGAATTCTATAACCTGATCCATGTCATTATCCTTGTAGTATAGAATCATTAACATAATTTCCTCCATTTTATATACCTTAACCTGATAAATTTGATGGTTATGCTTAATTGCCTCGTACATTATAAAAACCTTTTTATAATAATGTTATGAGATAGCGATCTGATGCCACAGTTGAAAGTGCAATCGAATTTGTTAAATAACAATCTTTTAATAACAAACACTAAATAGATAAACCTATTAAACATATTACAGGATCTATGAATGATTTTAATTTTGTATAAAATTTGAAGAAGATTAAAGTGCTTGAACATCGTAAAAGCACTAAATAAAGAAACTTTACTAATCATATCAATAGTGTCAAAGTTATAAATAAAGAAGAAATACCTCCTCCTAATCTCACTTTGCTTAGGAGGAGCAGAATCAAATCTTAATTATTACCTAAAACTCTCCCTTTTGGAAATAATAACTCTAGAGAACCTTCTGAAATTAGAAATCTCGTCCCCTTAGAAGATAGAGAAATTAAAAGTATACATCAATATCAATAATACTAATCAGAACATAAAGAAAGTGACATTATGTATCAATCTAGAACTTTTATTAAATCTTAAAGCTAATCAAAAATCTCTAGAAATGATTTACATAATTCTCATCTTACATTAAATCACTTTCAAGAAAAAATTGATATTGCTTAAAAAGAAGAAAATGCTTATATTATACCATAACAAAAAGAAAAACTATCTATTTCTTGGAAAGGTAGATTTAGTGCTATTAAAACTAAAAGTAATGGAGATTAATATGTCACAGATCGAATTATTATGAAATTATGTATTAATGTTTAATATTTTATTAGTTTAGCCAGACCTATTTAAATGATATTAATATATATATTTCATCATTAATCATCTTCTCCTTATTTTTTAGGTCCTTAAATTACTATTAATAAAAGGTCTTTGTCAGGTGCAATGAGGATTTCATTTAACTTTGATTTTATCCTTAAAAATGCTAAATCATTTGTTGGGTCCAAATCACGTACCAAAGATCGAGCTTTCTATGCTAAAATAGGAATAGATTTTGCTATTGTGTCACCTTATTTATCATCAAATATAACAGTTACCTTCATCCTTTTTCTCATTAAGATAGGTTGTTCTTGTAATCGTCCCTTCATTATTTACAATCACAATGCCTTATACTGATTTATGATTTTTAATTCTGTTAATCGTGTCTTCTATGTCGACGTCTGACATTTTATTATAATTTATATTAATATATTTTTCTTTAATTAGTAAATATATAAATAAAATCAACTAAATTTACTTAAATTTTTTTTTATTTTTTATAATTTCTTAGTGGCCTATTGATACATACTATAATTTTTAGGATATCCTTTTAAATCCTATTCCATAAATCATTGTTAAATTTAGTTTATAAGATAAGTTTGTTTAATATACAGTTAATTTAATTTAAAAGCACTAAATTTAGTATGTATATGATTCGCGGATATTACTTGAGTTCTTGATGATGAATGCTTTATCTTTTTTGAATGAAATCTCTTGTTAATATAGTGCAATTTTTGTAAAATGAAACGAATAAAAAGTTGGAAGTTATTTATTCTAAGAATATAACCTTTTTGTTAATTCTTTAATCAAAAATGAAAGTTTTTATTACAAAGAATATAGATAAAGTAAATTATATATAAATTATTATTGTTTTTTAAATTATTCTTAACATCTAATAAACCATTAAAATAAGAAATCATTCTAAATTTTTTTTAATCAAATTATTAAAAAAAATAAATTGAATCATAAAGTTTAGTTTTTTGAGATTCTAATGAAAATATAAGTTATTCTAAGATAATTTAATTTTATTAATTATATAACTTTAAAGTGATGACACATAGACCTTTAATTTAAATATGAAATATGAAAATCTTTTTTTAAATATTTTTTCGAAATATATTTTTGTAGAATATACACATAAAACTTTAATAATTAATAAAGATACTCAAGAATTCTTTTTTAGCTGAATTTCCAAATAATTATGAGAAAATCCCATTAGTATGTTTTAGTATGCAAGAAAAATTATTTTCTTTTACCCTAGAAATTAACAGAAATACAAAATCATAAGAAAATTAACTTCTAAATTTTGGATTACATAAATATCTTTAAGATAAATCATCAATTTATTTTATTTATATTGTGAAAAGATAGCAAATAAAGGGAAATATTTAATAAAAAATAATGATTACACATTTGATATATTGATAGTGTGTAAAGGGTTATTATTATAAATTTAAAACCAATTTAAACATTTATTAACGATTTTATATAGATGTAGATGATGAAAGTTGTCAGTAATAAATATAATGTAAAAAAATGGAAATATTTTTTTGCTTCTCAGATTTAACCATATGAAAATGAAACATTTAAAATTAGTACTAAGAATAATAAAATAAATTTATCATTTTGTGATTTTCTGTTTCATGTTAAACATAAACTCTAATTTTATAAGTTTAAGCTGAATATCCAATCTAAAGAATAATTTCCTTAAAATAATATCTTATTTTTTTTTTTTCAAATTAATTGTTTCATCATTAACACTTTTTGAAGATTATGTATTTTTAGCATTTCTTTAAACTTTGATAGGAGATGCCTCTGTTTTTTTACTTATTGGTCCAACGCTATTAGTTCTTAGAGAAGGTGGAATTTAAGAGGTTGATGAAACTCTAATTAATTGAGGTTCTTTAAGAGTTTTTTAATTAGATTGTTAATTTTTATTAAGTACATTAATAATCTAAGCAACTGGAGTATGTTTTGTACTTTCTTCCATGAGAGTTAAATCAATATGATACATTGCATTACTTAAATCTAAAATTTCAAAATTATTTATTTAAGGAGTTTAACTCTAAATTCCTGGGACCACTATTTAAGTTTCAATCTGTAACTATTTAAATCTATTAGTTTCAATACTTGATCCTCTTGCAGAACTATTTCTTCTGCTTCTTAAAGGTGTATATATTTTTTCTGGCCTTTATGTATTACAATTTAATTGTTAAGCCTTCACATGTGATAATCCCTATTTCTGTTCAAGTTGATTAACTGGAATTTTAATATCAAAACTATGTTGTTTTATATCAGCATTTTAATTAATCTTAATCAAGGCTTTCTATTCGCTTAATTAAAGAGAATTGTTTTTACTAGATGAAATATTATTGTCTTTAAATGGAGATTTAGATTTTATTGGAGAAGGCTTGTTATTAATAGTTTATAGATTTTAATCTATTTTTACAATTTACATCACTCTATCTTCAACCTCTTCCTGTGAAATATCTTCAGAAAATGTAACTAAAGTTTTATGTAATTTAATTATGCTTTTTGAAGGAGATTACTTTTTTTCTATTATTTTTTGGTTCTTTTCTATGAGAATTTTTTTTATTTCTGCTAAATTTTCATCTAATTATCCATCTGAATCTTATATAATATCAATTTTTTTAAACTTATTTTCTTAATCTTGTTTTTTAAACAAACTCAATTTAGGAGGACTTTTTCTTTTTGGTTATATTTGAATTTAATCAAAAATTGACATTATATTTTATATCTTATTGCATTCTTATTATTTTTTTTCAGTTTATAAAATCTACATGAAACTATCTTGTTATTAATCTATAAAGTCGCTATTATTTTAATAATCAATAACTGATTATTAATCCATTACCTCAACTGTATTTTTTTATTTTTGCTATTACATTTATTCAGGTTTTAAGAAAGATTTTATTTTTTTGTTTTCCTTTACCTCAACACTAGATGTTTATTCTTTAAGACTTGGTTATTGAATATTATCTAAGATTTCTTCTTTTTATGTTTATAAATTGAGAACTTCATCTATTGATTTTTCTGGTTTTGATTATAATTTACTAAAGAAATTATTTAATGTTGATTAAATAGGAGGTAATTATAATTCAGCTGCGTAAATTTGTGGAGATTATATTTAATTTTCTTAAGATAATGTTTAAGACTAAAAATCTTTTATTGAAAACTATTATTATTTTTTTGATGCTGGCTTACACTCAGGTTTATTATCAAATACATCTTAAATTTATAATGCTTATCTTTTTAATTATAATCTACCTTTTTCTTCTTCTTCAAAACACATACTTTATTCAACTGAACTTTCTTCATCTAAAGTATATAAGCTATTATTTTAAGTCTTAAATTTTGGTTAATCATATATCTCTCTAATTTATGATAATTTTTAGCTAATTATATTTTATTAAGTGCTAAGATTTTCTTAATAATTTAATTTGTTCATTTAATTATTCTACATTTATTCTTAATTTTTAATTGTCTATTCATAATTTGATTATAAAATTAAATCGAATTATTTTTTGTATTATTCTAATAGTTTAGATGGTTACTTAATTTCGTCAGTGCCTTTTTTGGGCAAATTAATAGAATTTAATTATTATTGCTACTATTATTATTATTATTATTCTGCTTTTTATTGTTTTTCAAATTTTTATTATTATTCTATTTTTTATTATTCTTCAAGTTTTTATTATTATTCAATCTATTATTATTATTCTATATTTTATTTTAATTATTATTCCTTTTAATTGCATAAAATTTATTCCTCTTCCTTACTTTAAACCTTGATTTTTTATTATTATTTTTAATCAACTGAGGGCTCAAGTTTTTATTATTTCTGTTCCTATTATTATAACTTAATTTATTCTACTTAAGTTATTTAAGCATTTTATTTGTTAGATAATAAAGACTTTTCGGATTTTGAAATATTATCATTCAAATTTAATTTTGAAATTTCGAGAGGAGCTAATATTTCAGTTTACTTTTTTAAACTATTTTTAAAACTAAAATTTGGATCAATTTATAAGACAATTTGTTCCTAATCTTTTTTTACAAAATTTTCCTCTTTATTGGATCGATCAAATAAAACATCAAGTATATTATTATTGGATTATCGATGGCTTTATTCTTAACGTTATTAGGAAGTATCATCTTTTTTTTCTATTCTATCAGTTTATCGATTGCTTGTTTCTGATCTTTCTGTTCTTTCTCCTCTAAGTTGTCTAGGTTATCTGATTTCCTAATTTTTTTTTTTTGAAGGAGGATCCCATTGATCAAATAATTATTATTTTAAATTTTAAACAGTGCTTCGACAAAAAGTTTTTTCAATAGCTGAAATAGATTATTCATTCTAATTTTATTTAAAAATTGATTTAATGGAGGCACAACAAAATAATGAAAATTAATCTGAGAAAATATATTTAACCTCTTCAAATTCTTTTTTTTTATAATTAATTTGTATTTCGTGACCATAATTCATTTTTTTAAATAAAGTTTAATTGACAAAAAATTAATGATTTTAAAAATCATCTAGATTCCATTATAAAATATATTTTCCTTAGATTCCAAAAATAAATCTATTGCTCGCTTAAATATCCTATAAATTGGATATTTTAATTTTAATCATTTTACTATTATAACAATATGCATCACCATTTTCTGTAATAGCAATTCCTCCAAATTAAAACAGTAGAGATTTTTTAAAATATCCATTAATTCCCAATCCATTTAATTATTAGATAGGAATTTGTGTATTATTTTCAATATTGAAAATCTTCCCTCCAACTAATAAAATGAAATAAGATTGATACTTGTGATTAAAGTCATTTTATCTTGATATGTACTAATATGTTTACAATGAGAATAAATAGGTTTATTATTTTTCCAGTAAAAACCTCGGCCAGAATGATCAATAGCAGTAGTGGGCGTGATAGTAATATAGTTCTTAGCAGAGACCAGCAGTTTGGGTTATTAATCAATTTAATAAAGGTCACCATTATCTTAAAAATTGTCATAATTTTATACTCTCCAAACAAAACAAAGTTTTACCATCAGAACATATCTGAGATGCATTTTATAAAACATGTATAGCTTCTGATTCATTATATTATGCAATTTAATTGTCGGTAATTACAAGCCTTTTTAAGTTACAATTTTGAATGTAATATAGTGAGACTCCTAACTTGATTGCTTAAGTAAATTTAAATCTAAGTGATTAGATATTCTAAAGTATTCATTAATAAGCATACATCTAACTAATCGAATATAACAGACATATTTTATATACGTTAATATTATAATTTATCAAACCAATAAATCAAACAACTCTTTTGAATCATTTACAACTTCATACTATAAATGCATTTTAGTCATATTCTCCATTACTTTTTTAATATTATCTTTTTTTGCTACTTCTATAGCCACTAAACATGGTCCTCTTTCCCTATTAGTTTTTTTTTAAAACTGAATATGACTAATTTCATCATCTGGTCCCAAACATCTAATTTAGAATTGAATATTACAAACTAACAAAACTTTTGAGAATACCAGGTCTGAATGGGATTTGAATTAAAAAGAAATATTTCAATCCTTCATATAATAAAGAGTGTTCTTTAAATTCATCAAATCTCGATAGATCAACTGTTCCTCCTGAAATTAAACATACTACATTTTTATCTTTAATTTCTTATGCATATTAATCTAATACAGAAACAGCTAAAGCCTATAAATGTTTATTGTTATAATAATTTTACCCCTGCTGGTTCTACTGCAATGCCTTAATTGTATAATTCAAGAATTGTTGAACTAACTTTTCCTTCAGGTACAACTGCTAAACCATCTAAATTGCGTTAACATATATCATATGTTATTTAAGGAACTGTTTTTACAGCAGATCCATCACAAAATCTAGACATACTTTCAATTGTAACAATTTTCTTTGCATCAAATGAAGCTTTCATAGATGCAGCCCCATCTGGTTAAACCCCTATAATCTTCGTATTCGGAGACATTGCTTTAAAGTAAGTAGCTATACCAGCTGCTAATGCTCCTGCTCCAACTGGTACAAAAACATAATCTACTTCTCCTGGAAAATCTTCTATTATCTCTATACCCTTAAAATAACTAAATTCTATTATACAATTGTTGCATTCCCTATAATTGCTTTTACATTATCACATGGATGTATCATTATTCTATCATGCTATTTTATATATTCTTATGCTGCAGCTTCAGCTTCATCAAATGATTCTCCTACACTTCTTATTTCTACATAATCCTTTCCATACTTCTATATTATTTCTATTTTCCATTAAAAACACACTTCTGGCAAAAAAACAGTTCCTATTCTTTTATATCATTCCTTTACCTTTTATTTTTAAATGATTGCAAAAAAAAGCAAATGCCTCTGCAAAATTACCATCACTCACTGTTACTAATCCTTTTGTTCTCTGTTCTTGACTTAAACTCATAAAAGAATTGAATGCTCCTCTCATCTTAAATACTCTAATCTATTATTGATCTTCTCGTTTCAAATGTATATTGCAATGATATTTCTCTGACAATTTTAAAGATCTTTAAAGCTTTGTTCTAAAATTTAAAGTGCTATCTTTTTGTAGACGATGCGCTTATGTTATCATTGGAATTGTTATTGATTGCATTTATGATATATTATTTAATCACTATTAAACAAGATACTCTAATATTAATTATTTTTGATCATTTATTATAATTACTAANTTTTTTAAAACTGAATATGACTAATTTCATCATCTGGTCCCAAACATCTAATTTAGAATTGAATATTACAAACTAACAAAACTTTTGAGAATACCAGGTCTGAATGGGATTTGAATTAAAAAGAAATATTTCAATCCTTCATATAATAAAGAGTGTTCTTTAAATTCATCAAATCTCGATAGATCAACTGTTCCTCCTGAAATTAAACATACTACATTTTTATCTTTAATTTCTTATGCATATTAATCTAATACAGAAACAGCTAAAGCCTATAAATGTTTATTGTTATAATAATTTTACCCCTGCTGGTTCTACTGCAATGCCTTAATTGTATAATTCAAGAATTGTTGAACTAACTTTTCCTTCAGGTACAACTGCTAAACCATCTAAATTGCGTTAACATATATCATATGTTATTTAAGGAACTGTTTTTACAGCAGATCCATCACAAAATCTAGACATACTTTCAATTGTAACAATTTTCTTTGCATCAAATGAAGCTTTCATAGATGCAGCCCCATCTGGTTAAACCCCTATAATCTTCGTATTCGGAGACATTGCTTTAAAGTAAGTAGCTATACCAGCTGCTAATGCTCCTGCTCCAACTGGTACAAAAACATAATCTACTTCTCCTGGAAAATCTTCTATTATCTCTATACCCTTAAAATAACTAAATTCTATTATACAATTGTTGCATTCCCTATAATTGCTTTTACATTATCACATGGATGTATCATTATTCTATCATGCTATTTTATATATTCTTATGCTGCAGCTTCAGCTTCATCAAATGATTCTCCTACACTTCTTATTTCTACATAATCCTTTCCATACTTCTATATTATTTCTATTTTCCATTAAAAACACACTTCTGGCAAAAAAACAGTTCCTATTCTTTTATATCATTCCTTTACCTTTTATTTTTAAATGATTGCAAAAAAAAGCAAATGCCTCTGCAAAATTACCATCACTCACTGTTACTAATCCTTTTGTTCTCTGTTCTTGACTTAAACTCATAAAAGAATTGAATGCTCCTCTCATCTTAAATACTCTAATCTATTATTGATCTTCTCGTTTCAAATGTATATTGCAATGATATTTCTCTGACAATTTTAAAGATCTTTAAAGCTTTGTTCTAAAATTTAAAGTGCTATCTTTTTGTAGACGATGCGCTTATGTTATCATTGGAATTGTTATTGATTGCATTTATGATATATTATTTAATCACTATTAAACAAGATACTCTAATATTAATTATTTTTGATCATTTATTATAATTACTAATATTACTCTCAATAACCATATTAATCATTTATTACTCTATCTCATAATTATAATCAATTCAGAAGCTTTTTGATATTTAACTAATATTCATTTTATAAACTTTTTTTATCATAACTATCAGATATTTAATATAAATTATTATTTTTATCATTACAATTACATTATATGTATATATTATTATTTTAAACATTTTTTTTAACACAATACCAAATGCAATACCCTAATTATTTTTTCAAGCCTTCTAATGATATTTATATAAAGAGAAAGCAAGCTTTAATGAAAAAGAATTATGGAAAGAATTGTAATAATATAAATTGATTATATAGTTTTGGCTGGTATTTCATTAAGTTTTTCATGTTACTATTTATTTGGTTTATATAGAGATTGGTTAATAGAATTACCATTTTGGAATAAATGGAGATAAGAGAAAATGATAGCGAAAGAATCATATGAATTAGTAATACAAGGATTCCATCCAATGAGAAAGACTTTAATATAATAGTTTAGTTAATTTTGAGTAAATAAAAATTATTAAAAAAAAGATAAGAATAGTCATGATTATTAATTCTTTAAAAATGATTCGATTTCTTCTTCTGTTAACCATCTTTGTCTAATTCCATTATTCCAGATTCCATATTTTTAGATTCCATTTCCTAAATGATAAATGCCAATTCCTTATTGAGAACCTTCAATCCATTAACCTTCATATTTTCTACCATCAGCCCATTGAAATACTCCTGGTCCATGCTTTAGATCATTAACATATTCCTCTCATAAGTGTGACTGCTAATACCCCTTCAAATTTTCTACCATCGTTCCACATTAGTTAACCATGTCCATTCATTTTATTATTTTTCCATTCTCCAATATAAATTCTATGATCTGGCCATTAATAAGTTCCAAATCCATCAATTTCATTATCTACAAAATTGCCTTCATATTTAGATCCATCTGCAAAATATAAGATTCCTTATCCATTTTTTTTTCCATTTGCATAAGATCCTTAATATTTAGATCCATCTGGCCAAACTTCAATACCTTAACCATGCTATTAAGCATTTACCCACTATTAAGATTAAATACAAAATACATCTCCTTCATATCTGGCTCCATTTACATGTGTATATACTCCTTTTCCATTAGCCTTATCATTATTAAATTCACCTTCATAAATATCTCCATCTGCATGAATTAATTTTCCTATTCCAGAACTCTTATCATCTTTCCATTCTCCTTCATAACAAGAACCATCTGACCAAACAACTCTTCCAATTCCATCTCTTTTACCTAATAACCATTCCCCTTCATATAAAGTATCTTTATCAATCTAAACTGCAGCAAACTTTGTACGAACATTGCAATACAATTACGTTCCTTCCCTTTTGCTTTACTCTAGATCTATTTTAAACTTATCCCTTTCTTTTTATTAATTAGTTGTCTTTATCGAAACTATTGAATTAACAATATCACTATTTTCATCCATCTCAAAATCACTCTTGTAATTTTCTTTAATTACTATTTCACCTTCTTTATTGCAACATGTTGCCTAACAATTTCCCATTAAAATTATTTCAAGTTTAATTATTTATTATTACTTTCATAATAAATATCAATTGATTTTCCTTTTGAGATATTTATATATTAAAAACAAATTACATATATTTTTTAATTCATTATATACATATTTTAATTGTTTCTTAGTTATATCAATTTCATGTTAACGATTTGTTTCATGGCTTCAAATCTAATTTACTTTAATTCCATTTTAACTTTTATTATTAGGATTAAACCTATTTTTGATTTTTATCATCTTCAACTAACAATCTAAGATATGTTTTTTATAATTTCTTTATTTTAATTCTAATTTTTTTCTAAATATTTTAAGTGTGATCTGCCTTAATTTTTCATTATCATTTTTTTATTCTTGATATACAACAAAAAAATCATCAATTGTTCCTTCTTTTGGGACTTGAAAATTCTTTTATTTATTACAGATTCTATTCTATTATTTAATTTTAGCTATTGTATTAAATATACTTTAAAATGCAATTTAATAATTATATTTATAAGTTCCTATGATACTGTTTTTAAATGAATTTCTCCAATCCTCTTTTTCTTCATTATATTTTATCTTCATCTCCATCTTCACTTTCAAAATTCTAACTAAATCTTCAAAATCTTCTTTATTAAAATTTCTTATATTTTTATTTCCAAAATTAGTTCTCGGCTTACTGTCTTCCCAATTTAACCTTTCATCTCTATTTAGAATATTTTTGATGTGATATAGGTTGTTAAAATATTAAAATCTTACATATGATTTCATTTAGGAAATATTACATTATTTGAACCGTTAGATCGAAATACATTATTTTGATATTGATTTAAATCGAGAATTTTTCTTAATGCTTACAAACATTAAATAGTCCATAAATTAAATAATTTAATTCTTAAAGTTTAATTTACTTTTACATACCTACAAATTTATTTTTCAAAACCTTATAGAAAATTATAATCATATTTTATTTATTTTTCCTTACAAATATTATACCTATTTCAGATATTATAAAAATTATTGACATGCAGTTGTCTTTTTTAGTTAAAATTCTAATGACTAAATTAATACCAGCATTTAAAATAGATAAATGCTAATTTCCCCTTTAAAACATATTTCAACACTTAATAAAAAAAAAGATAAATTCATAAAATATATTTCATACTATTAAATTTTCAATTAGATCAAAATTTAAAGAAAAAGATTTAACCTATTAATCTTTTCTAAACATGGTGAATTAGTGTAACAATTTTGATAAAAAGGAAAGTATCTTTTTTTCAATAAAATTAAAAAAAATATATTGATAAATAATGTAGAACCAAATATGTGGTATTTAAAGTAAAATTTAGTAAAAACACAGATGATTCTAATGTTATAATGTATTTCATCCTTTTTTCTATTAAATATGATGTTATTTCTCTGTTGGATTTAACTTAATTGCAAACATAATATTCAGTCTAATTAAGATCTAAAGTTTTGACTAGATAAATCTGCCTTGTAATTTCAAATTTTTTATTCTAATGAGAGCATATATATTTATTATTTAGATTTCTATATGATTAGTAATTTATTTTCATTAAATATATTTTTTTTCTAATCGTAGTTAACAAAAACAATGAATCAAATCAGAGGACCTAAATTAAACTTTAATTTGCCAAGTAAAATATAAGATTTTAAGGATGAAAAACCATTTTCATCATTCGATCTTGAAAGCACGTACTGCTTGGGAAATTAAAAAAATTCTAAATATGTCAAATTTACTCCGACAATAACTGTTTTTCTGAGATATCAAGATGAAGATATCTATAGATTTAGAAACAGGCTCAAAACATAAGTTTAGATGACAAAGGAAATATATAATCTTAACCCAGCCCTTGAAGAATCGCCAATAAAATAATAACATAAATCATGCATGAGAATTCCTAAAGATTTCGATTATTGAATCTTGATTAGATAATTTTTTTTGCTTTACTTAATACTTTTTTATAAATATTCTAATTATCACTAATTATTTAAAAGTTTCTTTCAATCCTTTTTTGTACAGTAAAATTTTGGATTTGATAGAAAACTAACTATCTTTCCACCTTTCCAAACTTATACTTATGTTCAAAAAAGATAAATATTAAAAAATTTAAATTGTGAGTGATTAATTTAATTTTTTCTAATTGTCTATGATAAAAACATATCATAAACTAAAAGAATAAAAAAATCGCAAAAAAACGAAAAAATGAATGATTTATTAAAATTAATACTTGTGTCTAATCATTATTTATGAATATGATTAAAAAATAAAATTTTAAGTTAAATAAGTCTAAATTCAATTAAATTAAATAAAAAAATATTTAGTGTTTCTTTACTGAAGAGGAAATGACCTAACAAAATTTATTATTTTAATTAAGCTTGAAAGACTTAAACTAATTATTTTAATAAGTTGAATTACTTATTCGCTCTTTCCTTATTTGATATTCAAAAAGATACATAGAATATCTATTTCATTTCTATTTTTTTAATTCAAGTTTTTTGAAAACTCTTAAGAAATCTGAAACGATTATTTAATAACTCAATAGTAGTTTATGTACTATAAAATATATTTTGATAAAATATTTATTAAATGATAAATTTAATCATATTTTTATTTACTCTTAGCAATTTTGATATAATTGCTCTCATTTATATTACTTTGCTATAAAGTATATTTTTCAAATCAAAACTATTAATAATCAAATTTTAGAAAAATTGATTTGAGTTGCAAAATTTCAATAAACTCAATTTACTTAGAAAATAATGGATTTTCAAGAAATAAAAAGGAAATAATATGATGAGAATGAATTTAAATTCAAAAATCAAATTGTGTAGTTGATTTGAAAAAAAATTGTAAAGAAAAATATTTACGATTCAATTTTTCTAACAAATAATTTATGTATCATAAAATTTAAAAAATTATTTTTATTCTGTGTTAAGTAGTGAATTGATAAGTTTATATGATTGTGAATTTAATTAAATTTATTTGATAAAAATATTCTTTTGATTTATTATTTTTTTATATTTAATTGATTTAATAAATAATTATTTTATGTTAATAAATATTTATTAATAAATATGCAAACTCCTTTTAAAAAGTAACCAAAAAGTATAAAATAGATTATTAAGGATTTAATAATAAAAGAAATGGAAAAAGAAAGTAGGAAGAATATAAATATAATTGTAATGCCTACCAGAATAGGCTAATCCTGTTCGGGAATTCAAAATTTTAGAAGAATATCCCCTACAAATTATAAAAAAATTGATTAAGGGGTAGTATTTACACCTATAAATTGCAACTAAATTTCTCCAATGAATTAAAGTTAAATATCTCCTTTAAACTAAAAAATTAAAAATAGGTCAAAGCATGAAAAATTATTAAAAATAACTCAATAATAAAATAATTAAGAAAAAAAGAAAGTTGAGAAATAGAAAACCGAACCACGTCAAAAATCTTTATCTTTACATACTAATAAACTTCTTCATCAAAGATTGCCTTCTTTACCTAAAAGGATAAATTATTTTACAGAGGAAGCAAAAAGTTTATAACTTAAATTAACTGACACAATTGAAGGGTATTAAGTTCAATAAAATGATATGTCTTTTGAGATTGATGAATATGTTAAAATGAAATATATTAAATAGATAAAATATTAAGAAAATTGAAGAAATAATTTTTCTTTAATTAGTGTGCTTTTAAAAATTAAAAGTGTGTTTAGGAAAAATTATTTTTACAAAATAATGAACAAAATTAAACGAAAGCTTTTCTCAATGGAAGCAATCCTTGATTCTAGAACTATAAATGACTAACTCTATTTTTTAGTAAAATGGGCAGGATACCCAATCTCATAATCTACATGGGAAAAAGCAGACAAAGTACCTGCTGATTCAAATATGATTTCAGAGTATAAAATGAGTGTTCAAATGCTTGGAAAAACCTTCTATTTTGATCCATTAGATTAACCTCCTTAAATTGAAGATTTTGTAGAAGTTCCTCCTTAAAAAAGTGAACTCTCCACTTTTAATACTAAATTGAGTGAGTTTTAACATCAAATCAATAATCTTAGAGATGATGTTAGATTCATTCTTTAATCCTAATTGAGACTCGTTAAAGAACTTAAAATGTCAAAAAATGTTCTTCATCACTATGATTTATAAAGATCCCCTGCTTCTCAAGATAAACAATAATCTATATAATCTGATATTATGTAGTAATACTAATAAAGTGCTTTAATAAATTATGATGGTTCTTTCGAATAAGGAGATAAAGTTGAAAAAATTGGGAGAGCTGTTTAAATTAAAAAAAACAAAAATAAAATGTATTATATTTTATGGAAAAGAAGAAGCAATGGTATAATTTTAATCTAATTTTAGGTCAAATTCCTAAAAATTCATGGGTAGAAAGTGAAAAAATGATGGAAAATGATCCTGTCAAAGTTTGTCAATACTTATGGAATAAATTATATTGAATGAACAACATAATTTAATATAATAATTAATTTAGATTAAGTATTAATCAATTATGCTTATTTTTTTGATTGAAATCTTTTACATTTATTTCTGTTGTAAATGTTTTTTAATTTTTTGGACTACTCATTTATTTTTTTTGATTTTCTAAAATTAATTATTATTGTATAATTTTATCTTATTATTGTTTAATCTATTTTAAGTGAAAATTTTACTATTAAGTTCAATTTATTAATTTCTTAAGATTGAAATGGATTGCTATTTTCTTTAATATTTATTTCTAATATATTACATCTAAATAGAATAAATAAAATTTACTTTTATCTTAATATTTCATTATCTTATATAAGTTAATCCAAGAGTTATCTATTTTATTATTATGAATTATTTTCATAGCATTTATTTTTCCATAATTCTATTTCATTTAATCTATTTTTCAACATAACAGTTAATTTTTCTATTTTAGTTTATTATTCATGGCATTATTTTTATGTTATCAATAATTACTATTGAATTCCTGATGAGATATTTGAAATGTTATGCTCTGATGTTGAATATTGTTAAAATTATTCTTTAATACTATTATAATTTTATAATAATTGCTAGTATTGAATTTCAGTATTCTAAGAGTTTTATAAATTTTATTCAAGAAGACTAATAGTTTTTCTTTATTAAGAGATTTGAGTAGTTTAATGCTCAATTCGATTTTATAGATCTTTTTCTTATTGTTCAAGTAAACTAATCTTCCAAGAATATTGATTGTACTAAGAAGAGATCTACTAAGTTTCTTAAATATTTGATTCTAGTTGTGTGGAAATATTTTATAATTCTCGAATTTTTTATTAATATTAGATCTAAAGTTATTATTTTTCTATCTATTCTTACTATAATTACTAAATTAATTACTCTTAAGAGATATCAAATTCTTCTTTAATTTGAGTCATCTTATCTTGAAATTCCTTTTTTTCTTCTTATAATTGTAGTAATTCTTTTTTTGATGTTTCAAGTTATTATGTCAAATTATTATGGATATTGATTAAATACTAATTTTCCTTGAAAATTTGATTATATTCTTCTTCTTAATATTTATTTTATTCTTCTAAACTTTTTATGATTTCATTCAATTTTATTATTTACTGCTTTATTTAGATTATTTCTAATTTCTACTATTTTGAAGATTATTCATCAACTAAATCTCCTGTTTATGTAGAATTAAGTATCTAATTTTTTCTAATTTATTCCCTTAATTAATAGTTTTCTGCATTAATTTATTCAGCTAGTAAATTATATTTATTTTTTTGAGATTTTAATTGATTAATTTCATTAATTAAATTTGCATTTTCCTATTATTTTTCTTTTAATTAATTTTAAGTTAAAGAAATTTAGTAAAGATGTTGAGTTTCAAGTTCTTCAATTTTTAAACCATAATGCAAATCGAGCTGACTAATTTTAGATTGACACTCTTATATTTATTATGTTTTCTATTTAATACATGTATTTTGTTTCTCTATTTCTTAGATAAGTGCTTCTATTTACTTTTGTTTATTTTAATATTTCTACTTAGTCAGCATTTTTTATGTTAGGATAGCCATTTAATCCTTATTTGTTATCGATGCTCAAATCATGTTGACTTCGGATAGGTGAAATAGATTATGATTGATGAGGTGAATTAACTTATTTAAGAGTAGGTTACAAATACCCAATTTCAAATTAATTGTTTTATTCTGTTCTAACTGCTCTCTATGATCTATTATTTTAAAATAGATTATCATGTTATTTAGACATTATTTTTAAAATTAATTATAAAAAGAAGCTATAAAAATTAAAGTCATATCATAAAAGAATACTAGACCTTTCTTCAAGGTATTTTAGGTATTTTCGATAAATTGAAAATCAAAATATATCAGAAAATTTTATAATTCACTTCAAAAATTAATAAAAATAATAAAACAATTAAAGAGTAATTAATTATACAAATAAGTTGAAAAAAATTTATTAGATATGTGTAATAGGAAAATAGAAACTAAATAATAGATATATTAAAACAATAATGTATTTTAAAAGTATTTAAATGGGATATAAAATCTCACATTTACTTGATAAAGTTTGATTTTTATATTTAATTGCATACTTTTGTACAACAAATAAAGAATGAATAGAAATTTATAAAATTAATTTAAATAATAGTGAATATTTTGAATGTTTGAAAAAATAAAAACGATATATTTAATAAAATCTTATGAGAGAATGCTTTCCATTTCTAAATAAATGCCATTACAAGTATAGATGGGGTGTGCTTGGATTTTGTATTTGGCTTGTATTAGGAGCATTTTATTGTTTTGATATTCCTACTTCCTTACACAACACACTATAAACACATTTTAGTGATATAATGACAGCTGAAGCTTTTGAACTTTATTATGGTGGTTTGTATAGTTTATATTCATTTGCAAATATTTTTCTTCCATTTATTAGCGGAAGTATGATATAGTTTTAATTTAGAAATTAGGGATTAAAAGGGTGACAGAATTGTATTAATTCTTATGGTGGTTTTGGTAATGATAGGATAATTAATATTTGTATATGGAGTTCATCTAAAGAGCTTCATGATCATGTATTTAGGCAGAATCATATCTGGTTGGGGTATAGAATCTGTAGTTCCTACTTAAACATCATTTATTTCTCCATATTTTAAAGATGATTATTTGGTATCATCCATTTATATTTTAGGGATTTGCTGTTGGTTTAAATGAATTTTTTGCAACTTTAGGATCTATATTAACAATGTATTTATGCCCAAAATTGGCTTTAGAATATGGTTTATTAGTAGCAGTATCTAGTGGAATATTCTTTAACTCTTTTAGCTTAATATGCGGAATAATTACTGTGATTTTGGATAAACATGCAGAGAAACATCTTTTGGATTAAGTGAATTATGATTAAGTTAAATATTCTGTTTTAAGATCTTCAGAAAATAGAAGTCCAAGATAAAGTGGAGCAAATAAAAAATTAGGGATAAATAATGATAAAGATAATAATAATGATTAGAATATATAAGGAAATATAATTGAAGTAGATGAAAATTAATTAATAAATTAAAATGGAGTTGATGGTTAAATTATATCTTAGCCTGATGTAATTTAAGCTGTTGAAATGTTTCCAAAAATATTTTGGTTTGTTAGTTGGTGTTATGCATTAATTTATAGTTCAGTATTAGGATTCATAAATATTTCAGTTGGATTATTATCTGAAAGATGGTTTGGTGTTACTGAAGAATCAGAAATTGAAGCTGGATTTGTAGTTTCAATTATGTGGTTTATAACTGGACTCTTTACTCCATTATTTGGTAGCTACACAGATAAATATGGTTAAAGATCATTATTAGTATGTTTATATTAAATATTACATAGTTAGTATTTGCAAGCTTGTTATGTACTTTCTCTCATTTAATGATTTGGTATGTTTTTCCATTTTTATCTCTTATTTTACTTGGAACATCTTTAGCTCTAGCATTTGCATCAGCATGGACAGGAATTGTATTTTTGGTTAGACCAGATACTTTAGGTAAAGCATATGCATTAGTTATTGCTGTATATAACTTTACATTCACTCTAGTACCTCTTGCTGTTGGTGCTTTAAGAGCGTATTTAATTTTTATTATATTAGATATTATGGAACATATTTTTATTCATAAATTATGTTATCTATTTTAGGAGCTATAGCATTTATTCTATCTATTTTTATTTATTAATTAGATAAAAATTAAGAAAATATTCTTGATGGAAATGGATAATATGCTATCAGTGCAACCAGCTTGGAAAAAAACTTCCCAAATGAAAATGCACATCTAAAAGAAGATTGATTGACATCTAACATTATGTCTTTAGTGTATTTTAAATAAATAACAAATGTTATTAAATCAAAAATTTTCAGTCATATTTAGTGTAAAATTCAATCTAATTTTAAACTTCTTCTAAAGGCCAAACATCTTTCTACTTGATCATATAGTTTTTATCCTCCACATTCCATCACTGCATTTATCATATCAGCAATATTTTATTTGCCATTAAGTACAGCCTTCTCTAATTGTACTATTTAATGTTCTATTGAGCTACATCTTTGTTCGCTTAACTTTACAATCCTCTATTAAATTATTAAATTTATTATTACTTTAGTTATTTCAAGTTCTTTTTGAAAACTCTCCAGTCTTATCTAATCTTTCTTAGATTTAAGTACTATTATTAATATTTCATTCATACCTAATTATTGATTTTCTTTTTAAGTTATTTATAATTCCTTTAAATATTCAAATACTAATTATTGTAATTCTACATGTGATAATTAATTAAATCTAAGTTGTAAATTTTATATTACTTCTGTCTTCCTTCATTCTTTAAGAAATTATCTACTTAACCTTTTGGACAATTAGTACCTACGTTCTCATCATTTACTGATTAAATAGTTTCTACACAAATATTTGTACTAAACAAGAGTTTATCTCTATTAATTCTATGTTCATCTTTTTATAGGCAAATACAATATTATTTATTAGTCAATGAATTTTTATAAGATTCAATATATTTTTATAGTTAGATCTTTTCTGTTTCTTACTCTTTCACAATGTTTTTTATTGTCATTAATTCTTCATTCAATTTAGATATTTCTTAAGTTTATTTTTTATTCAATTAATCTTTCTCATCCTTTAGAATATCATTCTCTTTAATTAGAATCTCAATCTCTTTTTTTAGAATTTCACACTCTTTTTTAATTTATTAAAATTCCTTACTGTTCTTATCTTATACATTATTTAATTCATGAATAAATGAATTAGTAAAATTACTATTAAAGCTTTGAATTTACATTCTTTTATAATCAGATTATAGAATAGCATATGTTTCTGATAATAGAGTAAATGCAGCTTCAGACTTCTTAATTTATTCTTACAATTTTTCATTTTATTATTTCATTTATTTATTCTAATTTTTTAAGATATGATTCTAAATTTATAATGAACTTTCATCCTATTCTATACTCTCTAATTATCTACAAGATAATAATAAAGCTTATTCATTTTAAGTTGGTCTTGAATTCAAATTATCAAATTAATCTATTTTTTTAGGATTAGCTTTAGGTTTAGTTGATCCTCTTAATATTTCTTCATTATTTTGTATTTATTTAGTTCTATTTTTGCCTGGAACAACAAATTTATTTTCTCTTGATGCTGTTGGACAATCATATTCACATTTTTCCTCTTTAGATTTTTATTATAATAAACTAATTTTCTAGATTCTTACAGTTTATTATCTTTTTGAATTTACTTCAACTTCATTTAGTTTATCTATTTCTTGATGTTTTACATTATTTTCAAAATTGATTGTTTGTTCCTAATATTTCTTTAAAGTGTCCTCTCTATTATGCATCATATTTTCTCCTCTTTCTTATATTGGTGAATGTTGACATTCTCTCTTTTATTTTAACCATTCTTCACCTTTTTTTATTTCTTAATTATGTTTACTAAATTTCATAAATATTTTATACAATCTATTGTTTCCAACTCTTTTATATTCACCTTAATTTAATTAGTTCCATGCCAATCCTACTTAAATATGAGCTTCATAGTCATTTCTATTATGAATAGGAATTTTATCAATAACCAAAGGTAAATTGTTTTCAATATAAAAACCTAAGTTCAGAATTGCTTCTCCATAGCATACTTTGCTATCTTAGACCATTATTTTTAACTAGATATGATTTATAAAATTTACATATTGGTTTTCAGTATAATAAAAATCAAATTCAACTACTTCATTAATATCTTAAACACTAGAACATTGACTTAATATCTTAGACGTCATTATTTTAGATTCATCGGCTATTCATAAGATTTGCAATTTACCACCAACTATGACTATTTTACATTATTCTGTATATTTTTCAATAAAGAACTGCAAAGATTATACTTCTATTTCTAGATGAAGCATAAGCCGTAATAAATTATTATTATTAATAATTAAATTATTACATTAATAACAACTGAGTAAATAAATATGTGATTCGTATGAAATCATTTTTCATGAAATTCCAAGATTTACATCATTTCCATATTCACTACTTTGATTTATTCATCTAATTTTCATAAAATACTTTCTTTTACATTTAAATCATTTTCTTTAAAATTAATCAATAATAATCATTCTATATTTTATGAATACTCAAAATTTCTAACATTATTAATTTCTAAAGTACTTTATCCAGCATTAATGTATTATAATCTTTCAAATGATTTAAAATTAAAGAAAATAATGAATAATAACACTATTTTTTATTAAATTATTTTCTTTATTTGTTTTACAAAAATTAAGATTGTTACTGACTTATAAAAGCCTAAACCTGAAGAAATATAAGTCTGACTGCCTATTAAATAAAATGAAAAATAAAAAAAAATAGGTTTTTTTAAGTAAATTCTATTTGATCAATATATTAAATAAAGAAATAAATTATGCTTATGATTAGAACAATTTATGTAAATGATTAAAATTAATAACACATAGAAACTATGTAATAATTTATAATATTATTGTTAAACCTATTTTCCTAATTATATATCATAATAATATGTAATTTATATAAGTTTTAAATGTATTCCTTATTATTAATATCAACTAAAAAAGTAAATTTTCAATCATCTAAATTAGGAAATTACATTACTCCAGGATCTTTAACAATTTAATCTATTTTAATTTTTTTGACTTCAGATATAATTGCAAAAACATCCCTGGCTTTTTGACTAATTGGATATGTTTACTTATTATAGAATTCAATAATTTCTTATTTTTTCAGTTATTTAGATTTGTTTAGATTTCCAATTAGGTTTGCAATTAATGATGTTAATTTTTAGATGGGATCAACTCCAGTTGTATGATTAAAATATTTTTCATCATATTTTTAAGATTTCTTTAATAATTAATCTGCATATTCAGTTATTTTTTGAAGAGGTTTAATTTATCTAACCATATAAAAAACACAAAATATAATATAAACGAATGGTATAGATAATGCTATTGGTATTAATTTATTATTGAAATTATCTGTTTTAAGTTGATAATTCTTTTTCTAAAGTTTAATTTCTTCATGAGGCAAGTAAGATGGTTAATAACTATTAAGTTAAAATCAAAACTTACATTCCTAGAAGTAGACCAGAATAATTAACATATGCTAACATAAATTATTAACCTGATAGATCTCCCTCATAAAAATTTATGTACTATGCAACGCTTGATGAATCTTTTAAATATTATGAAAAATTAATTTTTTTTAATTAAGAATCATCTTTATTCATAGTTTTCAATACTTATTAAAATTCATTGATGTTTATTTGATATTCTTGCTCTTAATAATAGAGTATATCATTATAATATGAAAGTAAAAAAAGAGTATAATTATACTGATAATTAATAGCAATAGAATAAAATAGCATATATAAGGTAAAAGGTCTTCTTTCACAAAAGATTAAACCAATTTTTTCATTATTTTTATCAGTTATTGGAAATACTTCTCTTTATAAATTTTAATTTAAAATTGGATCATAAAGATGTTCAAGTGGAATATCTGTTTAATATCTTCTACTTTTATACATTTATAATCGATATTCATTGAATAGTTTTTTATTTGTAACATTCATTCCTGGATATTACATCATGAAGCCATCATCAAATATCCAAAAAAAAGAGGAACCCATAGATTAATAATTAAAATACATTATGCTATTTATTGATAAATATGTTCTGATTTAATTTTCAGGTATTTATTAATCATATAGAAGACTATATGTAGCAAGATTTAAAGTGTATTAATCTATAATTCCTGTATTTGGAAGATACATTTTGGTTGAATTTGGAATTTAATCATCCATTTCATAAAGTGCACCATTGTATTTTAAAGTTTTAGATTTAATTAAATTTAATGTTACATTTATTATTTGTATTTCATTCTCTCTATTACTGATCAAGAGTTAAATAAAATCTATTGTGATTTCGCAAATTTACTTTTCTAATAATATTGAGACGCTGTTCTTTGTCCATTATTGTACTGTATCAAATAATATATGTGAACCTATTAATTAAATTCCAACAAATAAAGATAATGATGTTATAGCAATTATTATTTAAGCTACAGTTACCTATACTTTTAATTTCCATTTGGATGAAATTGGTAATAAAAATATTGATCCAATCTTTTCATTTACAATTAAATCTCTATGACCAAATCCAATATAAGCTTTGATTTTTTCAAGACATGTCTCTTTTATCTAAATTTAATTTAATGGTTACATCTTTTTTTTTAGTCTCATCCTTTATAATTTATTATTCTTAATAAGTAGGGGTTTAAGACTCTTTTGGGTTGATTTCTTATTCTTCTTCATTTTCAATTTCATCATTTGAATCTTATTCATCATTGGAAAGATCACTTTGAAATTATTCTTACTCATTTCTTTCAGAGAGAATGGCTTCATCTTATGGATTTTAAAACAGCTTATTTTACATAAATTAAATATATTACAAAAGTACAATTGAAAAAAAGAATTAAAAATTGAATTTATATATGTTTCTATTTTATTTGTAGTAAAAAATATTTTGGATTTTTTAAAATTCGATTAAATAGACATATATTTTATTTAATTTGAAGAATTTGAAGGTTATTTTCTTCCTCTAAGATATAATAATTAATAAATCTTAATTATAATAAATAGTGTTATTAAACTTAATTTTTGAATTGGCAAAACTATTTTTTTGGAATTGACTAATTCGTCAAATAGAATAACATACAATTTTTTGTATATGTAATTATTTCTTTTCTCTTTTATTGTACAATGAAAATAAGGAATATAATCATTTAATTATTAAGTTGGAACATCATCATATTTATCATTTTTTTTTTTTTTGAATTCCAAATTTTTTTATCCATTCTGGAGGGAGATTTAAAACTATTTTTTATGAATCATCCATTTCAGATGTATACTATTTAATTTTTTCTTCAAATATTTTTATTTCTTCATTCGCAACACAACAAACTTTAGATTATTTTAATGAATTTTTTGAATCTGAAATTTATTTAGATTTTTCAACTTCAGATTTTGGTTGAGTTTCATCATTTTTTGATTTTTAGTTTTTCTTTTTTTTTGGTTCTTTAGAAGTTTGATTATTAATAGGAAAGAACTATGTTGAACTCACAAGTCTAAAATTGGTTTCATTATTAATTATTTTTAAGTTATGCTAATTTGAGAACCAAAATTACATTTGAACAATTAATATTTCTCTCAAGTATTTATTTGAAAGTATTCTTATTTAAATTCTAATTTGATATTTCAGACATTAAACGAATTATTTTATTATCATCATTATCACAAAAATCTTTAAAACATTGAAATTTTTGGATAATATTTTAAAATTCATTACCTATCAATAAAAATATATAATAATTACTAGTTTGTAAGACAAAATTATTGTCTTGAATTATAAAAAACTCTTAGCAAGCATGTTTCATATATTTAATTAAAATAATTATAAAGCACTAAAATAATTTTAATATTTAAAAAACCAAATGAATTTGTATTTAAATTGTTGTTCTAGTTAAAATGAAAAGTCAAACAAAGCAATAAGAAAATAAATAGAAAGTTAATTATTAATTTTTTAGTTTATTATTAAATTTTACTCAATTCAAAATGGGAAATTCCTGTACATGCTAATGTTAAACAAAAGTGATTGAAGAAAATGAACTGAATACAAATTAAAAATAATAAAGCTAATCAAAATTAACAGCTAAACCTGATAATGCTTAAAATTAAGACTAAGATGTATAAAAAGGAAATAAACTATTAGGGTAAAGAAAAGATTAGCAATCAATTAAAGGATGAAGATGTAGCTCAAATGGCAGGAGCTCGAAACAATTCTAATGAAGATAGTTCTTCTCCAAAATTGATGAAAAGAGAAAATGGTAATATTTAATGAG
The DNA here is from genome assembly GCA_905182985.1 of Paramecium sonneborni. NCBI lineage: Eukaryota > Ciliophora > Oligohymenophorea > Peniculida > Parameciidae > Paramecium > Paramecium sonneborni. The sequence continues at coordinate 210,540 of CAJJDN010000037.1, read as the reverse complement.
AAGTATAGATGATAACAAACCTGAAGATCAATATATTGCATAAGTTTAATCAACAAAAAATAAAACAACAAGAACTAAATTAGGAGCAATAGAAATGAAAAATGGAGGTGTCTATGAAGGAGAATGGAAAAATGCAATGAGAGATGGTTCAGGAAAATATGTATGGCCAGATAGAAGTTTTTATGAAGGAGAATGGGTTGAAGATAAAGCAAATGGATTTGGGAAGTTAGGTAAATTTTGAGTAATACTTTTATAGTTCATGTTGATGGTGATATTTATGAAGGATAATGGTTAGATGATATGGCAAATGGAAGAGGTGTTTATATTCATAGTGGTATTATTATTAAATATATTCAAGGAGGAGCTAGATATGAAGGAGAATGGAAAAATGATTTATAACATGGATAAGGAGTTGAAGTATGGCCAGATGGAGCTAAATATGAAGTAATTATTTCATTCTAGATATATATTAGGGTAGATATGAAAATGGTAAAAAACATGGATAAGGAACTTTAACATTTGCTGATGGCAGTTATTATAAAGGAGATTTTGTTGAAAATGATATTACAGGATATGGAGAATATTATTGGAAAGATGGTAAATCATATAAAGGATAATGGAATAATAGTAAAATGAATGGTAAAGGAGTTACTTAATGGGCTGATGGTAAAAAATATGAAGGAGATTACAAAGATGATAAAAAACATGGCTTTGGCATTTTTTAATGGGAAAATGGTAGAAAATATGAAGGACATTGGATTAATGGAAAATAACATGGTAAAGGCATGATTACACTTCCCAATGGAGAAAAAAAAGAAGGCATTTGGGAAAATGGAAAAAGAATTAAATGGCTAAATGCTGATGAATCACCAAATGGTTGATATTATAATTCTTATTTTTAAATAATATCTACTTATGTTTAACTATCATATTTCATATTTGCTTTATTTAATTTTATATATTCAATTTATTATTCAATATGTATTTATTTTGTTTCTACATCAATAAAGATTAAAATATAATTTAATAAAATTAATATAAAACCAATAATTAAATTTTCTGCCCTTCATACCAAATTTTCTCATAATACTTTTGAGCTTGATCTTGAAACCAAAAAATTTTATTTATTATTAATTAACAAGTTTAATATCTTTTCCATCTAAAACTTTTTTTATCATTTTCATTTAATACATCGTATCATCAATTATCAAAATTGACGGAGTTTTAATAATTTTGAATGAATTTAATAATTTTTAATACAAAACTTTAAAATCAAAATAAAATAATTACTTTGAATTATTTTAAGTTAAAAATTTATATTAGAGAAGAATAAACAATATTTATATATTATGTAATAAATAACTTCTTAATTAATTGCAATAAGTTATCAATTTAACATCAATTATTTGAATAGAGACAAATTTTATTCCCATAGTTCTAAAATTTTTTCTTTGAAAAGAATTGTAAAAGTAGTAATTTACTATTTTCAAAAGAACTATTACCTCGATAAGACTTGGCTCATTCTAGACTTTAGGATAAATTTACTCTGCTAACTAAAAAACTTTGTGTAGAGGAATAATCAATTCCTCTTTCCAAAATTGACCAAGATAACATTTTATTTTACATAAATATGAACCAAATGATATCTATATTAAAGAAGATTAATACTTTACAATTTCTTAAATGAGACTTTTAATTTTTATCAAATTGAGTTTAGTTAGTTAATATCCATACTTATAAAGCCTTTTTGTAAAAAAGCTAAGCAGGTTCAATAAATCTTACCTTTTCAATTGTTTTCATATCGCAATCTGACTTGACTGTTGTTTCAATAATAATTACAACAAATTATCGTGCAATTTGCCATTATTAATTTTCAACATTAAATTTTATTAAATCTGAAAATAAATTTTCGCTCATTTTTTCCATTTACTTAGAAAACTTTCTCATTTTAGTATTTTGAACTATTGATGCTATTTCTTTTATATCAGTTTTGCTTCTATCAACTTCTTTTTTAGAAGAATTCTGAGATATTTATGAAGATGATAATGTTGAATCCTTGCTATCGTCATCAATATTTAATTCATCAATTCGTTTAATAAGTGATTTATTGTCACTTATTCCTTTTTCTCGAAATACAATTAATGGCTATATGCAATTCTTATAATATAGCAATTATGATTGTATAGTGTTAGAGTGAGACATTTCTTTTTCTATAAAAATTATCTCATAAGAAAATATATCAATTAATCGATGAAGTTTTTAAATTTCAACTTTTAGTCTATTCATTCTATTTAATAACTCTTATTCTAAGTTTTATAATTCATTAGATAACCAACTATATATAAAGATGTCTAAAATAAAATTAGAAGTCACAAACTTTTAATGCTTTTCAACAACTAGATAAGCAGTTGTACTAGCCATTATAAACCAAACTTTAGGTAATTAACATAGTAAAAGCTTTTTAATTTTTGAACAAATGATTAGGTCATCAATAATGTTATTTGGTAAAGGTCTTGCGACTGAATAATAATAAATATTTTGTCCTTCATTTTCAAAAGTAAAGGATTAACCTCTGGTGATTTCTTATTTTTCTAGCTTCTATTACATAGTAAATTTAGCTACTGTATAAAATAATTTTATTAAGAATAAATAGTCTAGTAATTAGTGATTTAAAAATTGAAAACAGAATATTTACCATAAAATTCATAATTTAATATGAAGAATTAATTTTCTTTCATTTCTCTTTAGAATTGACAACTTTTTTATCTGGAATAAAATCGAGATTATCCTTGCTTTATTGTTTTTAATTTAATAATATAAATGAATATGAAAAATTTTTATTTTATTGTATTTGAGCAGTCTGAATTAAATATAAATACAGTTATACATAAAATTATATTCATTTGAAGACTAAATATTTGTTAATGATTAAGAGTTTAAGATTAGTATTTTTAAATTATTGGATTTCCAAAGGAGTATTACGGTTATTTTTAACTTGCAATGAAACCTATCTTTTAATTTTATTTGGTTTGAATTCGATTGAACTTTATTTTTTTAGAAGAAATTTTTCTAACTAGGAACGAGATGTTGATCTTTTTACTCTATATTTAATAGATTTCAAAATACATACAATAATTATTTCTGCGTTTATATATCTAAAAGTCTTTTTCCTCTAACACTTTTTTTGGTTAATAAATTAAAAGATGAATGAGAACTAGAGGAATCTTCAGAAAAACTAATAGGTTATATATCAGATGTAAAAAGCTTTTAAGTCTCAAATGATAATTTTGTTTATCTTGGAGGAGCAATTTATAAAAGTTTTTATTTTCTTCCATTCATCCAATTTTATCTAAATTTGATAGCTATTTATTCTTTTTCTTCTCTAATTTCTTATAATTTTAATTCAGATTATTTATTTATTTAAGAAATGATTTTAGATGGATTAAACTCAGAATAAAATTCAGAATAATCACGATGTTTATCAAGGTTAAAATTATTTTCTTCAATTTAGGTTGATAATTTTGATTAATCAGGTGCAGATTCATCGAAATTTTCTATCTGTTTTGTATTTTTTACAATTTATTTTAATTATAGATATCGATATCTGAATAATGCATCAGATTTTGAATTAATAATTTAAGATGAAGAAATTAAGGATTTTCCATATCTTCTTTTAAAATCTTTAACTCTATAATTTTTTTATTTTAAGTAATCTTCAATAACTTTTAATCTTCTAACCCTATAATGCATTATAGTGCAATTTCTTGCGATATGATGTGGTCTATCACATATATAACATCTTAATCTTAATGGTTTTAATGAATTTTCAACATCTACACAATTTTTTATATAAAAAAGTTTCTCTAAATCTGAATCCAAATCATGTGCCTATTCCCATAAATCTTTTCTACTTAAACTCATTAAATTAACAAAATCAAGAGTTTTAGCACTTGCTGTTCTAGGACTTTTACTAAAAAAACTAATTTCTCCAAAATTATCACCTTTACTTAATAATTTTAATGAAAACTCTCTTTTTGTTAAACATATTTCAACTTAACCATTTTAAATAAAGTATAATAAATTACTGTCTACTTAATTTTCTTTAAATACATACTCTTCAGGACCTAATAGATGTTCTTTCAAAACATAAATTAATTTATTTCTCAATTATGAAGAGAATTCTCTACTAATTAAATTAACTTATTTTAAGATTCTACCATGTAATAAAGTCAAAACCTCAGTATGTAAATTTGAAGATAAATTATTTAATATTACCATTTATGAATTTTTAGCAACTTAAGCAGATCCTTCTAGCCATTCCAAATAGTTCTTAACTCTAATTTATAATTATTTTGGTATACTTTTCTATTTAATATATCTATCTAATTTATTGTAATATTTACTTAATGATTTTTTAATTCTATTGCTTAATTTCAGCAATACTTTAATCTTCTCCTTAAATGATGAACATCAAGCTTGACATACTATATCCAAAAATTCCAGAAGATAATACCATCACAATAATACCAAAAATCATTTCTAAATTTGTATTAGGACTTATATCACCATATCCAACTGTTATCATTGTAGTTATACTAAAATAAAATGTTGTAATGTATTTGACTTCCCAAGGAGCATCATGTATACCATATTATATCATCCATGTTTATTCTACTTATTCATCAACAAATTCTACTATATTCCAAATACAAGCTATCCAATGTGCTATACATAATATCATTGCAGTTATTTTTAAGAATTATATTATTGCTTAAAGTGTTTATTCTATTGAAAATGTCTCTATTATCTGATATTATTTATACCTTCTATTTTTATTAAAATCCTTCCTAATTTTAAAACTCTTAAAAGACGTACAATTTTCACAAATTTAAATAATCTTACTATTTTTAATATTTGTGTTGATGAATTATCATCATTTCCTATCATTAAATCAAAAGGAAGAACTGCAATCACATCTATCCAAAACCATAATTTTAGATAATTTAATGCTATATATTTTAAGCGATACTCCAATTTTCCACTTATAATATAAGATTTTTGGTTACTTTTGATAATATGCTAATCGAAAATTTAGTAGCATATCTATTACAAAAAAGATATCCATTATATCATTTACAATTTCCATTCCTATTTTATTTTCTATAGAAAATGATAATGCCATTGGAATGTATATCATTTATACAAAAATAAATAACATGCTTATTGATTCCCAAATTATTCTAAAGGTAGAGGTCGGATTAGATACTTCCATTATTGTTTTTATTAATATTGAAAAACCTTCATTTTTAGGCATTGATTATTGTTCTTCCTCTTCTCTTTATTTCAAAAAATATAAATAATCTCTTGCCTCTTTATTAGTTTCACATATTATGCTTATTAATTTCCTTTAATTTAATCGACCATTTGAGTCATAGTCTTATGCTTTATCTTTACAAAATTAAATAAATATTACCTATCAATTGCATAAATTAACTTAGAAGAAATAATAAAATATTTATTGAAATTTATATCGATATAACAAACATATTATAATATATTAATACATTTCCCAATTTATTTTATTTACTGAATTATAATCAAACTATTCTATCTTTTTCAAATCAATAGAAATGTTGAAATATTATATAAAATATAAATTTTATTCTCATTCTTTTAATATTTTTATTTGTTAAACTTAAGTTAAATATTATTTATGTATTCCATACAATTAAACCATGTAGAAATAACATTTTCAAAGAAATCCTAATCGTTTCAATCGATTTTTCAATGAATTAATTCAAAAAAAAACGAAATAATTAAAAAATGATAACCACTTTTAATCTCTTAAATTAAATTAAGGATTTTTGTCTGCTACTCTCAAAATTTATTTTATATATAACATTTAACCATTATATATTTAAATCTTGAAATGAAAAACTTTTTTGAAATAGAAATTCTTTTAATATAAAATCATATTTTTTGAAATTATGCATTTTTTCAACTTAATTTTTAATTAATATTGATCATTTTGCTCCATATATTATTGAACTATATACTTGAATTTTACATGATACAAAGCATTTTTATAATAATTTATTTAAATAAATAGATATTATGAAAATTTAAATTATGAATACATTTAATTTTATGATTCATCAATTAATGAATTTATTGATAATTCTGCTAATATTTTAAGAATAAATATTTCAAACTAAGGCGTATTAGGAAATTTAAGATCACAATCTAGATTAGTAATAATCAATAGACATAAAGATACAATATTTTAATACTCAATCTCTAAAATATTTTATTAGGATTTAACATAAATGTTTAGTTTAATTAATAAGTATTTTAATTTAATAAATTTTCTAAGCTAGATTATGCAATCAGTAGATTAAATATCAAATTTAATTGAAAATCATTTTTAGGAGCAAATTCAATATCAAAAAATGATAATATTTAAAACATATCAAATAATAATTGATTCTAAAAAAAATTATGAGAAAAAATTATTTTTTAAATAAAAAAAATTGCTAGATATAAAAATAATGAATTATTATGGATATGAAAATTAAATCATTTTTTCTTATTTCCTTTTTATTCTTTTTATTCTTTTTATTCTTTTTATTCTTTTTATTCTTTTTATTCTTTTTATTCTTTTTCTTTTTCCTTTTCTTTCTAATTTTACTTTTATTTTTCCTTTTCCTTTGTTTCTTTTGTCTCCTTAGTTTCTTTAACTTCTTTTTATTCCTTTTTAGAATTTTTATTCTTAATTTATTGAATTCTTTATTCATCTTCATCTTCACTTTCATCATCATCTTTATTTGCTTTAGTCACTTTTTTTGAACCCTTTTTATGCTTTTTCTTTTCTTATTTTAATTCTTTTAAGCACTCTTTGACTTTCTCATCATCTAATTTAAATTTCTTCAACCAAGCTTCATAATCTTTTTTATATTAGTTTTAAGCTTTCTCTTTTTCGTTTTCATATTTCTATATTAAAATTGAATAATACTTCTTTTTTTTTTTTATCTAAATCATTCCACATTTATGAAATAACTTAAGTTAATTCTGTCATACTTTTATCTTAATTTTTCTTCTTAACTTCATCGTAAACCTCACTTCTATAAATCAAATATGCATTTTATGCTTTTTTAGGCATACATTACATGGCTTCGTCAGAAATATAATCCATAAATTTGAATTTTAAATTTAATATAAGAAATGAGCGCTAGTTCAAAGATTTATTATCTAATAATTAAAATGTTTGTAATTTTGATTTAAAATTATTAATATATTATATTAATGAAAAATGAAAAGAATAAAACATCTTTAGAGATTGTTTAATGTCTATTTTTGAAATAAAAAGAAAAATATTAAAAGTAAATCAATAAAAATGTAAACATTTATATTTTTTATATTATTAAAAATAAATAAGAAATACTCTCTATTTAATTAGCTCTCTCTATAATAATATTGATTGTATTATTAACACAGATAAAATAATCTAATCAAACTATGGATAGGAAATGATTTTCAATTTTTTAAATCCATTTTTATTAACCTAAATAAAGATATGTTAGCTATTTTATATCTCTAATTTTAATTTGATTAAAAGTAGCTATAAAATAGATCTAAATATTACTTGTTCCATCACAAAATGACCATCCCCATGATCTAGCAAGAGTGAATGCACAAATGATCGCTTCAAAAATGGTAACTTCTTTATACATTGCTAATCCTCCTAAACGTACTACTCGATGTAGAGTCGTAAAAATACTATCTGTATATCTCATATTTTTAGTTGGAAGATTGATAATAATTTTGTTTTGTAAGAAATCATCTTTGATATTAGTACTAAAGAAGGTTTCTTTTTTTGGAATTTGTAATCTATTTAATATATTAATTTGATTTACTCTTATTATTATAACTTAAATTCATTGTTATGAAGTGTAAACATACTTAAATTATATCCAGTTCCAAATACAAGTTATGTAGTTTAACCATAAACACAATAACCCATAGATGAAATTTATTCAGCTTATTATTTGAAATCATTCAAAGTAACTTACTTAAAAATTGTAGTTTATTTTTTAAATATTATAAATGCTGATGCTCTACAAGAATCTGTACCATCAACAGCCCTAAAGGCAACAATATATTTTGATTATTAATTATCTGCTAACAAAGTTTATTAATTATCTAAAATATATAGAATTTAACAATATTATGTTTTAACAAAGGATTCATTTAATTATTATATTGCTTTTTTAAGACCTGTTAATGAATATACAAATTTAGAAATTATTCTCATTTATTCAACAAGATATTTAACTAATTAAGTGAAATCACCTGAAGCTTCATTATGTTTGAGTTGTTCTGCTTCTATAAATTTATTAAAAGATTGAGCATTTTCTGGTAAATTAGAATAAAAATCATCAGTAAATTTTTCTAATTTTAATTTAATTTAAGCTTAATGATCATAACGACCACAATCATATATAACAATATCAGAATGTTATTCTTATTTCAATACTTTTAATATTTATTTCATTCCTCTTATGATTTTACCAAAAGCTACTCTTTTATAATCAAAAAAAGGCATAGGTGCTAAAGTAATATAAAACTAAGAATGATTTGTATGTTGAAATCCATCATTAGCAAATCCAATAATACCTTCACAATCATGTTTTAATGCATAAGATTCATCTTCAAAATATCCTCCATAAATTGATATCTTTTTATCAAATTAACCTCCTTAAATAAAACCTAAAAAGCAAATTAATTACAAATAATACCATTGGGCTTGTATTTTGTAAATTTACTTTTTTTATAAGAATAGAATTAACCTTCAATATTGACACCTTCACAGAATTTGGTGAAATTTTCACAAGCTTTTGGAGCAAATTCATTAAACATTTCTATAATAACTGGATAGAGTTAATCATCAATGGATAACATCATTTATACATAAGCTAAAATTGATAAAATAATTACTATTCTTTCTCTAATTAAAAAATCTTAATTAAGATTCATAAGCTTAACTAATCATTGACTAAGTAAATTTAATTCTACGATTTGAATGTACTGTAGGAGTACCATTTTAAATTAATAACAAGGGTCTTATTTTTATTAATTTTATAAACCTTTTAATTGTTTTAGACATAAATGAGTCATCCATAGTAAATGGTTCTTAATTACAAAGAGGTTGTAATTTCTTAATTTAAATTCTTAAAGAAGCATCCCTTTTTAGCAGTTTCACTTGATGATCATATTCAGACTTAATTATTATAAATGATCCTACTTCATGCATTTCTTAGATCTCGTAAGTCTTTTTGCGTTCTGTCAATTGCAAATTTTTGAAGTGTAATAAATCTGGATTACCTGTTACGCTCATCACTTTAATTTTACTCATTTTTAATTTTATGTAATAAAATGAGATGATTTAGCTATTTCAGAAACCTGGAGAGAAATTTAAAAATCGAAATTTAGACTATGTAATGCCCATTAATCCTTCAAATACATAATTCACTTAATAATTCTTAAAATAATAAATTGATAAAGGTAACAGTTAATAAAAAGGGACTTAACTTACATAGAATGAATTAAGTTAAGCAATTAAAAAGTTTCAAGAATATATATCTAAAAAAGAAGAATTAAATTCAAGCTAAGTTAATTTAAAATCTCACCAAGAAAATGAAAATTAATAAAGTAACTCTAAGTTTAAAATTTAAAATTTTGACACTTAAGTTAAATCTAAACATCAGCACAAATTCTCACATGATTTATTACCAACATCTATAAATGATAAACCAAAAACTTAACATATTAGACAATCTTCAGATACCTTAAGAAATGATGGAATTGTAGAAAAACTTTATGATTCCTTAATGAATAAAAAATTAGCTAATTCAAAACCAAACACACCTAGAATGGGAACTTTTGAATTTCCTTAAACTTTAGACGATTAATTAGAATAAAAAAAAGATAAATAATAAGAAGAAATATATTATATTTTTAAAGTTAAGCAAGCCATTACATAATAAAATAAAAATGATTATTTTACAAGATTATATCGAAAACATTTTAAATAATTATGTTAAGAATTGAGTATTGGCACAAAGTTAAAGCCTATTAATTATAATGACATAAAAGCAAAGGAAGTTAAATTAGAAAAATTAAAAAAATATAAAAGTATGATCCTTTTATAAATTAATTGTAGATTCTATAACTTTAGTATTTGATTTAGATGAAACCTTAATACATTGTAATGAAAGAGATCATAAATTATATGATGCTATAATAACTGTTAACTTCAATAAAAAACAGTAAGTATTAGCTAAAATTAATGTTCGACCAAATGCTATAGAAATACTTAAAAAATTGTCCAAAGATTTTGAATTAATAGTATTTACAGCTTCGAATAAAATATATGCAAAAAGTGTAATTGATTATTTAGATCCAAATAATGATATATTTGCACATAGAGTTTATAGAGAATCTTGTATTTTAACATCAGGAGGAGTACATATTAAAGATCTAAGAATACTTAATAGAAATTTAGGGAGAATTGCTTTAATTGATAATTCTTCTTGTAATTTCTCTTGGTAAATTGATAACGGGATACCCGTCATCCCTTTTTATGATAATGAATAAGACGATGAGCTAAATCATTTATATAGATATTTGTTAGGAATGAGAGATTGGCAGGATGTTAGAGAATATAATAGGTATATTTTATCTTTTATTTTAGAAAACATCTTTAATTATACAAATATACAGGCAATATTAATTAATTTTAAAATATTACTAGATATATGAAAGAAAATGATTTTCTGATTGAAGATTAAAATTGAATATACTTAAATACTTTATTTATTCTAATATATCAATCAAAACTTCATTTAGCTTTGAATATTTCATCATATTAATTTTATATCTTATTAGACTCATCTATTTCTTCAATCATTCCTTTTTTAAATGTCTCTTAAGTTAAAAAAGCTCCAATTATTCCACAAAATGAACATATTCCCAAAAAAGCTACTTAATTAAATTAGAGATAGTTAGCTAATGCAATTATATAGGATGATGAAAATGATCCTAAAATTCCTATTGTGAATAGAAATCCAGAACCTGTCCCTCTTATTTAAGTCGGATAAATTTCAAGACTGTGTTATCTTAATAGCCCAAATCCAAAAGCATTAAAGAATCTTATCAAACAACACTAAATAATATATTTATTTACAAGTGATATTACTATTATTTCTTCAACACATCTCTGACATTGAAGTTAGTATGAAGTAATTCCATAATATAAAAATGATAGACATCCTAAAATTTAAATACAAAAGAAAAGTTTTTAATAATATGTTCTTTATAATTTAGGAATTAAATAAGTGATTGAAGAATAACCAATTAATTCACTAATTCCTAAAAATATACCTAATTTGTAAATCATATTTCCAATTGAAATTTCTTATAACACAAACTATCCCCCATAATATATTAAATGTAAAGCATATGAAATTAATATAAATCCAAATGAAGAAGATGCAAATTGTCTTAAAGTAAACAAATCGAAAACTGAATAATTGTTTCTAACACTACTAATTTAAGAATGTTCTAATGTTTGATCATCAAATTAATTTCCATTTACTTTTGCTATATAATGAAATATCTTAAGAACCTATTAATATTTTAGTTTTATTTTTACTTATTCATAATCTTTTTTCTAATACAAAAATCTTGGACTTTCTTAAACTAAAACATATGTTAATATTAGAGAAATGATGCCTGGGATTACAATTATAAATAATTAAATGGTTCTCCAATTTTCAATAAAATAAAATAAAATAGCCATTAGAATCTCTCCTAAACACCAAAAAATTAAGGTTCCAGTCGAATATTTTTATTTGATCTCATATCCACTGATTTCATTAATTAACACTGGTATCATTATATAGACACCAATCTAAAAGAAACCAAATATAAAAGTAAATATAATAAGTTCTATTATAGTTGTACTTAAATAGGCTCCTATAAATCCAAAATTTGTAAATACTAAAGATAATAACAGAGTTTTATATCTTCCCCATTAATCCTAATTATTAATATAATTAAAATACTGATATTTAGCTAAGTACTGAGCCACCGATCACTGAGCCTAGAAAATTGATTGTACTTGCAATCATAATGTATTTTCTATTTTCACAAAATAAATTGAACTCTGTTACAATATTCTTGTATTTAAAATTAGGATCAATTGAGTAATTGTTATCAGAACAGGTTTTTAGATTCTCATTACAAACCTTATTATTTGGATAAAATTTACTTAACCATCACAATATAATTATGGAACAATATAGTTATAAGTTGTACTCATAATTGAAGCAGATAAGATAAAAGTTAGAAGTGATGAAATTAAGAATAATCGTATTTAATACCAACCATTATTTCCACATTTTTCAAGTGCTTATTCAATTTGCAACATTTTATTGTAAAATCAAGTATGCAATGTAAATTAATAATAATAAACCATGTAAATTGATCTAATATAAAATAATTGAAATCTTTTCTTATTTATTTGAAATACACATAAAAATAAAATGAAAAATTAGTTTGGAAAGATAATTCTATTTTTTTTAAAGAGATTTTGATTTCTCTTCTTTAAAGTAAGAAATTAATATATCAACTTGAATAAATATGTTAATCTTTATAATATATTATTANATGTTTGATCATCAAATTAATTTCCATTTACTTTTGCTATATAATGAAATATCTTAAGAACCTATTAATATTTTAGTTTTATTTTTACTTATTCATAATCTTTTTTCTAATACAAAAATCTTGGACTTTCTTAAACTAAAACATATGTTAATATTAGAGAAATGATGCCTGGGATTACAATTATAAATAATTAAATGGTTCTCCAATTTTCAATAAAATAAAATAAAATAGCCATTAGAATCTCTCCTAAACACCAAAAAATTAAGGTTCCAGTCGAATATTTTTATTTGATCTCATATCCACTGATTTCATTAATTAACACTGGTATCATTATATAGACACCAATCTAAAAGAAACCAAATATAAAAGTAAATATAATAAGTTCTATTATAGTTGTACTTAAATAGGCTCCTATAAATCCAAAATTTGTAAATACTAAAGATAATAACAGAGTTTTATATCTTCCCCATTAATCCTAATTATTAATATAATTAAAATACTGATATTTAGCTAAGTACTGAGCCACCGATCACTGAGCCTAGAAAATTGATTGTACTTGCAATCATAATGTATTTTCTATTTTCACAAAATAAATTGAACTCTGTTACAATATTCTTGTATTTAAAATTAGGATCAATTGAGTAATTGTTATCAGAACAGGTTTTTAGATTCTCATTACAAACCTTATTATTTGGATAAAATTTACTTAACCATCACAATATAATTATGGAACAATATAGTTATAAGTTGTACTCATAATTGAAGCAGATAAGATAAAAGTTAGAAGTGATGAAATTAAGAATAATCGTATTTAATACCAACCATTATTTCCACATTTTTCAAGTGCTTATTCAATTTGCAACATTTTATTGTAAAATCAAGTATGCAATGTAAATTAATAATAATAAACCATGTAAATTGATCTAATATAAAATAATTGAAATCTTTTCTTATTTATTTGAAATACACATAAAAATAAAATGAAAAATTAGTTTGGAAAGATAATTCTATTTTTTTTAAAGAGATTTTGATTTCTCTTCTTTAAAGTAAGAAATTAATATATCAACTTGAATAAATATGTTAATCTTTATAATATATTATTATTATAGTTATCTATTTTGGAATAAAACACAAAATCTAATAAAAGTATAAAAATGAGTTTATAATATATTGAATTATATAAATATAATTGAAAGTATTATAATTTTGGTATTAATGAGCTCATAGAATAGAACAGTGAAATAGATTGGTTAATATCAATACAATGAAAGACATTGTTTGGGTGAAGGAGCTTATGGTAAAGTTTATTAGGGAATGGACATAAAAACTAATGAAATAGTTGGAATTAAGAAAATGGATTTAGTTTTATTTGAGAGAGATACTTATCTAAGAAATTAGATTGTTAGTGAGATAGAAATTTTAAAAAAATTTAATCATCCAAATATCGTTAGATTTATCGATTTGATTACAACTCAAAGATCACTTTATATAATTACTGAATTTTGCAAAGATGGAGATTTAAAGGAGTTTCTTTAAAAAAGAAGATTGAGTGAAAAAGAAGTAAAATAACCCATATATATTTTGATAGGCTTAAGGTATCATGTTGTAAATAATAAATGGATTTAAAGAATTAGTAAAATAAGGAGTAATTCATAGAGATCTTAAACCAGCAAATATTTTGAATCATGAAGGAATTGTTAAAATAGCAGGTAATTGAAAAATTAGAATTTAGATTTTGGATTTGCAAAGTATGTTGATAATTATACATCATAATTGTTAAGATCGTGTGTTGGTTCACCATTGTATATGGCACCATAAATATTATAAAGAAAAAGTTATTCAACAAAATGTGATATTTGGTCGATTGGTGTAATATTTTATGAAATGGTATTTCATGATGTTCCATGGAAAGGAAGAGATGAATAAGACTTGCTTAAAAACATTTTAATTAAACCTTTAGTATTTAAAGGAAATTAAGCTATTAATGATTTTACAAGAGATTTTTTAACTAAAGCTTTAATTGTGGATGAATCTGAAAGAATTTCTTGGGATTAAGTTTTTCAGATGTTTGAAAGTATGGAAAAAGGGTTAGTTTCAAACAATCCAACTTTGTAAAAACTTTATAATGATTAAAATTTAAGTTGGATGCAAAAATAATAATAAAAAATGACAGGCGATTAATTGGTTAAGTAATTGTAATTTTTACAATAAATGAAATAAAATATAGCATTTCGACATTTTGTTAATTTAGAATTATATTAAAAATTAGATTAATTAAAATTGTTATTTAGAAGAGATTAATCTTTAGAAGAATGCATTGTTATTTTATCAAGATTAGTTTTAGCATATAGCAATTTATTAGTTTAATTAGTAGAAGAAACTTGTGATTCAGGAGAAGATATATTAATGAAGGGTACTAAATGGAATATATTAAACTTTATTAAAAATGAATAAGAATATTATAAAATATTCTTCTCAAATTGCAAAGAATAGTTTTTTAAAGAAATTTAATATGAAGTTGAATTATCTGATTCTGATAGAAATAAATTAGAAGATAATTTTACTTCTAAAATCATTAAATTAATTGGTGATATATTAGATGATCTTAAGAAAAAGTCATCTGAAGGAATATTGTATTTAAATTTTATTTATTCTTTAGTTAAGATAGTTTGATTGCTTTAGAATTATTGTTGGATTAATAAATAACTCATAAAAATATTGTTAAAACTACAGATTTGGATTTTCAAATGCTTTTGGTAGAAAAATAACAAAGAGATGATTGGAGAAAAATATTAGATCGCATTACAGTTAAATGGCGATAATTATAGAAATTGTGATAATCCTATTCATATAATAATATTTAAATGTCTAATTTGTATCAATTAAATCCCTCATTTACACTTATTGGGTTATTCATTTTTAACTCTGGATAAAATTTAATTATTTAATCAATTATATCTGTTTAAATGCTAAAAAAATTATGAGTCATTTGTTCTTAAATTTACAAATATGATTTATCTTTGATATGAGCAGGTAAACTTTATATGATAAATATATACTTGTTATATAATAATTCAATAGGCTATAAGGGAGTTAGAGTATCAAGTCTTCCTTGAATAAATAAACATTTGCATTATAATTTTTAAGAATTCTCCTCATTATTCAAATTGTTTTCATTTTATAAATATATTGCCTTTTTAGGTATTATTTGTTAAACCAATTTTAAAAGGGTTGTATAAGCACAAAACATAATTAAACCAGCACAATTTCTGTGAGCACCAATATAAATAGCAGGGCCAGTCCCAATTGATCTTTATAAAATATAATTGATTACCTTCCAAATACATATATTTAATTATCATTTACAGAATACTTTTATTTTACATAATCATAAACTATCAAAGCATCCATTTAAATTTATTCAGTCGTTGTAATTGTATTATTATATACACCATAACCTGGATACTCAACTAAAATAAAATGGGCTTTTAATTGTTAAACACAAGATTTCATCATATAGAATGAACTTTATCTTAAAAAAATAATTTATTTAATACAGATCTTCACCATTTCCATGAAAATAAAGAATGTAATTATTTATTGTTTTATCTTCATTTTATAAAAGATAAAATGGAACTTTATTAGATTATTCTATTTAAGCATATTATATTGCTTAAAGAAGTGAATAATCATATTTATTTGGAGGAGCTGGGAAAATTATTGAAGCTACCCTAATCAATTCCTCTTGACTTCTATTATTTGTTTAAGGCTATTGCATATAAATGTTATTTAATATATATTATTATAATTTTTAGTATAAAATATTATTAAAAATAGTAAAAAAAGTTGAATTATATAGAAAATCATCAAAATAAAATTATTTCATTATTTAGTTATTGGATCAATTATTTAAAGTATATTTAGTTTCAGTATTCTAACTAGATTTTCTATAGAAACAGTTAATAATCTTTTAATAAAAAGTAGATGATAAAAGTAGTAGAGAAAGCATAAATTATTATAATGTGAATCATCTTAAGTTTGATAATAAATCTGGAAAAAAGTGATTTCACAATAATCAATCATCTTTGAATTATATAGATCTTTATATTTTGTTCTAGAGATATCATATCATCAAAAACTATTTACCTACTCTCTGAGTATTTAATTTTTTTTAACTTAATTTTAGATCCGTGTATATTAAATGAACTTTATATTTGCTTATGAAATGAGTTAATTCAAATTCACTCTATTTTTATTGATCCCTAGTTATATTACTTCTTACTCTTATTATAAAATTTAACAACATTATTCTAAAACATACCTCTATTACTTTAAATATTTTATATCGCTTTTATTATTTTAAAAACATTAAATAATCAGCCTACAATAAGATCGAAAATTAAAAAGATTGGAAATAAAAAATAAGTAATTGAATGTAAAATATGAAATTAGTTTGAAATATTAATAATTTAAATAATAGAACTAGAAAGTATTTCTATAATGGATATGTGATTCATTTTTCTGTCAATTCTCGAAATCCTTTCCAATTAGTTGGAGCTTTAAAATTATGTTCATTCATAAAAGCAGTTAAAGTTGAAATAGGTCCATCATTAGGTTTTAATACTTTTGCTTTTTCAAACCATATTTGAGCTTCTTTCCAATCACCTAATAAGTATCCTTAAAATCCTTGAGTAAATAATGCCTTGATATAAAGATAAATATGAATACATAAAATTCAGGATTAAAATTGTTCATGATTAATATAAGATCTTTATTTCTATTGAAATGAATTTCTGATTTGAATTCGCCTGCTTCAATTTAATTGATAAAAATTTATCTCTTTTAATCCATAACTTCTAATTTTTCATGTTGAGAATAATCTTCTTTACTAGGAGGTATATGATCAGCATCAATATCTATAGTATAAAATCCAATAGGTTTAACACTTCCTTTAACAGTTACCATATCAATTTATCTTAAATACTTTTTGAGATCTGGTGAGAAGAGATTATAGAGATCACTAGATATAAGAATAGAAACACCATATTATTTAGTAGCAGCTTCTAATCTAGATGCCATATTAACATTAGGACTAAGATAGGAGGCATCAATTTTAAATTCTGAACCAATAGCACCTTCTATACCCCAACCAATATGTAATCCAAAACCCATTTTGACTTTATATCCAGGAAGTCTTTAAATAAGTCTTTTATCATTACGATACTCTAATATTTTAGGTTCTCTGTTAATTTTAGCAAATATTTTCATAAATGAAAATAAAGAACAATCAGCTATGATATTAATGTATTCATAATTCTTCCTAAAGATAAAATGAATATATTTACCATTTAATTTTACCATTTTCTTCATACCATGAATGATCAGATATTTTCCATACTAATAAAAAGGCATCGCCTATATTTTTATTAGCAGATCCTTAATATCTATTAACCATTGTATGAACAATTTCAGCTATACTATTTACAAATACCATAACATCTTTTTATAAAACTTCAGTTGCATCTGTAAAATTTCTAATATCACAAAATCCATAAATAGCCCATTTCTTTTTACCTGGTAACATAGGATTTACATCTCCTGATGATGCCATATTAGTTCCTATAATAGCTGATCCTGCATCTCCGAATCCTAATGCTAATAAAGTTCCTATTTTTATTATTGCATTTTCTATCTATGTCGTTTCTCTTTATAATGATTCTACATCCAATTTCATCTCTTTTGCTTCTTAAGGATTCTTTGCTATTATATTTACTTTAACAATCATTCTTTCTATCGGTGCCAAAGCTAAATTTTTTGCATCTTTTGCAAATGCTAAGGCACCAAATAATAATACACAACTCACAAATAATGTATTAATTATATTTATTATAGAATTTAATCTCTCTATCTATGAATTATCAGATACAAATAAAATAATCGGATCTCCTATGTATTCCAATCCTACTAATATTGGATCCACATGTGTAAAATAATAACCTTTTGCACTTTCTCTTATATATTCATAATCCTATCTTTCATAATCCTTTATTCCAATAAATGGATTTCTTATAAATCCTACTGGTGTATCAAATTAATTATGTTAGTCTATCACAAAATTCAAAGTTTCATTTATTTCTGACAACCTTGTATTTGGTATTTCTGCAACAACTTTAAAATATTATGCTGCATACTCTAAACTTTATGATTATTCGTAATAATAATCTGAACTAAATAAAGGCATTATAAGCAACAACAATATTACTAACAAAGTTACTTTCTTTGTTGTTGCATCTGATAATCTTTAGCTTACTCGTGATTCCTTCTTCTATTTTTATTCGGTCTCTCCTTTTTCTTAAATCTTTCTTCCCACTTCCTCATTCTGTTATATCTATTAAATATAATGACTCTCAGGTAAAATCTGTTTATTATAACTACGACGATGTTCATTACTATTATTCCCTTATTCGTTACAATCGATTACACTTGTCAAATTATTCACTTAATCTTTCTATTAAACTGAATTTAAATTCAGTGTTGTCAAATTAGGAGTCTCTCTCAATACATATTATTATTATTCCATTCTATCCTCTTTTTATGGATAAATCTAACTTTTATTTGAATTCTTTATCATTTAAATTGTATTTGACTTTGTCTTACTTTTTCTTAAACTATATTCTCTTTAATAATTAACAGCCTTATATAATTTTACTATCCTTATCAATCTTACTAATCTTACCACTCTTATTGCTTTTGAACTTGTTTTTGAAGCCTTATTTGCCTATTATAAATCTGATCCAGATTTTGCTGATACTGAACCTCTACTGCTTAATAAATTTATTACTCTAAACCTACAGCTACATTAAATAACGTTATATCCAAAATCTATGAAACTGTAGATATTATATCAAGCCAAAAAAAAAATGAATTTAAGTACTCCTTTCTTACTATCGATGTTATAACTATTTCAGTAGAAAATATTATCTATGTATTTATTATTCTTTTATTTACTATGCAAAATATTGTTATCCCATCAAAAGTACTATCTGCTCTTTTATCAAAACATATTATTCTTATATCATCCCCATATAATGCATAAATTGTTAATAAATTAACTAATACTTAGCTTAACATATTCTCTAATAACCTTACCAACATCGGATATTTCTCTCTAATATACATTCATAAATCACTACTTCTCTTCCTAATAATGAAAAACATCCAACTCTTCATCACTACATTATTCAGACCCCTCTTATTAATCTTCGATATTATTATGACTTAATTAATTTTAATCTGTCATATTAATTTAATTATTTTTGTTCAGCCTTTTTAATCAAAATAATATGATATATATTTATTTTTCATATATTTCATCTCATGCTTTTTTTTGCCCTAATATTATTATATTTGTTTCTTAATTCTTTTTCAAGCACTTCAGATATTTCTATTAATTTATTTTTTATAAAAAATTCCCTCTTTTTAAATTAAAGTTAAGAAAACTAAATTCTAATTCTTACTTAAAA
Organism: Paramecium sonneborni; assembly: GCA_905182985.1. Classification (NCBI taxonomy): domain Eukaryota; phylum Ciliophora; class Oligohymenophorea; order Peniculida; family Parameciidae; genus Paramecium; species Paramecium sonneborni. The sequence goes on along the minus strand of CAJJDN010000037.1, from coordinate 190,291 downwards.
TTAACTTCAAATTAACTTAAATTTAAGTAGTTTTTATAGAAAACTTATTTCATTTATAAATTTTATTTTTNAGGTAAAATCTGTTTATTATAACTACGACGATGTTCATTACTATTATTCCCTTATTCGTTACAATCGATTACACTTGTCAAATTATTCACTTAATCTTTCTATTAAACTGAATTTAAATTCAGTGTTGTCAAATTAGGAGTCTCTCTCAATACATATTATTATTATTCCATTCTATCCTCTTTTTATGGATAAATCTAACTTTTATTTGAATTCTTTATCATTTAAATTGTATTTGACTTTGTCTTACTTTTTCTTAAACTATATTCTCTTTAATAATTAACAGCCTTATATAATTTTACTATCCTTATCAATCTTACTAATCTTACCACTCTTATTGCTTTTGAACTTGTTTTTGAAGCCTTATTTGCCTATTATAAATCTGATCCAGATTTTGCTGATACTGAACCTCTACTGCTTAATAAATTTATTACTCTAAACCTACAGCTACATTAAATAACGTTATATCCAAAATCTATGAAACTGTAGATATTATATCAAGCCAAAAAAAAAATGAATTTAAGTACTCCTTTCTTACTATCGATGTTATAACTATTTCAGTAGAAAATATTATCTATGTATTTATTATTCTTTTATTTACTATGCAAAATATTGTTATCCCATCAAAAGTACTATCTGCTCTTTTATCAAAACATATTATTCTTATATCATCCCCATATAATGCATAAATTGTTAATAAATTAACTAATACTTAGCTTAACATATTCTCTAATAACCTTACCAACATCGGATATTTCTCTCTAATATACATTCATAAATCACTACTTCTCTTCCTAATAATGAAAAACATCCAACTCTTCATCACTACATTATTCAGACCCCTCTTATTAATCTTCGATATTATTATGACTTAATTAATTTTAATCTGTCATATTAATTTAATTATTTTTGTTCAGCCTTTTTAATCAAAATAATATGATATATATTTATTTTTCATATATTTCATCTCATGCTTTTTTTTGCCCTAATATTATTATATTTGTTTCTTAATTCTTTTTCAAGCACTTCAGATATTTCTATTAATTTATTTTTTATAAAAAATTCCCTCTTTTTAAATTAAAGTTAAGAAAACTAAATTCTAATTCTTACTTAAAATTAACTTCAAATTAACTTAAATTTAAGTAGTTTTTATAGAAAACTTATTTCATTTATAAATTTTATTTTTATTTAAAGAAATTTAGAAATATAACAATATAAATTTATTATTAAAGTAATAAAATAGCAACATTAAAGTGGCTAGGACAGCCTATAAAAGATAAAATTCAATTTTATTTTTTTTGCTTAGATTGTTTTTTAATTTATTCTTAATTGTTTTAAAAGTCTTCCTTAATGTAGCGCAATCTTTTATAATATCTATTTTTTATCATATTCATTGTTTTGCCAGGAAATGATTTGACTATCTTATTAAAGTTTGGTCCCACCTATTAAACTAACTCTAAGATCCGTTTATCTTCTTGGTAAGTAAATCTATAATGCAATAATTTATAAGGTTCATTAATTACCTCTAATCATTAATCCTCTTTTTGGAAATTTATTATTATAATTAATTCTCCTCTCTTGGTTATTAATTTTTGATTAAGGTGTTGACCAGATGTTCTAATGATTCATCATTTTATACAAATTAGGATTATCTAATAAATAATAATATTTTCTCTAACTTTTCTGATTAATCATTCTATTCATCGTTCAATGGCTATTTTATGTGTATTTCATCATCCATTATTTTTATTTTTATATTTTATAAGATTCTTCAATAATGATCATTATATAATTCAAATAATTTCTCATTAAATATGTAGTATGAATTTGAGAAGAATTCATACTACATATTATTAAAATTTTTAATTGGTATAAAATTTAGAAAATTAATATTAAATAACAAAAAAAATTAGATGTCTATTCAAATTATTAATCTACGTTTAATTCAATTCCAAATTTATAATTTTTGAAGCTAAAACCTCTAAACATATTTAGTAAACATTCCAATTTCTTAATTTTTTACTTCTTCAACCCTTTACCTAGAAGCTAAATTGATTTTGTTATTATTCTTATAAAAAGAATTTCGAAATCCAATATGCTTATCAAATTAGCTCATATTAACAGGTGATTTATGAACAGTCTGTTACCTCTTCCTTGTTTTTATTAATGGTTTTAATTATGCTTTTTATTAAGTTGGTGAAATTTGCTTCTGTTAGTCACGTTATTTATCAGAATCTAAATCTTCATCAGTCTCATTTATTGGAAAGGGATTAGTTCCTTCCATTTCACCATAAAGTAATGGTACTCTTTTGAAATTGCATCCATAAATTTAATCAAGAGTTATTGTGTCTGAATCTATCATGAAGAAATTTCCAATAAATTCAATATTAAATATATAAAATTCCAATAGTTAAAGTAAATAAAGTGAAACATATAAGTTTACAAACAAATAATCTATATATCAATTACGTCTAGTGCAACCTAAATTTTTAAATAAAGTTTCAAAGAAACCTCCTTCTTTTTATACTGAATGATCTGTTCTTCTAGAAATTCTATTTTGAATAGGAGTTTACATTTGTTCTGAATACATAGAAAAAGCAATAGAGATGCATTCTTTCTTAATATTCGATCCTGAAAATCTTGTAGTAGTAGAATTAGTATTAGAAAATTTAGTATCGAGTTTTAAACTGCTACTTAGCTAATCTAAGTTCTTTTTCTCTTCAAAAATATATTCTTTAATTTCTACATTGTATTCTTTAGCCATTTTCTCCAGCCAAGGATGTTAAAAAACTGATTCCATCGTAAGTCTTTATTTTGAGTCTCTTTTCATCAATCCTAAAATGAGATCTTTGGCCTAGTATTAATAAAAGGCAAATATACTTGATCGCTAGCAACTATTTCGAAATCCTATTATTTTAAAATATTTTAACATTTCTCAAAATCATTACGACCTTTAAAAGGAGCTGTTCCATGAATTAGTTCATAGAGTAATACTCCTAGACACCACATATCAAGTGTTTAATCATGAGGTTTATCCTCTAACATCTCAGGTGTCATATAATCAATGGTACCACAAAACGTATTTCTAGTTTATGTGATCATCATTTCAGCTGACCATCCAAAGTCACAAATTTTTATATTTCCATCCTTATCTAACAATAAATTTTCAGGCTTTAGATCTCTATGAATTATTTATTTCTTATGAAGGTAGTCTATTCCCAAACATGTTTAAAAGAAATAAACAAAAGCTTCATTCTCATTTAAAATCTTTCTCTTTCTTAAATAACCAAATAATGATCCATTCTCTATTCTTAAAATTGTTGTAATACCTGCATATTCTAAAATCAAATAAAAATTTTGATCATCTTCAAAAAATTCAAATAATTAAATAACATGAGGATGTTAAAGCTTTTTCTATATTCTTATTTCTCTCTTCAAATTTTCAATTGAAACTCCTTATTTTTCAATCTACTTTACTTTAAAAATTACAATTTTCATTGCATATAGCAAACCTGTTTATCTATCACGTGCCAATTTTACACAGCCGAAACTTCCTCTCCCTAAAGATCCTTAATTTATAATTTCAAAGTCAGAGGCTGTTCGTTTAGGAAATTATGATTTACATTCAAATTTATGAGAAACAGCCCTCTTGATTAGGAATTAAAGAATTACCAATCATAATCTCTGCATTTCTTGGAGCAATAAGTAAATTATTAACATAAAGGGCAAGTTAAATATCCTACATCCTAACAGGATTTACATTTAGACATCATTTTAAATTATTTTATTATATTATTAATTTTATAAATAAGAATATTTTTGATGAGTTACTAAAATAAAGTTTATTTTTTTTAAATTGATTATTTTTTATCTTGAAGAATTAGAATAAAATAACTATTATTTGACCTAAAACTTGCAAGTTAATAAGATTGATTATATAAATTTTAAAATTAGATTTTTCTAGTGATATAATATTAATATAAAATAATGGCTCTGATTGTAAATGATACTAAAAGTTTCACTCATTTTTCAGAGATGAATATAAATGAGTAACCTTACAGATTCCTTGAAAATAGTAATTAAATAATTTAAATGGTTAGATATACTATATTAAGGATAATAGTTAGATAATCAAGCTTTTAATGGATTTGGAAAAGCAATATTTTCTAATGGTATAATTATTATAATTAAATTAAGGTGATATATATGAGGGAAATTGGAACAATAACTAAATGGATGGTTATGGAAAATACACTAAAAATGATGAATAAATTTATGAAGGTTATTGGCAATAAAATTAGTTTATGTTAACAGGAATGAAGATAGTTGTACCAACATTTGATTCTACAGCAATGAAAAAATAAATTGAGAAAGAAATATATAGTAAATATAAAGAAACAGAAATAACAATTTTGGATGATGGTAAGATTTAAATAGAAATTAGGTTCTTCATATAGAGGTAATTTAGAAGATAATTTATAGGAGGGTTGGGGAGTTTAAATTTATTAAAGTGGTAAGAATTTGTATGAAATTATTAGGTTAAATGTATGAAGGATAATGGAAGAAAGGGAAGTATGAAGGTTATGGTATAAAATATTTTGTAAATGGTGATGTATATATTGGACATTGGAAAAATGATGAGGCAACTGGTTATGGAGAGTATAAATATGTTGAGGGGGCATTTTATAGAGGTTATTGGTTAAATAGCTTTAAACATTATTTTGGAATAGAATAATGGAATGAAACAGCAAAATATATTGGGGAATTTTAAAAAGGATTTAAATAAGGTAAAGGAATATTGAGATTTAATGATAATTCATCATATTAAGGAGAATTTGTAAATGATGAAATTTAAGGTTATGGTGAATATCATTGGATTGATGGTAGAACTTATATAGGAGGATGGCAGAAAAATAAGATGTAAGGTAATGGAAAAACTACTTGGCCTGATGGTAGAATTTATGAAGGATCATATGACTAAGATTTAAAATAAGGTTTTGGTTTGTTTTGTTGGCAAGATGGTAAGAAATATATAGGAAATTGGATGTAAGGAAAATAACATGGAATAGGAATTATGTATGCATAAAATGGAGATTATAAATTTGGAGAATGGTTTGAAGGAAAAAGAAAAAGATGGTTAGATTAAGTTTAAGATTTTGATATAATAGAAGCATTTAAATGTGATCATTAATTGTAATTTTTCATTATTATAATTATTATAGTGAAAACATTAAATAATGTGCAACTGATAAAACAGATGAATCTCCATTAAAAGCATCTGATAGTAATTGGTCTATGTCTAGGATTAGTGATAAATAATTAATTAGTAGATTTAGTTTAACATTAGTCTAAAAAGATGGTTAATTTTATGTTGGAGAAACAATCAGAGAAGAAAGATCTGGAAAAGGAAAATTATTTTCATTAGATGGTTCTATTTATGATGGTTTTTGGTTAAATGATAAAAGACATGGATATGGTAAATAAGTATATTCAAATGGTGATATTTATGAAGGTCATTGGATTTGTGATAAATAAAATGGAATTGGTAAAATGACTTATTCTGATGGTAGTATTTTAGAAGGATTTTGGTGTGGTACTATTTTAGATGGTTATGGTAAACAAATATGGCCAAATGGCTAATATTATGAAGGATATTTTAAAAATTGCTTAAGACATGGAGAAGGCAAATTACTATTTAAAAATGGTTCTTATTATGAAGGATAATTTGAATCAAATGAAATTATTGGTAAAGGTACTTTCACATATAACGATGGCTCTTAATATAAAGGATTTATGAAGAATGGTTAAAAACATGGATAAGGTACATTTATTAATTGTGATGGAGATTAACATATTGGTTTGTAAAATTAATTATTATATTAATATTTCTAGATTTTACAAGGATAATTTTCATGGAGATGGTACTTATGAATATAGTGATGGTAAAGTTTATATTGGAGCTTGGTTTCATGGTGTTAAACATGGTAAAGGATTACTCAAATTTCCAAATGGTTAAAAATAAGTACTATCATATATCTTTGGTGAATTAAAAAATTGATTTTTCTCTTTTCTCTTATTTTTCATAAATTCTAAAATTTACAAAAAAATTTTATTTTTAATATAACTTTCTGCACTCTCCTTTCAAATTCTTCTTTTTTTGTCTAAATACTTTTAAAAATTAAATCAAAATTTATTTTTTTTAAAATAAATGATGTTATTTTATTCTAATTTTATTAAAAATATTCTATTGATACTCTTCTTCTTATAGAAACTATACTAAAATTAGGAATATCCTTATATGAAAGTAAAGTTACAATGATTTATATCAATAAAAATAACCACCAATATTTTGTGTTCATATAAAAAGTATTGCCTTAGAATAAGTGAAATATTTTTGTAAAATTCTGACATTATTATAGTCTACTAATGATGAAAAAAATAAAAATAGTTTATCATCAATTTCACTCTTGAATGACATTTACACATTCTCCTCCAATTTTACTAATTATTTGATGTACAGATTTTTGATTTACTCTAGGTTGAAATCTGCATTTTTTGGTTGATATTATTTCTCTTTTCTTTAAAATGTATTTTTTCCTAAAAGCAATTACAATTGTTTTTGCTACTGCATACTTTATATCTAGATTTTAAGATGCCTAAAATAAGAAATAATTTACTTCTTTTATTTTCTAACCCTATTTATAAACTAAGAATATCAAAGCTTCTCTCTTATATTTTTCAACCTTCTTATATACTCTTTTCTAATTTTGCATTAATTTTGATATTAAATATAATATTTAAACATTTATAAATCTTCGATTTTTATCCTGTGTCAAAAACAAGTTAATTAAATTAAAAATTCATCTATGGAATGAAGCATTTAATTACCTATGATTATATGCTTTAATTCATATTTTAGGATATAAACTTTATATTGTTAACAATAGTTAATATATTTTAAAAATAATTAAAATTTATTTATGTATATTTTATTTATATTGTAAATAATCATAGAGTAAAAATAAAGGTAATTACTAAATTCAGTACAAAAAAAAGTTTAAATGGAAATCAAGTGTAAGATTACTTAAATTATATTGAGTTTAAATTACGCTTTATCTAAATATTAGTGCTTTCTATTTGGATAATAATAATTAAAATTATTTTCATCAATAATAAGTTTTAGATTGATATTTTGTGGAATAAAAATTATATTTCACAAAAATAAGATTTTCAAAAAGCAACTACATCAACAATTTAAACTGTATTAGAATTTGATTCAATAACTTTAACAACTGACTCAACTGGCTAAAATTTTTATGTTTTAATACTTTTCGACAAATTAAACATTCTTATTTTTCAGTAAACCATTCAGTTGCACATTTTATACATAGGCCTCCATGACCACAAGGCATATAAACTGCACAACTATCATTTTGATAACAATTAAAACAATTTTAATCTTTTTCTGCTTTATATTCAGTTAAGGAATTTTAATTGCTCAATTTAGGTTAATCTATGTCGGTCTTATTTCTCTTCACTTATTTTATTTCATTTATTTGTTGTATTTATTTTTAAGATTTTGAATGTTCTCCAAGTTCAAAGGGTTAAAAATAAGTTTGAGACAATTTTATCTTAAATTATAGATTGTTATATACTAAGAACTACGGTAATTTTAGGAAAATCTCATTTTTATCTTTTATAAAACGATTCCTTCTTTTAGAGCTAGGAGAACTAAATTAAAATCTTTGTTCGCTAACTATAATTTCATTTTAATTGTCTTCTTCTATCTTAGTTTAAAAAGACATTAAGAATTTACTCATAATATAATTAAACAATACTTCAAAGTTCTTCTAAAATAACAAGTGTATATTGTAAAGACGAAACTATAAAAAATACATAATGTAATAGGCATTGAATTAAAGGGATTCCTTCCTGTACTTAAAAAAATAGAATAACTCAATATAGTAAATGTTAAAAGACCTGATATAGAAAGAATAAATAGATTCATCCAAAGTGAAACAATAACTATTCAAATATAGAACTTAATTACTTTAATAATTTAAGGTTTATTTGTTCAGTATATCGTTTTCTTTTAAAATAGATATTAATTTCACAATTAAATCAAAAATAAAGATTATTTAGAGAATTATTGCAAATGTTAAAAAAGCCCAAATAATAATAAATATGTATATCCAATCCCATTTAAGCCAATTAATTTATCTAAAATTTATTAGCATTAATTGGCTTATAAAAAGTAATTTAAAAAAAACTGTAAACTACAAATACAACTGTAAATTTACAAGTTAAGTGACATTTTTTTCATTTTTATTTTAACGATAAGCACGTACAATGAATATAAACCAAGCCAAAGTTATAACAAAGTACATTATCATAGGGTATTAAATTGGAAAATTTGAGTTATCCAAGAAGAATAAAAAACAGCACTAAGAGAATATAAATTCTCAATTACATAATAAGACATTGATAAAATTCCCCAAAATATTTCAAGACAACAATTATGATCATTCAAGATATTACTTATATAAATAAACTATAATACTTGTAATTATGAATTGCTAATCGTACTACTTGGAGAAAATGTAAAATTGTAACATACAAAAGTGATAATTTAGAACTTTAATCAAACACTACATAAGAATTAAATAGTATTAACAATATTTAATAAATAGCTGCGAAAATTTTCATCTATAGCCTATATAATGTAAATTACGTTGTTAAATATTGAGGGTGATAATATATTCTCTTTAATCCTTTAATCCTAAAGTTAAGGTTGCTCCTCAAAATCAAAATTACTCTCTCTTGGAGATTATGCTTAAGAAAATTATAATTAATTCATTAATTCTAAAAAAATTATCATTGTTGAGAGACAATCTTAATTTATTATAATTTAAAGAAAGGAAAATATTTATAAATTCATTGTTAACTCATACCAAGGACAAATAAAAGAAATTTTAATAATCCTTATTTTGCAAATTTAGATACTAAGTTAGAAACACATTAATTATAGAGAGGAATTACAAAAAGCTAAATCTTTCTTGAAATAAGCAAATTTTTATGAATTACAGAAATTCATTTAAGATAATTATGTGATTAAGAAATAAAATTTATAAAATTAGATAAATAAAATAAAATCATGACAGAGTCAAGACCTTATTTGATTCCTTCTAGTATGGCATATTAACTACTTAGCATCTTCATCCAAGTCAAATTCTAAAAAATAGAATACTAATAATTTATAGTAATCTAATTATGAAGCTATTCTTACTCATTTTAGCTAAAGTAAAAGTAATTCCAATAAAATTACAAAAACTTCAACTTCAATAATTTCGTATGACAAATTTTATGTCCAATAATTATTATAATAAATAACAGACTTAAAAGCATAAGTTAATGTTTTACAACAAGAAAACTAAAGATTATAATTACGATAAGATAAATCATTAAAAGTAATAAAAGTTATTAGTTTTAGAAAATAAAAGAGCAATATCAATAATTAACAAAATTTAGTACTATTATATAATAAGTTCAGCAATTAAAAATAGATAATATAGCTTTAAGATAAAATGTATAATCTTTGAAGCTTGATTTTAACATTCAATTAAATCCATTAAAATAATTATATCATCATATTATTCAAATACCAAAGTAATAACTTTTTGAAATTATGTAAATAAGATTGGAATAACAAGAAAGTATAAATATTTTTGATGATAGCTTCATTATCTTAATAAAAAAACAAAGTTGACATTCTCAATTTAGAAAGAACATAATTATTGTAATTGTGTTCTAAATAAGAAGAATAACTAATTTTGTAAATGTAAAACAAAGTTAAACTTTGAGAAAAATCCTTTTTATAATGAATATTATCTATATTCTTTTCAATTAATTTTGTAATATTTAATAAATTAAGAAATTTTAATGGAACCTAGTTAAATAGTAGCAATTTGTATAGCCACTTTTTTAGGAGTTATATACATAGCTAGTTTAGTTCTTCTTCATTGTTTTGGAAAGATTTATAGATTAACTTTTCCAAATCCTCCTCCTTAGTATACAGAAAAATATTTTGGTGAAAAACTTAAATATGTGAATGTTTATTCTAAAGATGGTATTTTATAAAATATACTTAATTATAGCTAGGTTAAAGAGTGACTAATTATTGAATTCATAGTATTTGGATAGAGTCAGATCTATACCTTATGTCTACCTTAAGAACAAATATTCAGAAACTAATAATTATTTACTTTATTTTCACGGAAACGCTGAAGATTTGTAATTAACCATTTTTGTATGAAAAGGCAGGCTGCATCACATTTTATGGAATAGTTAATGAAAACAATAAATGCAAATATTTTTATTATAGAATACCCAGGATATGGAATTTATTAAATGTAAAAGAATTTGAATAACACTATGATTGAAGAGGATGCTTTAGCATTCTATGATCATGTAAAAAAATCTTAAAAGTTACAAGATAATTAAATTTATATTTTGGGAAGGTATGAATAAATTGAAACTTGTAGATCAATAGGAACTGGACCAGCATTTTATTTAGCTAGTTTAAGAAGGCCAAAAGGTTTAATTGTTATGTCAAGCTATAAATCTTTTAAAACTATCATATAAGATTTTTGTTGTGGATTTGGTCATGTTCTTGTTATTTTATTCTGCTTACCAAATTTCTTTAAAAATAATGAAAGATCTTAATGTATAAAATGTCCTATAATATTAATTCATGGACTGCTGGATAAATTAATCAAACCACATCATTCACATGAATTATTCTTAAAGTATAATATATAAATGTTTTAGTTTAGTTTACCATTAAACATATAGAACTAATCTCATTTATTTATTAGAGAGAGAATGACACATAATTTTTTTGATATTGAAAATGATATAGCTAGTCCTATTTTAGAAATCTTTTCAGAACTTAGATATTAAAAATTTTGATATCCATATTAATATTTCATAATTTCAAAAATAACATTTTATTATTTATTAGATTTGAATATATATTTAATAATTCAAAATGATTAATCTCCATCTGATTACTATTAGTATTCTTCCTCTTCATGATCATCTTATTCATCCTCAATTTCTTCATATTGAGAATTTAATTGTTATTCATATTCATTAGGAACATTTATTAATTATGATGATTATCCTATTTGATCTTAAACCCATATTTTAATAGTTTTATCATCACTTGCTGTTAATAATTAACCTGTCAAACTATTCCAATCAACAAAATTAATAGCCTAATTATGTCCATCAATCACATTTTATTGTAATTAATTATTTTTATTAAAAAAATGTACTTTTCCATCTTGACTACCAACACAAACATAATTATCTTTTTAACTACCAAAACAACATTTCATTTCTATTCCTTTTACTTAAAATCCATAAAACACATGTAATTTTTAAAATGTTTTCAAACTCCATAAATTTAATTTTGGTTTTTCTCTTGAAACATTTAAAACTAAAAATTATTAATTTTAACTAACAGCAGAGGAAACAATCAATTCTTGTTCTTCTAAATTAGTAATTATTTTATTAAATTTAGAATCATTTTCAATTACTGTAATTGAAAATATAGCTGCATTATGTAGCAACATATATTAATCAGTAAATAAAATATTCTTTACTACTTTACTTTTCACTTAATTAACTAATTTCCCATTTTCTTACCATATACCAATCCATCCATCAACTCCTCCACTAAATAAATAACTAATAATTATATTAAAAAATTCTTATACTTTTTATAAAAAGCTAAACATAAGACTTCATTAGTATGTTAATTCATTGTTACTTTTAATTAAGCATTTAAAACATCATAACCATTTATTTTTTTATCATTTGATGCTGAAAACAACCTAATCATTTAAAATTTATTCAGTTTTACAATTTATCATCTGATGAAAAAACAAGCGAATTTATATCCATATCATGGGCTTTACTAATTTTCTATTGTTTTTCCTTTGATATAATATATATGGAATTTTATTTTGTTGCACAACCAATCCAAATTCCTGAATTTGAAAACTTACCAATCCAAACTTCATCATCAAAACCTTAAAAAAGAATTGAATTATTTTTAGGAATTTAATAAGATTAGCAATTATGATCAAGCAATAAAGAATTATTCCTATTCTCCTATGAATCATTATGATATGGGCATCTTTTAAATTAATAATCTAAGGCTTAATCAATCACTTTATCAAATTGAGTTTTTAATGAAAACTCGCCAAAATTCAATAGATTTAAGGTCTTATAATAAAGTTACATTCTTTGTTCACTTTATTCTGTAGGTATGGACAATTAAGTATATAAAATTGAAACATCTTCTTATAGAAATATCATTCTATTTTTATTTAACAAATTTACTTAGCTAAAACTTATGATTCTTGTTCATTATTTTCTGATAATTATCTTAATAAATTCACTGCTTGCTCATAATTTTTCTATTGAACTAACTCTATGTACAACTATTTTTATATTTCATATTATAATTTCTATTTTAAATAATAGAATACTCTATTGATTGTTTCTGAAAATTCTAGTTATTGTAAAAGCTTCTCGTAGTCACCATTTAAAAAGGATTCTTTAAAATTACTCATTTATGTTGAGTCTAATTTAGTTTAAGATTCCTCTTCAAGCATTTTACAAGCATCATCATATCCCATTTAACTCAATTCTTAAAGAATCATTCTAATGATCTCTTATAATCTTTCTGGAGATTTATCAATACCAATAGATTACACTTCTTATAAAGCTAGATTGTCAAATACTTGCATTTATTAAAATTATTGATAAAATATTACAATTCAATTTTTATATAATTTTTTTAAGAAAGGAAATTAAAAATGGATTTTTTTCAGTTCAATTCTAAAAATGAATTATAGAAAATTTGAATCTAAAATTCAACTTATATGCTTACAAAAAAATTAATTCATAGAATAACTAAAAGAATCAATTATTTATACTCCAATTAGTTTAATTTCTAATTTCAATAGTCTAAATTTTGAATATCTATAAATTCATTATTTTAATTATTATTTAATATCTAAAATTTCTGGTTCATACTGAAACTTAGTTATTTATATGATCAAAATCAATAAAACAGATCTACTTTAATTATTTAAATTCAAATAAATTTTCAATTATTCCTTTTTATTTATTTGTTATTTACTAAACATATTTTAGATTATTATTTTATTTTCCTAAATATTAATAATTTATTATCCACAATAATTTATTAAAATAATAAAAATTACATATTTATGCTATCAAATTATTTTACCATACAGAATGAAAGTTACTCAAATTTTACATTATGGTAATCAATAATGGCATTAATTTCAATGTATTAATGCATTGATATTATTATGACAATTTCAAATGCTTTAAACTATGAAATTCATGGAGAGAATTTAGTTTTTATTTATCGAATACTTGTAAGGAATTTAAATTTTTTATCTGATTAGATTTAAGTGTTTTTAATAATAGCTTTTCATATTGTCATGAGTAAATTAAAAAAAGAAACAACGTTGTATATTAATATAATTACATTACTGAAATTCGTCTTAATGATGATAATGTGGATTGAAACAGATTATGATTTTATTTAAGGAAACCAAATTGATTATAGAAGTTATAGTTTAGAAGTTTATGGACTGATGATCTTTTTTGTTATTGCAATAGAATCATAGGTTGTTAAGACAATTGCAATTTTATTTTCTTTATTGTACACAATAATTAGGTAATTTAGACAAAAATAAGATAGATAACCTAAATTCAATAACCATATTGAAATTATTGGTTCAACTAAAATTATTTTAGTTCATATTTTCATTTAGCTATTTTAGATATATTATTTATATTAGAAACCAAAAGCGAACATAGAATTAAAATCAAAAAATTAATCTCCTTTGTTATCATAAAGAATAGGTCATACAACAAATTAAAGAGATAACACAGAGCTTTAGAATAAAAAAATTAATATTTAAGAAATAGTTGCAGAGGAGTTAGAAAATTAGAAAATGTTACTTCAATAGGAAGATTTATTTGATGTGTTAGTTATGGGATTTTAATGTGGTATTTATATACTAGAGACTGCAAAATAACCTGTTCGTATTATTAATTCATTTATGTCTCATATTGTTTTAATTGATGATCATCAGTTAAACAGTGAATTAGTTTAATTAGAATTATTTGATTTTGGTATAATGTAAGAAAACCAAACTTTTACAATTTTACCTAGTTTTCACAGAAGCAAAGACATTAATCAATTTATTACATTCACATAAACATTGGAGTATGCTTATTTTCATATTATTGGACATAGAACATTTGTTTTGAAAATATACAGTTGATAGAAAAAAAAGAAATTCAGTTATTTTGTCAGAAAATGTAAATGAAAACATTAATTGAACACTTACTAGCCTTTTCTCATATAAAATTTGCAATGATTAGATAGAGTTTAGATTTCTCTTTAAAAATTTATTTAAAAAAAGGTATATTTTGATTATTAATCTAGATAAATTATATACATAGGTAATTCTCAATCCAATTATCATTGCCAACAAACCATAAATTGTAATCTATATACAAGATCTTACAGAAGAGCCTTTTATAGCATAATTATAACAATATATTAAAAATGGGGATGAATTAATTCAAACAATATCTCAAAAAATAAAAGAGCCTTTAAATTGTACATTATCGATGTTAGAGTTAGTTCAAGTATGATATAATATAATTAATCTTAAAAGAAAGAAGTAAATCAAGATTTATAAACAAAATATATAGACCCTGCTTTAGCGGGTTGTAAATTATTAATTAGCACAGCTAGTGATATTTAAGATTATGTTACTTTACATAAGAATAATAAATTAGAAAAAAGCCTAATGGATATTCACACTAAAGAATTTATTTCAGATTGTTTGAATATTATAAAATCTTAAGCCTTATTTAGAGGATTAAGTATTTAGGTCAACATTAAATAAAATGTACCAATATTCATTAGAACAGATCCTAATCGTTTTAGATAAATAATATTAAATTTACTTGGTAATTATTTTGTATAATTTTCAGTTAAGTCAATCTAATTAACAATTAATGGATTTATAGAAATTGGATGCTAAAAATCACCCTTATTAGCTGATCACATTGAAATTCTCATCAAAGTTATGGCTTAAAATATTAATGAAGGAATCTTAGAATCAATTGAATTTACATTAAAACATCTTAAATAATAAACCTTACTAAATCCATAAGTTATTGATTTAGTAGCAACATAAAAATAATTCTGTTTTTCAATCATTACTGCATTCTATATATCTTTAGCTATAGCAGTTATGCCTTTTGAATTTAATACTATAAAAACAGATGATGGAACATAGTTTTATTTTGTTTTACTAATAAAAAATGAAAATCCAAATTTTAATTAATAGTTAACAAAAAAAAGATAATCTGCCTTAATTGCAAATAAATAATAATTTCAATAAGTGTTTGGATAAAATACCTTATACAGAAGACATTAATCACAGAGACTTACAGAAATTAGTCGATTATAAATTTAACAAAAGTTAGAAAAAATAAAAAGAGAATCTTAAATTGAAACAACATTAGAGATGCGAGACTCTAATTTACCATAATTTGGTCAATCAGATAATTCTGAATTATAATAGCCTAAGAAATCTTATTCTGTTTCATAAATATCAGAATAGGATGACTCTAAAAGTTCATCTCATGATTCAAAAAATGAATTCAATGATCATGATTAATTTTTTGAAGCAGAGATTATTTCTAGTAAATCAAGTCTTTATCTAAATGATAAAATTGAAAAAATAGAAAAGTAACAATAGCCTTCACAATTTTTTGATACTATATTATAGGATAGAGAACCTTAAGCACGAAGAATATCAGTCAGTCTTATCTAATCTAGATTAAATTAATAAATTTAATAATAATTATCATCTAATTAGAGAGATTCTTTACTAACTTTTGGTGGAAGATCTTCTGTATATTCATCAATGAGAGTTTCTTCTATTAATTTGGGTCCTAATGAATTGTTAGATTGTTTTGAAAAAATGGAAAGAATTAAAAATAAATAATTTATTTATAAATGCTAAGTAAATATAATTTAATTTTTAAAGTGTCCGAAAATTTTGATTTGTGAACAAAATGATTTTGATTTATATGCAATCTCTCATTAATTGAGTAATTTGAAAATACCGTACATCTACACAATGCAAAGAATTCTCATAGTTGATTAATTAAGAAAGTAATTTTGTTAGTTTAAAACTTGTTGTAAAGGCTATCATATAGTATTTATTGGAATTGAATATGTAAATGAGTAATTGGTTGCTGATTGTTAGAAAATTAAGAATGTTCTATAAGAATTTTAAAAGGATACTATTTTAATTGGATTGATAGGATTCTAAGGAGAAGACTTCAAAGCAACCATTAAAAAATTGCCTTTCCATGACTGTTTATCAAAACCAATTATGATAGATGCTTTACTATTTATTATAGCTAAATGGGTAAGATTGTGAGAGTTTCTTATCTATTTTGATTATTGATAAAAGATTATTTCAATATTTTATAATTTTCATATAAAGATCTGAAAAATATAAATAAAAATAATAATTGATTTTTTGATTTTCTTCAAATTGATAACAATTAGGTTTGTAATATTATTAACATATATTTATAATTACTAAATTATGAAAGCTGCAATTGAGAAAGTTAGAGGGAATTTGTCAACTCATAGAATGACAATAAAAGAGATCGTTTAAGAGGTTCTTAAAAAGTCTGATACAGATTTTGATGATGATGAAGATCTTAAAGTAAGTTATAAAGATATTTAATATTTTTAGAATATAGTGACTTTACTTTAAAAAGATCCAAATTAAAGAACTTAACTAGATGTAGATAAAATAAGATTGTCATTCTTTAGATTTAAATTTTTTTAAGAATTGGAATAATCAATGGGAGCTGAATTGGTTTAAGGATTATATAAACAATTGGGTTATGAGTTGTAGAAAAAAAGATAGATAATATTTAATATAGGTGATCTAGGAAAAAAGTTTTATATTATTCTAAAGGGCAGTGTTTGGGTTCTTGTTTAAAAAAAGGGTTTGCAAGAAGGTTCAGGTCCTTCAGAAGAAGATTAAAAATAAGAAGAAAAATTAAAAAGTGAAAAAAATAAAGAGATGATGGAAAATATCAAAAAAAACACAAAAAAGAAAAAAATAAAAGTAAAATCTTAAGCATTTGTAACCTAAGTAACATTAGATGATATTTTTGCAACAATGACCGATTAAGAGTACTTAGAAAGTCAATTTCCAACATTAACAAAAGTAGGAATAATTAATGCTGGCGAAAGTTTTGGTGAAATAGCATTAACAAAGTAAGTTCCAAGGACAGCTACAATAGTGGCAGCAGAAGATACATATTTTGCTACTGTTACAAGAGATTAATTTAATAAATTATTATCTGTATATTATGAGGCACAATAAAAACAAAATGTTGGATTTTTAAGTAAAGTTGCCGTATTTTCTGATTGGAATGAATAGATGCTAAATCAATTGTATTATCATTTTAAATTGGAAGAAAGAAAACTATTCTAAGTGATATACAAAGAAGATGAAGATGCAAAGTATAATATAATCTATGTAATTTAGTAATATTTATTTACTGAAATAAGGAGAAATAGAATTATCAAGAGCTGTTGACATTACATAACAGTCAATAACACCAAATCTAACAATTTAAAAATTCTTTACAAAATCTGAAAGAAAATAAGAAAGAGTTAGAACATCAGTAATAACTGCAGGCTAGATTTTTGGACATGAAGAAGTATTAATAATTAAATTTTTTAGGTTTTAAGTGGAACTAAAAGATAATATAGAGCTATGAGTATAAGCTAGAAGGTTGTTTATTTTGTTTTGGATAAATAAAGATTTTTATAATACTTTTAGAAGGGATAGGCAATTCAGAAACTCTAAAAGTTTGATGCCAAGAAAGTAAATTAAAGAGCTTAATCTTTGGATATAATAAAGGAGCTCAAAAAAATACCTTTATTTATTGAACATAGAGATGTTCCATTCATTGATGCAGCAGAGAATAAGACAAGAACTAAACATTCAGTTGAAAGAATAGGAAACCCAGTTGAACATACAGGATATGAAATGTTATAAGGACATGGACATATTAATAAGGCTCATTATAATTTTAGAAGAAATATAGACATCATTAAACAAAATGTTTAGAATAGTGAACCATTGTCATTAGATAAAGCACTATTCCATATTGAAGCTAGTAAAGGCACTTAAATTAGTATCATTAATAAAGTAAGAATAGTTTATCAATAGGTTTTCCCTGCAGCTGCAAGACCTAAATATTCTATACCAGAATGCTCTATTTCATCATAAACTATAATTAAGTCTTTAAAACTACCAAAAATATTAACAGAAGTTGATTCTGTTATGCTTAATAGAACAAATAAGGAGTATTTAGGTAGTTTTAAAGCTTCTTCTATTTATTCAAACGGATTGCTCAATGTATCATAAAAGACAATAAATTGATACTTGTTATTCTTTATTTATAGAGCCAATATTTATAATCATTTAATATCTTATTATAAACTGAATAATTTTTAATCATCTGAAACTAAAATAATAAGTATTTGATCACAATAATTAAATTATTATAATATTTAAAATGGATTATAATTATTAAAAAGGAGGGTATGGAATACCAATGACTGGTAATATATTGTCAGGTTACAAATATTATTACAAGGCTACTAACAATATTAGAATGCCTTATGTTGAGAACACCTATCAATTTAAAGAGGAGGATAAATAAGAACATGTAGAGTTCACAAAAAAAGAAAAATCAGGAATTAAAATATTTGATGATAATACATTGGAATTTGAATGCAAAAAAATCACAATGTAAGATTTGGAAAAGTTGGATTTATAATAAAGTAACATTACTGAATAAGGTATGTCGATAATTTGTTCATCAAAGAATTGTTGTAATTTAACTGAATTGGATTTATCTAAGAATTCTTATAATGTTACAGATACCTTCCTCAGATTGATTGGAGAATCATAATACTTAGTCAAACTGGAAACTTTGTTTCTTGATGATAGTGCTGTTTCTGATAATGGAATAATGTTTCTTACATAACCTTTCATAAAACCAGTTGATTAATATACTTTGTATGCAACTTAAAGTATGAGGAAAACTAAAAAGCATTTAGAATCAACAAGAGGAATGACAGGTTAAAATTTTAATAGTACCGCTGCAATGACTCATACAAGTGATTCTTAAACTTAGTTCTCAGATTCCAATAAGTACAGAAATTTTGTGAATCATCTCAATAAACTATCTCTTTAGGGATTAAATGTCACAGATAGAGGTCTTTAATGTATTTCTTTTAGTTAGAATGTACGTCTTCGTTATTTGAATTTGTCATTTACAAAAATTACTGACAAAGGATTGTGTGAATACTTCAATTCAACAAATAGTGCATTTTTAGAATACTTAGACATTTCTCATTAACCTATTACAGATGAAAGTATAAAGGCTTTTGCTTATTCTGAATTTTGCAAATCTTTGATTGTATTAATAATGAATAGTTGTCCACTAACAAATGAGAGTATGACTCATCTATGCAATTCTCCAAATACCATTAATTTGATAGAATTAAATATTGGTACATTCACTAAATCTTATATGACTGGAGAAGCTATCAGAATTTTAAGTGAAGCTAAATACATGAGTTCCTTAAAAAACCTTAATTTAGATGGACAACCATTTCCAGAAGGTAACTTTATTTTTGTATCAAAAAGTAATCCTTCTGAAGTTTATAAAAAGTGAGATAATGAAAAATATAGAGAAATTATCAATAGCAAAGAATGAAGATATAACTGATAGTTTTTGTGGAGCAATTTACGAATTTTTTTAAGCAGAACAATATAAATCTTTGAAATATTTAAATTTAATGAAGACTTGTATATCTGAGAGAGGAGTAGTCTAATTATAAGATTTATTCAAATTAGTTCACTCAATTGACAATTTGTCTTCAATGAAGAAGAGTATGAAATAAATTTCTACATATTTTAGTAAAAGAACAGACAAGAGCTGGCATAAAATGCTATATATGTGATAGATGTTTAATGCAGTAAGATACAGAACGTGATAATTATCGTGATAAAAAGCCACCAATAAATCCACATAATTGTTTTATTTGCAGATCTAGATAAATTACTACAATAGAGTTTCCAGCAAAAGCATGTTATGGATGTGGTAAAGGATTTCAAGAGAAAACATGTCATTTATGTTAAAAACAGATAGGAAAACATTAATTATTTAGATGTCATTTGTGTGCAATAGGAAACAACAAATTTAAATGTTTTAATTGTGATAGAATGATTTTAGCTAAAAAGTATGATTGAATACTTTTACTAATTTAATATAATATGTATATATATTATAAATTATAATATGTATTAATGTATATATACATCACATCTTAACTTCCTTTAATCCATCTAAAATGTAAACAAAGGTAGGAGCAGCTTAACCTTCTTTGTAATAACCAATAACGATGTGGTTTTCCATATCATAAGACTCAGGACAGTAACTAAAACTTACTTAACAAATAATTACAATTAAAGATCATTGAAGTTAGCAGAAATCCATTTGATGAATTCTCCAGCTCCTTTTTAGAATGATGCAACTCTATTTGGTTTATTAGCTTCTAAGTAAGCCTTAACCTTTTTAGCATAACTTTTGAAATAAGTGACATAATCAGCTTTAGTAAATTATGTTTCAGCATATTTAAAAGCATCAATAATATTATTGACCTTTTAAGCTTAATCATCAACACCTCCATCTTCTTCATCTTCATTCTTTCCTCCAAAATGACCACCAGCACCTTTAATTATAATTGGTCTAATATACCAACATCAACATTAACAGCTCCTTTAACAATATCTTGTGATTGAACTTCACCTATAGCTCCTTCAAATTTCTCTTCAATATTGAAACTATCTGAAACGATTTCTTCTCCACTGAAAGCATCAACGTAGATCTGAATATACTTTATGTTTATACCTTCATTTAATTTTTATCTAAAAATAAGATTTAAATTTCTGATCACCATTATTTATGGTTTTAGATCATACTGTTTTCAAAATTATTTCTACATAATTAAACTAACACCTTTAATAGTTAATAATTATATAATAATTCTTAATCAATTTCAATATTTTTTTCCCTATAACCAGATGTGCTACTCCCTTTTTTTTTTACTCTTCCTTTAAAGCCTACATCAATGGCCCATCTGATTATGCTTTCATTTTTTATTTCTGTCTTATTAAATTTCTTCTTTTCTTTTTCTCTATTTTATTCTTACTTGGTCCATCTCCATGAAATATCCAACACTTATAAAACAAAAGATCAGTAATTTATATGAATATGAGTATAATATGATTATAAAAAACTATGGGTTTAATTAAGAAATTATCAATAAGGGTAAAAACTCTAAATGACAGAGCGCATTTTAAATTAAGCCAATAGTGACAGATATTTCTAGAAAATGGATAAAATAGCTTTGTTGATGCAAAGTATAAAACAAAGCATTTCTTCTTTATCTAAATGCTTCTTTAAGTGTCATCAATTTCCCAGATTGATCTCTATACACTAAATTTATTTCACCATCTTTATATTCTTAATCTTAAAACAATTTTTATCCTTATTTCTACCACGATAATCATAATTTGATGGATTCAATTCTCCTCTCTTTCTCAATAATTTCAATATTGCTGTTAATCCATTACCATGTTATTCCTCTTCTAAAAATTCAATCCCATATTCATCCTTTTCATTTCCTCTTTCTAACTAATCCTCTAACTTTTCTTCTTTCTCTAAATAATATCATTTTTTTAAGTATCTCCCCTTATATTTTCTAATTCCATTTCTGATTATTATCTATACTATACAACTATTCTTTCTGTAGGTAATCTAACACTTACAACAGAATTGTTCCATTTTTAGTATCTTTTATTGAATAGCCAGTGCTATATTAATCTCTTCCATTTTCTTATCTGTCTTTACATTGCTCAAAAAATCAGTTGATTGCTCTATGACTTTTATTTCTTGTACTTCATTTCCTTAAGTTTTTACTTAAGGTATCATAAATTCATTTTGTTTTTGTTTCTACAATTCTTCCTCTTTTTATTTATTTTAATCCATAAGCTCTTTTATATTCTCTTCTTATTTCAGAATTTATAAGTTCATTTTCTATCTTTATTGATTTAATATAGATCTTTGTCATAGTTCATAGTCATCTTCCTCTAATAAAGCTTTATCTATCTTTGATATTCTTTCTTCAGCAAAAGGATTGGCTTATTAAGGTTATCGAAATCTCTTTTTTATCAATGTAGTTGGAATACTTGGTTCATAGTCACCTGCTACAGTATCTATAAAATTTAAAGAAATCTGTTAATTTTTATTGAGTTTACTTTTTATTGCTTATAAATCATTCTATTTTGGTTCTTCCATTAACTTTCCATCAGCACTAATTTAAAAACCTTCTTTTTCTATTTTGACATATTTTTCTAAAATTGCCCTTTTTTCTTCGCCATCATATTTCTAACTATAATGTGCATTTATTCTTTTAATTTAATCTTAAACTTTAATTTCATCATTTTCTAAAACATCATCTACTTCATTTAATTAATCACCATCCAATAATTACTAATCTGCCAAACAAAGTATCATTTCCCCACCTACTTATATTTCATCTATATTTACGTCTACTTTAATTTTATGTGACATTTAAATTAAGATATATATAATAATTTTATGTTTAAGCAAACTATAATTAAATTTATATAGTCTCTATAAATTTAAAGGAAAAATCAATTTTTCACCACTCATCAGTATTTTTGATGTTTCCTTCTTTTTCATCTAATGGAACAGCTAATTTGACTTCAGGAACTTTAAAAGTTTCATTTATATTCATTTTTTCTAAAATATAAATGAAAGATTTTACCATCTTCTGACAATGAATTAAAATTTACTGGCATAACTGTTTATCTCCATTTTTAATATTTATACTTTAATTCTTCAAACTCTGTACAAGCTTTAATTAAATATTTTAATTAATTCTGAGTCACTACTACTTTTTTTTCAGGTAATTGTTATTGAGGTTTCAATTCATTAATAACACCTGTAAACAAAGGAATTGCAATATCTTATTCATCCTCTTCAATGATTCGATATGATTAAGCATCAGTGCTACTATTTTAGTCTGATTAACCTTTTTTTCTATCTTAAATTCTTTTTCTAATAAGTTTAGTTTTCATTTATTTATGAAAATGAGTCTCTTCTATCATTTAATTTAATAATTAATTTGTAGATAATTATTTTCCTTCATCTATCTATTACATAAATCGAAAGAATTTCATGTAAATAACATCACTCTATTAATTTTAAAATTAATTATTACAATTATAGCTTTAGATGAATTTTTTTAATCGAAAAAACTATGTTATTTTCTTGGCTTAACTTATTGTTAATATTTTTGTATTAAATCTCTAAATGATAAATAATAATAATTTATACTCTTCATTCAAATTTTTATTGGATTTATGAAGATGTTATATTCTGTAAAGTAAAATGTGATGAAATATCATTCTAATGTTAAAAGACCAATGCATAAAAAATTTAGTAGCCACATTTTCAAACAATAAATCTGTTATATCTTTCCTTATGTCCACTATAGAAATTAAAATATAAGATACATGGGAATAAAACATAGTTATTATATATTAGCCAAAGACATTTAGCAACACTGAAAGCATGTTCACATTATAATAAAATCATTCTAAGTCCTTTTAAAAAGAATTATTAATCCAAAGAGGTTGGCATTGATAATTTGTGATTATAGAGATACTATAAACAAGAATTTAGAATTTCTAAGCAATTAAGTAAGGCTTCAGAATCAAAGAGATTTGTTTTGTTAAAGAGGATTACTATAACAATGTTCAAAAGACTTGTGTTATTTAATAGAGAACACATTGCAGCTTTCATTATATCTGGATAATTTTTAAGTTCTTTAGCTTTCATTTCTAATAGAATAGCTTTTATTAAAACATTATATCCTGGTAATTATTGATATGGTACATTCTATTTAACAACGACAGAGATATCAATTAAATCACACCATTCTTTTAAAAAAAAGAAGAATGCAATGCCTCTTTTACCTATTCTTTTTTGCCATTCTTCTTAATTAATAATCTCCATTAGTTTATTGATATTGGCATCATATTTTGGTTAATTAACAAGATATTCATAGAAGTGTCTATTCCAATCAAATAAGTCATTAAATTCTTTATTTGTGATTTCATCAGTCTATTTAGTAATTGTAAGAGATCTCCATTCTGGAAGTTATGGATCATCTGATCTTTATACACTATTAATTATTTTAGTTCTAAATTCAGGAATTTTAAAATAGGCACTTGCAAAAAAGTGTTCTACAAATGCCCTTTCATTATCAGCCAATGACTTTTATTTCAACTTTTATAATACAATACCAAGACATTTATATAAAAATGATTAATAATTAAGACCTATTTCAGTTTTAAATTTTAAAAGTTTTCCACTTGTTTTTTCTGTTTCTTCTGAGAATCCCATTTAATTTAGGCCTAATTCTCCTCTATTAATAATTTATTTAAGTAATATATAATATTCTTCTCTTATAGATTCCTCTTACTAATCTGCAGATTCTAATAATTTTGAGGCAATTTCAATCAATAACTTTTAAGCATTGAATAAATCTTATTAAGATTTATATTCAAAACATATAATAGATTATTTATCAGTCTTTTTTAATATATCTTAGATAGTTCGAAGATATAGAGATTGAGAATTCTTTAATTCTGATTTACTATATAACTAAAATAATTAATAATATTACGTCTTTAGAAGGGCAATTTTATAATTTATATTGAACATCTAATAATTATTAGCCTGCTTAACTTAATGATTATATTTCTTTAACTGGCATTCTTCCTGAATTTACAACACTACTTCCTTATTAGATTCCTTTATCTGTTCTAACTCCAACTATTTGTTAATTTAGATATGCAGGAATAATAACTTAAAGATTACAATTCAAATTGCCTTCAAGGACTCCATGGTTCCACAATCTTCTATTAGTTTGTTAATATACAATTTTATAAACTTTTAAATTATTTTCACAAATCTTAATAAATAAATTTAATAAATACTTGCTCACTATTTAATGCTTATGTAAATATTTGATTTAGATTAAAATAAGTTTCAGCTATCAGAGAATAATGCTGTTTATACACTCCAGAAGTCATATTTATAGTCTAATTGGCTTATTCGTTGTACCATAAACAAACTTATATACTAGAGGATGATATTTCTATTAGAGGCACTTCAACCGTCAATTCAACTCCAGATTATTTGTAAATTATTTATTTAATAACTTATTATTTATTTTATGAACTATTATTTGTAGTAACTTAAATCTTCTTATAAGCTGGATTAAAAAATGGATCTGAATATTCACTTTAAAAAAATAAAGCCTATGTAACCATTTTTAAAGAATAGTAATATTCAGAATGGATTAATGGTTCATTCATATTAAACTCCATAAACTATGGTATAATGCTTACTTTAATGATTTATGCAATTTTAAAATCGAAGCTTATTTTACCTTATTATTATTTCTTATTAATTAATCCAGTATATTCATAATCTATATGTTATGGTCCTGTTGCTATTAAAAACAAATTAATTTATATCTAAGCAATATTTTCATTATTTGTTGTGAGTAAAGTTACAATTAGATATTATTTCTTTAATTGCTCTTCTGTTATAGACATCTAAAATGCATGAGTTTACTTAAACTACATAATAACATCAATATTTTATTTTACATATAATTTTCCATAAAGTTCTTTAGAACATTCTGTTTCAAATTAACCATATTCGCCAATTTTCATTAATATTTTGCCGGCTGGCTATAATACTATAATCACTTAAATAAAAATACCAGATTATCCATTTTCACTTTAATACCTGAAATTTTGACATTAAACTCTAATGTACCTTAAGTTTAGATAGGTATTGATTCAATATCAGTCACTATATTCTCTTTTGCTTAAGACTTTCCTGCACAAATGCCCATAAATTTTTAAAATTTAATCTAATATATTATTATATATTATATATAATATTAATCATGGCTCTTTTATTATGAATTTAGCTAATACTTCAACGAAATTATTTAAACATGTTACACCTTTTTTTCTAGTTCTTGATTCTTCTTCTTTTTTCTTTGGTTTCTCTACAAGTAAAATTATTGCTAATTCTACATTTCTAGGATCATCATTTAATTTTTCACTTAATTCTTTCAACTATTAGTTATAATTTATTAATTCTTCTTATTTCATGTCTTCAATTTCAATCAAATATTTTTAAAATGTATAATCTTAATTTACAGATCTTAAAAAACTAAGTGCGAATTTTTTGCATTTTTATCTAAATTTATATGAATTGAATAAATCAGGTATTTTGTACTCAAGACAATTTATTTTTATTTAAAGTTGGTGCAGAGTTACTAAATTAAGTACTTAATTTGCCACATCTAATTCTTATGGAGTGGCATCTGAAATTTTTATTTTACTCAACTCAAATTAAAATTTCCCGAAATTCTCTCTAATTTATTCAATATGCATTTCTTCAATTTTTGTTTATCTTTTCTCACTTCTTTTCATATTCATATAAGCTTAGTCTACCTTCTTAATTCCATTATTTTTACTATATCTAAATGATTATTCATATATTCTTTTTTCTTGCATATACTTTAATAAAGACACTTAATATAGTTCAGAATATTATTTTTTTTATTCTTAAGAAATATTTTTATATTGTTGATTAAGTAATTTTATGATATCTCTTTATTCTATTTTTTATTAAAGATCTTATTTTAATTTTTTTTATTCTTCACTCAAATATAATATGAACGGAGATGGTACTCTTGAAGGAGGACTAGGAAGAAGACATTTACCTTCCTATAAATTTCCAACTATTACATACTTTTTAATAAGCTTTCTCATAATTATTAATAAAATTATTTACATTGAAAACTTAATTTAAAGTCTATAGAGTAATTTCTTAATTTTCATATAAGTATTCTTAATTTATAAATCAAATTTAATCAATTCATGTTTCATTAATCAAAGGAGTATATCTATTAAACTCTCCTATTTTATTTTAAACATATGTTAAATGTTTTCTAGTCCTTCTACTTGTTGCCTAAATTACTTTTCTTTAATTAACAAATTCTGTAGTTAAACAATTTAGACTACTTATTCTATGTATATTATGATGATTTTCTTCATTTCTTAAATAAAAGTTCTCAATTCTTTCTGATTCAAATCTAAATCTTTATTATTTTATTGATTCGAAATCATCTAAATCCCTATGATAGAAATAATCTGTATTAAGTTTTTTACTATTTGTATGATTTGCCTTTTCCCATAACTTTTATAACTACTATTGTTTTAATTTCTCTTCTTCTTATTTTTTAGTCTCTCTCATCTTAATTATAGAATCTAATAGTTTCTTTCTTTATTGCTGAGTTTATAAATTTCGAAGTGCTTTTGATATTTAAGTAGAGTTAAAGGGATCATTAAGATTTTGCATCTATTTTTGTACTTTTGATAGACATAGTTATTTTTGTTAGAAAATCAATTATTTAGAGAAATTCGATGGTGATAAGGAATTAGGAATTTTGTAAGAAAATAATGAATTAGTTTTCATTAATTGATTGATATTTTAATAATTATAATCACTGACAAAAAATATTGATTTCGAATTTGAATAGGGATTATAAATATTGACATAAAGTATTTAAATATTTAACTATATCACAAATCTTCATTTATCATTTCTTCTTCCAACCATTATCTATCAATCATTCCTTCACTATCAATTTTAGGTCTTAAAGGATAAGATGTAGATGGTCTTCTCTTTCTTGATTTATTTTTTCGACTATTTTATTAAATCAATTAAGCAAGTAAGGCATCAACATAGTCTCCTTTTAAAGGAGATTTTGGAGTTTAAACCAAGGATTACGACCAATGTAGAGTACTCCTCTTTGTCCTTTCTATATATCATAATTTACTTGTACTTGTAGATAGATCCTTTTTTTTAGGACTTTTTGTTTTAGAAGGAGATATTTTTTTAGAATGACTTTATTTTTATTTATTTTCTTTTCCAGACTTTCTTTTTAAAGGACTGACTGTATCATCCTCTTCTGTTATTGTTTCTAATTAAGGTTTTTTACCCATCAATATATGATCTAATGATTTTTCTGTCACTACAAAATTATTCATGCATGACACCCAAACTATATGTTCTCCAGGATATATTAAACATTGAAGCATAAATCGCTTCTTTATTGAATCTAATTAAAGTAACACTTCTTAGGTTTGAATTTTAAGGGCAAATACTTCATTTAACTTAAATTGAACTATCATTTCTGCTTTATTTGAAAAACTTGTAAATTCTAAATCTATTAAAGTACAGAAGTTTAATTGAATCTCTTCTGGTTCTGGATACATAATCTTTAAATCCTTAGAAGCTCCTTCAACTCTCACTAAAATACTCATATACGTTAAAAATTAATTATTAATTATATGCAAACTAATAATTTATTCAGAACAATTATTTTTATTAAGCTTAATTATGAATAATTCAGACATTAACAATCAGCAATCAAATGTGAACATTAACCCTAAATATTCTATCCCATTTAAAAAGCCACTTTACTTCAAATTCAAGGATGTTATTGCTAAAAAATTTAATCCAATTAAACCAAAGCTTCCACTTTTCTTAAAAAATATGCATGTTACGATAAATCAAAAGTTATTTATTATTGCAGTTGTTACCACATATGTTGTTCAAAATACATTAGGTATTTATAATTTTGACTTTTTTAGAAGTCATTGGTTGATATATATTTACATTTTTAATTTAGAATCAATTATAAACTTATATTTTAAATATATTTCTTTTTTTCATATTCATTAACAAAATATAGTTAGAAAAAGACTCAAAGAGTTCGTAATTGAAATTATTTAAATGTTTATATAGAAGCATCATCTTTTTATAGTGAGATGATTAGAATGGCTATAAAATCTTATATAATTATCAACATTATTGAGTAGCTATGAATATAATTTTACGTAAATAGATTATTAATAAGTAGTTATTGTCATAAATAATGTATAATTGCCATACTTTATTTGTTATTACANTTTGGAGTTTAAACCAAGGATTACGACCAATGTAGAGTACTCCTCTTTGTCCTTTCTATATATCATAATTTACTTGTACTTGTAGATAGATCCTTTTTTTTAGGACTTTTTGTTTTAGAAGGAGATATTTTTTTAGAATGACTTTATTTTTATTTATTTTCTTTTCCAGACTTTCTTTTTAAAGGACTGACTGTATCATCCTCTTCTGTTATTGTTTCTAATTAAGGTTTTTTACCCATCAATATATGATCTAATGATTTTTCTGTCACTACAAAATTATTCATGCATGACACCCAAACTATATGTTCTCCAGGATATATTAAACATTGAAGCATAAATCGCTTCTTTATTGAATCTAATTAAAGTAACACTTCTTAGGTTTGAATTTTAAGGGCAAATACTTCATTTAACTTAAATTGAACTATCATTTCTGCTTTATTTGAAAAACTTGTAAATTCTAAATCTATTAAAGTACAGAAGTTTAATTGAATCTCTTCTGGTTCTGGATACATAATCTTTAAATCCTTAGAAGCTCCTTCAACTCTCACTAAAATACTCATATACGTTAAAAATTAATTATTAATTATATGCAAACTAATAATTTATTCAGAACAATTATTTTTATTAAGCTTAATTATGAATAATTCAGACATTAACAATCAGCAATCAAATGTGAACATTAACCCTAAATATTCTATCCCATTTAAAAAGCCACTTTACTTCAAATTCAAGGATGTTATTGCTAAAAAATTTAATCCAATTAAACCAAAGCTTCCACTTTTCTTAAAAAATATGCATGTTACGATAAATCAAAAGTTATTTATTATTGCAGTTGTTACCACATATGTTGTTCAAAATACATTAGGTATTTATAATTTTGACTTTTTTAGAAGTCATTGGTTGATATATATTTACATTTTTAATTTAGAATCAATTATAAACTTATATTTTAAATATATTTCTTTTTTTCATATTCATTAACAAAATATAGTTAGAAAAAGACTCAAAGAGTTCGTAATTGAAATTATTTAAATGTTTATATAGAAGCATCATCTTTTTATAGTGAGATGATTAGAATGGCTATAAAATCTTATATAATTATCAACATTATTGAGTAGCTATGAATATAATTTTACGTAAATAGATTATTAATAAGTAGTTATTGTCATAAATAATGTATAATTGCCATACTTTATTTGTTATTACATATATATTTTGATATATAGATATTAATTTTAAAAACTAAGCAATTGATTAATATCACCAATCGTGATCACTCACAACATCACATTCTTCATCAATTTTTTAGTCTGCTATTGAAATTGAGTCATCTTGATAATTATTCCATTATATGAATTTCTCCGAGTTTTCTTCACTTTAGTACAAATTTGTAAAATTCTCACCTTGTAATAAACTCTAAAGTTTATGAATTAATTCATCTTATTATTCAATTTTTTCATTCAGCTAATAACATAGCCTCTCTTCTGATTCAAATTTCTTTTTAAAATATTTTTTTTATTTTTTCATACATTTAAGTTTTGTATGTTTTTAGAATTTATCAATAGAATATTTGGTATTACAATTTTTGCATTTTTCATATCCACAGGGACAATCAGATTCATGACTTAATAAATCTCGATATTCCATAGTAGAATGACACCATTTACATGTGCTTTCCCTGCATGGACATTTCTCTTATAGCTAAAATAAATTGTATATTTTACATGAATTTCCATCTTGTATCTCGGCTCGTTTTGTTAACATTTTATACATTCAATAATTTCATATTGACATACTAATTTATGTTTTTATAAATCTTTTCTTAATACTCTTTCTGTACAACATATATTGTCACATTTAATAAGTACATACAAACATTCTTATTATTCGTGTTTTTTTAATTACTCATAAAAAATTATAGTTGTGCAACCTAAATTCTATTAGATTTGAGTATATTCATACTTTATTCTTGCAAGTTAATTAAAGTTTGTTTAATAAAGCTATAAGAAGTTTTGGCGGTATTTTTTATCTTTTTTTAGTTATATTTACTCTACAGCAAGGACAAAGAGGTGATACTTAATTTTAATCAATCCTATATTTAGTAAATTTTTTACCATTTTTTCAAACATTTTTCACAAAAAGCCTATTCACACTCTGAGCAACATTTAGGATCAAACAGAATATCATAACAAATTGGGCATTTCACTTCTTCTATAAATAATTGAACTGCATCTGGATTTTGAATTCTTTCAATGATCAATAATGGATCATCAACTTATTTCTAATATTAAATTTTGTCAATAATCTCTCCCTAAGGGTACAGGTTCAAAAATTCAGGTGATAAAAACATTCAATAATTTTAAATTAAAGCTTATTAACTATAAACTCTTATAACAAATAGAAAAAAATAAATTTAAAAAGTATAAATCGCAATAATGTATTGAATTTTCGATGATATAATAAATAAGGTTTAATTTTTTGTGTTATTTAAATACAAAAGACCAACTTTATCCAATATAAAAAATATAAGGAATAAAATGATTTAATTGATTATTTTATAATTTATATAAAAAAAGTAATGGGAAATACATGTTATTGTCTAGAGGTGGAAAAATAAGAAATAAAAACATAAATTAATAATCCAGATGAAAAAATAGATGATAAATAAAAAGAAGATTTTAATCCAAATTAAAAAGAACTTCAATTATATGATGAGCCTTTTCATGCTCCACTTGTAACACCTAGTAAAGCGTAATCAGGATCATCAAGATATTTTGAGCATGAAAAGAAATAAATAGTGTTATAGGGATGTGAAAACTAGAATAACCAAGTATTTGATAAAAGTTAACATAAATATGAATTTGAAAATGGGGCCATATACGATGGCGAATGGGTAAAAAATAATTATTAAGATAAGATTGGTGATATAAGAGAAGGGTTTGGAGAATAGATTTGGAAAGATGGAGCAAAATATGTAGGATAATGGAAAAATAATAAAGCTGATGGTTAAGGTACATTTTATCATGTTGATGGAGATATATGTACATATTGAATTTATTGTCAGATGAAGGAGAATGGAAAGATGATAAAGCCCATGGAAAAGGGAAATATATTCATTTAAATGGAGCTTAATATGAAGGAGATTGGTTTGAGGATTAATAACATGGAAAAGGAGTAGAAACTTGGACTGATGGAAGTAAATATGAAGGAGAATATATAAATGGATAAAA
The DNA here is from genome assembly GCA_905182985.1 of Paramecium sonneborni. Classification (NCBI taxonomy): domain Eukaryota; phylum Ciliophora; class Oligohymenophorea; order Peniculida; family Parameciidae; genus Paramecium; species Paramecium sonneborni. The sequence continues at coordinate 157,590 of CAJJDN010000037.1, read as the reverse complement.
GGAAGGTTTTGGGAAATATTAATGGCCAGATGGAAGTAGTTATGAAGGATAATGGGTATATAATAAAATAAATGGATTTGGAAAATATGTTTGGGCAGATGGAAGAAGTTTTGAGGGTTAATGGTTAGCTAATTAAATGCATGGATAAGGAAAATATAAATGGCCTGATGGAAGAGTATATGAAGGAGATTATGTTTATGATAAAAAACATGGTTATGGAACTTATCTTTGGAATGATGGCAAAAAGTATGTTGGAAATTGGATGGAAGGAAAATAACATGGGAAAGGTTAATTGATTTTTGCAGATGGTTAAATAGTTGAAGGAGAATGGCATGAAGGCAAAAGAATTAAATGAAAATTAAATTCACTATTTTTCACATTATTACACCTGAATCTACTATTCTTACTAATTTTTTAGGTGCACCATTTGTTGATGAAACTAAAATATATTAATTTATTATAACTTTTCTCTAATTCATCTAATATACTGAAATCTTCAACAATCTTTCCAAAAACAGAATGTAATCCATCAACCCATGAACAATCTGTAAAAGTAAAAAAGAATTATGACCCTATATTACCATTTCCATCATTAAACATTGAAACCAACCCTCTTTCATCATGTTTAAATCTTTTTGGTTCAGCTTTGAAAGTTGGTCCATATATACTACATTATCCTGTACCATCTTTATTTAAAATATCTCCACCCACAGCCATAAAATTGCTATAAATTTTGTGAAATGGAACGTCTCTAAAATTTAATTTCACATCTTGTCTATTTATTTGATTTAATACATGGATTCGATTTTTCCCCTGTGCATAATGCTCTAAAATTTTCACAAGTTTTTGGCATTTCATCATAAAATAGTTTTATAATTACTCGCTTTGGTTTATCAGTTCCAATTTTTATATCCAAAAATACTAATTGAACTTTAACAGCAGTTTGCTTGCTGAAACTGTAAAATAATGATGAATCAGTAAGCATTATAAATTATTGATAATAATTATTTTTAATTAATATTACTTTAAGCTTTAATTAGGAATAAAAAAGGTCTAAATTTTCTAGAATTATAAATCACTCTTAAATTATGATGAAGTTTAATAATTTTTATTTTCATTCCTTCTTTACAATAATTTAGGTCATTGTATCTATGCCTAAATCTAAAAGCTATTATGAAACATCTAACAGTTGTAACTTTTGGATTGGACAAACCAAAGTGAATCTCATAGGTGATTAACTACTTTCATAGAAAATAAAATCATAAAGATCCTTGATATATGGAAATTCTAATTACTTCAACACTTGCATCATAACTAAATGTGTATTATTTATTCTTTCCATCTGGCAATTAAAATAGAATAGTTAAACCTTCTTCTAATTGCATACTAAATTTCTAAACAATTGATAAATTATTAGTTTACTTATTCAAGTGTCATGAGAATAATTGATCTATATTCTGCATCTAGAGGATCAATATTAAAATTCTAATAATTAACAATTGATTATTAAATTTCAAATTGTATACCTTTTCCTTAAAATATTGGAGCAGAATCCTTTTTTATAGGTTATTCTTCTTAATTTTCTTCTTCAAATTCTTCATCTGTTGATTCCTAAAATAATAAATTGTATAAAAATACATATTTTTCTCCTTTACTTGCTTTTAATGCTTTTTCCATTTCAACTTCATCAGAACCACCAATGTTCAATTTATAATTTTTCTTTTTAACTCTTCTATCATGAATTTATTTAATTAGTTATGCAGTAAGAACTTTTTAACGATCATTTTAATAGACATTCTATAAAGAAAATATATGATAATAATAACATCTAATTATGGAGGTGGATAAACTCCTTTAACAACAAAGATTTAATATCCATTTTCTTTGACTGATAAAAGAAAAGCTGATAGATAAAAGTCACTGATTATTTCTGGTCCTCGTTTGTTAGTTGAATTTAAATTGTACCAAACATTTTCAATTTTTCTAATAGAAAACCAATGAGCTGAGGAATTACAAATAAATCCTGTTTCTTGACTTAATTATTTAAAAAGAAATAATTTACCTCAAGTCTTAATTTTGATTGATTTTTGAATCTACAGATTCAATAAAGATATCACCTAATTTTTTTAAAGCTTCTGCCAAAACTTGAATTGAAAAGTTGCCATCTTCAGCAACATTTTAAGATTTATAACGATGACCTGTTTAACCTAATAATTCAATTTCTTATCTATCTAATTCTTATGCTATTGTAGCTAATTCAACCTCGTTAAAATAAGGTCCTTATAAAAGAGAATTGATGCAATGTACACCACATAATTAATCATAACCTTATTTTTCCCAATAAATGACTTGTTTATAATTCATAAAATAAATAACATTAATTTATAGTATATGGTTTTAATTATTATTTAATAAGTAAAATATTGAGTTGGGTTTCAACGATAATAAATAATTAGTGAAATATGAATATAATAAAGGAAGGAACAAATTTAAATCAACCTTATTCTTTATCTCCTTTTTTAGCTTTTTCTGCTTCAACTGCAGCTTATGCTTCAGCAGCAGCTGCTAATTTAGCTTCTTCTATTGCTTTGCCACATAATTAAATTCCAATCATAGTGAAATCACCCTCTAATTATTGAATATCATATTACATTAAGAAATTATATACTCTGATTATGCTTTAGTTCTGATTCTAATTATTTCAAGTTCATTCTAAAAATTATAATTATTAGAATACATCTTAATTTCTTAAATCTCTTTGGATACATTTTTTAGTAACATTCCATAAATCAGCAACTAAAGCAGACATATGTACAGCTTTTTCATAGTTGATGTTTTTTTCTGATCTTTTTAATGGGATACCTAATATAATTATATTTGTAATACAATCCTAATTGAAAATAACATAACCATTAGCTCCTTCAACTGCTTACAATCCTTTTAGTACTTCGTCAACGTTAATATCATTAATTGGTTACTATTTGAATATTGTAAGGAAAAGTTACCATTTCAAAATAAGAATTTATTAATAATAATTATAAAAATGAAGTCACATAGATCTAAAAACATCACTTTAAAGCAACTAAGAATAAAAGTTATAAATAATTACCTCTTTGGCAGTGGCTCTATGATGAGGATCCAAGACAAAAATCTGACCCAAAAATACCCTTACATCTTTATCTTAACTATGAATAGTATATTCATTATTTCTTATTTTTGAAAAGAGTTCTTTTTCAGTAGTACCCTTATATGGAAAGCTTCCTTACAATAAACCTACAAAAAGGACTCCTAAAGCCCAAATATCAGTCGTCCTTCCATCATATTTTTATTTTGTCACAACTTCAGGTGACATATAGCTAGGTGTACCACAATGACATGTAATACAATTGTATATAGTACTGAATCCAAAATCAATTAGCTTAATTTTTTTATTGCTTATAAGAATATTTTCAAGTTTTATGTCTCTATGACATATATTCTTTTCATGTATATATACTAATATCTTTAATAATTGATGTATGATATTGAATGCATAATCTTTTGTTAAAGCTCTATGTTATTTGACTAAAGTAAAGAGACTTTCATTTCCACAATATTCTAATACTAAATTGATTGTGCTTCCAGTATGATAGACATCCAATAATTTAACAATTTAATCATGAGACAATGCTTTTAATGTACTAATTTCTTTGATTAGATTATTTAGACGCTCGCCTTTTAAGAATAACTTTTCATATACTTTTATTGCTACTTTTAATCCTTACTTATTAGTTCCAAGTCTTACAGTAGCATAGCTTCCCTTACCTATTGATTATCCTACTGAGTAAATAGTGCCATCACATGTAGGAGGTATAAATTTTAGTAAATTATCATTCACCAAATTTTCAATAGTATTTACATATGTTCTTAACCTAATCTTATGTGGACCATCCACTTTTGTAGTTAATGGTTCTCTTGAACTTATATGTTAATCCACTTGTAATGGTTACAATAGTTTTGGTGTTGTCTTTCTCAACAGTTTGCGATTCTGTATTGGAGTCTCTGAAGTATGTTGATTCTCTTTATTATCTAAAGATTTCAGCTTAGGTCTCCGTTATTGCATGTATTCGTTAAAAATTTATATATAGGTTTATTAATTTATTTGGCGCAATTGATCTCTAAAATACTTCCTATTCTTCCTTCTTATTCATATTCTTTATTAAATCCAAACTTACTTCTAAAATTTAAATCCTATGCAATCAGTAAGATTTCTTAACTAACCATATTAATAATAAATTAATGTCAAAAGAGCAAAATAAATTCAAACATATACTTCTTGTACCTAACATTGTCTCTGATCAAACATTCTTATAAAGACATAAAACTTTTCAAACTTATGTAAAAAAAGCTCATTCAGATCTATATTATTTGTAACTGAAGAAAATGGGAGGTTTGAGAAAATCAATTGCTGAAAAAGCTGATTATGGATAAGTCTTATAATAAATCAAAAGCAACAGGCTTTAAAATGAATATTTAAATCAATAGAAAAAGAATCAAGGGTTTATGTACAATAATTAACTATGGTCAGATAAATATTATAATCAAATCTATCAAATGACTAGATTGTCTTAATTGTCTGAGGTTCTTAGTAAATAAAAAACAAAAGCTAAAGATCAATTAATCAAAGATTTTGAAATATATTTTAATAAGCATGTTCATCCTACCAATGATGAATTTACTGAAATCTAAAAGGTTCTTCCTCTTTCAACTTGTACCACTAAGTGTAGTTCAAGAATTCCTTCCTAAAGACTTTTATTAGCAACAGAAAGGCAATTAAAATCTAAATAAGAAACTTAAGAGGATGATATCTATAGAGTTAAATCTTTATAAACCTCATTTCATAGATTAGTTAATGATAAAATTGTAAATCTTTTAGATGAAGCTACAAATTTACATATGTAAAATTTAGAAACAATGAAGTAATTTTTTAAAGATTTCTAAATAGAAAAACGAAGCTTTTTTAAACTGAAGAGACCTCTTCAAGAAAAATCATCTATTCTCAGATCTAAAAAAGAAATGAACGTGCTAATATTCAAATTTCTATGAGAAATAGATAAATACATTTTAAAAATAAATTTGTATAAGAAAGATTTTAGAAGGAAATAGAAAAATTATCTGCTTAGAACCTTTGAGATTTATTTATAATCATATTTTGATTAATCCTTATCCCTATATAATTGTGATTTGTTTATAGATAGGTTCCTTATTTTATTCAAATGATAGATGCCTTGTCAATGATTCAGTTAGATCATCTGTCCTCTAAGATTAGGATTTGTACAAATGAAATGCAGATTGCTTGTTTATTTGGATATCTTTCGGTTTTTAAAAGAAGTTCAACCTCTTTAGTAGCAACTTCTTCACTCTCTTAATTAACTTTTTGATCCTGAATAATATGCTAGATAATGGACTGAATGGAAAATTTCTTTTGATTGTTGATTTTCTTACTAATATGATTTAGTAAAGGCTGTATAGAATCTAAGGACCTTTCGGAATGTCAACTATTAGAGTACTAGATAATCTTTTTAATAAGTCAAGAACCTTTAAATAGATAGAAGCATTTACTTATGAAATTGTATTCTCACTTAATTTCGACTCGATCAACTAACATAAAACCCTCTAGAACTCTAAGTCAATCTAACTGACTTTTTGATTCAAGTCTGAGTTCTCTCCACACTAATCAGTTATTTAATCCTTATGTTAATAACTCTTTAAATTATTTAAATGTTCTGTGCTTTCTATCATCATTTCCATCTCAATTGAAGTATCAATCTTAGCTTGCATAATAATAAAAATATTATTTAATCAACTTCAAATGGAAGCTATTAGAACTTCCTCAACAATTAATAAGTAATTATTTATTATTTAAAAATATACATATTTATTTTTATTTTATCAATGTAGAAGTTCTTTATAAATTTAAACAACTTAGATAAATCATATGCAATTTCTTGGGGTATTTAAATTTATGACAACCATTGATTATTATGAACCTTTTTTTAAATTATCAATCTTAATTAAATATTTAATCAACTTAAAATAATTTTTTATTGTTTATCTGAGTAATATTAACTTAAAGAAATTGTATTAGTATATAATTTAACAATAGCTTTCTTTATTTATTCTCAATAACTTTATTGATCAAGATAAAAAAACCATATTTTTTCTAATTTTTTATAGATTTATCGAAATGATATGCATATGAATTAACTCTAACGATTAAAACAATAAAATTTTTTTGATCATATTTCATGATAAAAAAAAAAGATTTAAAGTTAGATAAAAGATTCATATTATTCTTAAGAGAAGAAGGATTATAATCTAAATTTTTATTTCCTTTAAAATCTAAGTAGATTAATGAGTTGCAGAGTCTATGAATTTGGAATCAATTAAAAATACATATGTAAGTTTTTAATAATTTTCTGTTTATCTATAATTGATCATATTAATAATTAAACTATTCGGTTAAAAAATGAATGATGAATCACCTAATAGATCAAAAAGCATTGAAATCAACCTCACTAAGATGCTTGATAGAATGAAGAACAATTCTTTTCATATGTAGAAAGTAAGTGTTGGTGATTTAATCAATAAAAGTCAAACTTCTGTAATTGCTAAGCCAATAAGATAATCAATGACTCCTACACCAGAAGAAAAGGAGAATAAAGAACTTACTTTTAAACCTTAAATTAATGTATTCTTTTATATTAATAAGAAATATCCTAATTATTTGAAACAAACATCATTTTTAGAAAGAAATGAATAATGGCAAAAAAATAAATTGTAAAAATAATAAGAATCAAGCAAAGCTTATTTTGAAGAAAAAGAAAAGATTATTACTAAAGAGTGTTCTTTTAAGCCCAAAATCACTCCTCATTTATCAGCTAGGATTCCGAGACAATAAAAATAATAGCCACCATAAAATACAAATATATTAAAATAGCAAAACCAAATAACAGCTATCTCAATGCAAGCTTTATAATATGAACTAAGAAAATAGTTGCATGGACTATAATTATGAGAAAGTTTAATTAATTATATTATTTTTATTATATTAATGATGAGTGAAAAAACATTAGAATAAAATATTTAACTAGATATTTCTACTATGTAGATGTACATTGAAACAGTTTCTTTGAATATGGAATCACTTATTGATATTTATTATAAATATTTATAATAGAAAGATGGAGATGATTCTGAAAGCTATAATAATTTGAATGATTTTACTTAAAATACAACACTCAATAATTTGGAAAGATTGTAAAATTAATGGAATTCAATTAAAGAAAAATTGAATGTTGAATACAAAGAACCTCCTTTTAATAACTCATTCTAAATTTATTTTGATAACCAAATTTTGGGAGCTATTAAATAATAAGTACAAAATCTAAATATTTTAGGTAGAAAATATAGTTGAAACAATCAATTAGCATGCCCCTAAATATGAGATTCAAGGAATAGTTTAAATTAATACATAATAAAGTAGCTCTAAAATAATGGAAATTGAAGAAGGTGATAATTGATAAAGTAAAATGTAAAAATACAATATTATTTTCATTGTTATTAAATAAATTTTTTACATTTTCTCAAATTATAGTAATTAAATCATTTCATAAGAATTTCTTACCTAAAATATATATTAATTGTTATAATTTTTTTTTAATTCAAGTAATATAGAAAAAAGAGCAAAAATTTTAAGATAGGAATTTTTATTTTTCGAAAAAATTATAAACACTCATTGAGATAATATTACTATTTCTTATTATAATCATTAATAAATATATGAATTTTAATAAATTTTACTTAGAAATTTTATAATCAGTTAAAATCGAAGTATAATAAATCTAATAAAAATTAAGTAAAAATAAATTCTTTAGTAAAAGTTTGTAAGAGATTTCAAATAAAATAATATATTATTAAAAATATTCCTTATTATTTTTGAGGATTTGATTAATAAAATTTATTGAAACAAATCTAAATTTATTGTCATGATAATTAAGATTAATTATTTTTAACAATGTAGAAAACCTCAAGTTAATTTAACAAAATTGATAGATATGATTAGAATTAATAATAATACTTTATCCTTTCTATACCTTTTTTATTAATTAAATTTTATCATTATATTTTTAAGGTTCACCTTAATTATCAGTCAAATAAGATTTGAATAAAGAAGTCTTTTGTAAAAATCTTTTGTTTTTGATTCCTTTCTAAGTATTATTGTTAATCTTGAACAATGATATGTTTTTATTAATTTGAAGTATTGTAGTGTAAATAAATAATCTCATAAGAGAGAAGAGACTTTTGAAAGGCAATATAAAGAAGTTTTTATGAGCATTATAAATTTAATAATTCAATTTTTTTCTTTTTCTAAACATAATAATAAGTCTTTATACAAGTAGTTAATAGCATATTTAATTTATTCTTCATCTGATTCTCTATCATAATCAGATTTCTATTTTATTTTTGAAATAATATTTACATGCTTTTATAGGATTGATTAGTATTCCTATGGAATATTTAAATCTTTATCGTCATAGCAGATAAATTACCTTTAAGATTTGTGTTTTTTCAAATTAATCGTTGTCTTATAATTATCATCATAAATACCTATTTAGGTTTCTTATTTATTGGTCCTCTTCTCTTAATTGGGGTTTAAAATGAACTAGGAAGAGGGTAATCACTCATAGATACATTCTATTTTATAGTGTATAAATAAATTATATAAAGGAAGACATATTTATGAGAAATTTGTTGTGAATACCTCTTAACAAGTGACAGACAAGTCTTCTCTTTGCTTTTGTCTATCAGAATTCCTAGTTTTCATTTTTTATTAAATATTTTAATCTATAGATCACTATTATACTTTGCACTACAATCATAAAAATAATATTAACATAATAATTATCAATTTACATTTACTTTCAATAAAATATCACTTTTTCTTTTTAGTTTTAACTACTATTTATATTATCCAACTGTTTCAAAAATTCTTTAATAATTGTATATATATCCATTTTTATTAGAAAACAATTAATATGTATTTGATCAATAAAATGAAACTTTTCATATAAAAATTAAGATATATATATTAGAAAAACTAAGATAGAATATTTCAAAAATATACTATCAAATTCAAGTTAGATTTAAACTCTAATCCAAATTTATGAAAAGTTAAAATTTATGCAAATAATTAACTATTTTTATATGTTATAGAAATCTAAATTAAGAGGAAAAAATCTAAATATAACAATATGTAATAGTTATTCCAAGCAAATCAATCTTGATTATTTACTTTAAATATTAGTAAATAAACAAGAGTTATTCCTTTTGGAATATCAAATTAATTTAAAATATATTTTTCTTTAGAATAAGAAAATGGTTTTTAGGTGAAAACAATTAAGATAATCAATTTTAGTTAAAATGATAAGAAAACCAGAAAGTGTAAAATTCTCTAAAACATAGTAAATTTACTTTAAGTGATCCTTGATTCTATAATTGAATTAATGCCAAACATTAATGTGGAAATATATTTATTTATTATTTATAATATTATGCTTAATTATAAACGAGAAATTTTCAGAATTAATATTAGACATTAAAAGCATTAGCAAATTTTTCTATAAAAAAGAATATTCTTATAAATAGAATATGAGCATTCATTTGAATAGTTGATAGATGCAATAAATAATACTTAAATTATAAGTCTAAGAAATTTAACTAAATTAAATGCCTTGTTATTAAATTTTTCTAAAAAAAAACTAACAATAGAACAAAACTAATAGATTGAAAATTAAGCGTAAAATTTAATGGTAAGTTTAACAAACTATTTGGTTTAGAATAATAATAATCTAACAAAAGAAATATTAATTCTTTTAGTCAATCTAACACAGATGTCTGAGAAAATAACCACTATATTTTTACGAAATTACCAATCTTACTGTAATTTAATTCAAATATTATCAAGTTTGATATAAAACAGGATCGAAGTGATTGCAACTCTTGAATTGTTGATGAATATATGGGCAAATTCTAACTGTCATTAAAAATAAGATTAAAATCTCATTGAAATAATTAATTTATTTCTAGATTTCTGTATATCTATTAAAGATAATAACAAAATTCTATTAATTTGTAAATGCTATAAAAATTATCTATAAAGTATTAGCGAAGAAAATAATTTTGATTACAAATATTTGATAAATATAATTAGAAAGCTATTATAATATGGAATTTAAGAGAATGTTGATTTTTTAGAGGAGCTATTAGAAACATATAGTTCAATTGTTCAATTATTTAATTATGATTTCATAATTCCAGATTTAGATATGATATTAAATCTATTAGATTAGTGTTAGAGAAAGCCTGAATTAATAGAAATAGTTACAAGAATAATTTCATATTTGAGCATTAATGAACCAGATAACTTCTATGAGAAATTAATTTTTTCTGTAATTTAATTCAGTAAAAATATCATGAGATCATCTTTAAATGAGTAAATACCCTATATATTAAATTTATGCAGCATAATTTTTCATTAATAATGTGAAAAGAATTATAATCTTTTATAACCTTTTTATAATGATAATGTTATCATAACAGAGATCATCAGGTTTTAAGAAGATTGCTTTCCAAGAAAGATAAGAGAGACATCCATAAGATCTATTAAAATATTAATAGAAAACTCAAATGAAAATCAAATTTAATTATTAATTTTTGGTGGTGTATAATTCAGATTAAAAGATGTGCTAAATGATTTTTCACTAAACTCAAGTTCTATATTGTTTGCATTAATTTCAATAAAAAATCTTATAAAGATACAAGGAAATATTATTCAATTTTTAGAATTTGAAAATCTCATCTAATTAACAAAATCTAAAAATAAAGAAATTCAAAAGATAACTAATGAAATAATTTTATATATTGATAATCACAATATTTGAGTGACATATTACTATAAATTATAAATAAATCATTTTTTTTCTTCTTGAAAATATTTGACTATAATCTTAGCAGTAGTTTCATCATCTTCTAAATGATAAGGATATCCTAATTTCATTTATCCAGAGTCTGTTTTTTTTAATTTATATTAATCCATGAATCTTGATCTAGGTCCTCCTTATGAAGCTAAGGATTCTCTACTGAAAGGATTATTTGAATGATGACTTTAAATTTAAACTTAAGAAACTTCTTAAATTTAAGTTAATTTCTATTTAGGAATGAATAAATCTGCAGTCAACATTTATTAAGTTGGTTAATCTTCTTGAGAAGTGAAATTATTTTAAATAATTGCAGTTTATTATGGTGGTTATTTAGTTATTATTTTTTGATTTAGATAATTAACAGATTATCTATACAATTTAGTAGGTTGTTATGGTCTTAGATTATGTAAAGAATGACCTTTGTAACTAGAATATAAATATTTTTTTTACTTATTACTATGTTAATGTGGTGTAACATGATCTATACTTTTAGTTTATAATAATGTAGATTTATAGTGTTCGATTTATTTATTATTTGAATATTCATCATAATTTGATTGCATATTAAGTATTTTATCTTATTTCATTGTTCTTAAAGATCTTGATATATGAATAGTAGTTCCAATTTGATCTTCTTTAACAGTAGATATAAAATCAGTTCTTTTATGCTGATTTATATAGAATATAAAAATACTTCTTTTTCTTTGAATCTTTATCTTGAAAGATCTCCAATAACTTCATAACCATCAATATATTAATTATTTTGATTATCTAAATTAATAGGATGTTATTCCCAAGGTTAATCACTCCTATGACCATCATATAAACATGGATATATATTAAATGTATTATTATCTAACCATTTTTCTTTATGTTCTTCTTTCCAACTAGGTCTTATTAACATTTTTAAATCTTTATTCTTTAAAATTGTTAATAAAACAAATACTTAGACATCTAATTGCTCACTAACTTTTTTTATTTCTTAATTTGCTCTCTCAACCTCAGTTCTATAGTTTAAACCAAATCTCATAGGTTCTCCCTATTTCGATAAATCTTTTGGTTTTAACCATTTTTCATGATTCTTAGTTGGAATATTTGGATCAAATTCTCCAGTTGCTAAATGACCAGATCTAAATTCTTATTATGCTGTTTATGCTCTTGCTTTAGGTATTTGTTATCTAGTTAATTTATTCTCAAAAATACGTTTTTATGTAAATTCCTCCCATTTTTTCCATCTCTTTGTTTTTATCTCTATCACGAAATGAATGATTGCTTGTTGGTAATAATGGATATGATCCATTTTTTAAACTATCCACATATTGTTTGGACATCATAGTTTCTTAAAATGCCTCAATTCTTTAAGTTGCACGAGCTTTCAATTATACAGATTATATATTGAGTTTTTAATCTAATTAATCTTTCTTTTGTTATCTTCATTTACTTATTTATTATACTTATCATTTTCCTCTTTTTCTTTTTGAATTTACTACTTTTACTTAAAGAAGTTATTAAGTGACATTTACTCTAATTATATATTTTTATTTTTAATCAAATACTTACAAATTAAATCTAATAACATATATTTATAAGTTTTATTATTCTTCTCTTTTTTTATTAAAAATAATAACATCTATTCTATTTATGACAATACTTTAATACCATTAAATATATTATTAAACTAATCCTTTTTTGATATTTCTTTAGGAAAATTCAAATAATTTTGATGAGAACATCTATTATCATAATCTTTTTCATTTTCATTAGCAACATCTAAAATTTTTGATATTCTTAGCTAAGCTTAAATAAATCATATTCAAGTATACAAATTTTTCATGTAATCAACAGAAATAATTGAAATTAAATGAAGAAATATCTTATCAAATTTAATTATTAATTGCAAAAGAAACTAAAAAGACAGATGAGGTTAAGAAAAAAAATAGACAACAAGATGATAAAGAAAGAAATAAAAGATCTTAATTTCAAGAGTGTATTAAAGATGCATGGGCAACAAATTTAAAGAATTTATAGTAGTATTAATTTATGTTTGTTTTAAAAACAATGAAAAGGTCATTTCTTAATAAAAAGCATTCAAATAAATTGTTAAGAATGATTTATAATAGAAGAAAATAAAATTTTATTTTAAAATCTTTTCATTAATGATGATAAATTAAGATCCTCTTAAAAAAATAAAGAATTTTTCTATTTTTTATATTAAATGATTTATATTTAATTATTACTTTATTAATTAATAGAATAAATGAAATAAAAAATAGATTATTATAATTTAGATAATAATGAAATTATTGTATAATTATAAGATCATTAACTTACTAATCCAGCTGGCATAGAACTTGTGATTGTTGCTAAAGGTTAAAAACCAAGTTCTTCTGGTGGAATACCAAACTCTACTAATTTTGCTTCATAAACTCTTATTGAATCATTGTATGCTTTAGTAGCATGATGAATAGAATATCTTAGGTTCTTGATTAATTAATTTTTAGCTCTATAAATAAGAATTGATATTACTCAATAGATTCCTTTATTTTTGTAGTTAATTGTTGATACATTTATGGATCCATATTAGTTCTGTCAACAATTGTTTTTAATTAAACTTCCTAATAATAAATTTTAGATGATTACTTTCTCTTCTAATCCATCTTACATATTTTATAATTGTTAACTCAATACATTATTTTACAAATCAGTATGTTTTTTGACTTCCATTGCAATTCTTTCAAATTTTTCTTCTAATTCTTATTTTTCTCTTAATAATTTATCATATTTAAAATTCAAATCATTACTGTTATGTTTCAATTCTGCATATTTTTCTGTTAATGTAGTATTTTTTGATTATAAATTTTATAGTGACATTTTATGCTAATTTTAGAATTAATAAATTTATACCTTTGAAAATTATTTAAGAGCATTTTTTAATATATCTCTTTCTTCTGTAGCTTATTTCAATGGTATTCTAATATTATTATTAGCAGCCTTCATATCAGCAATGATTTTGCTATTTTTTTGTAATTTAGCATTAATGCTCGCTATCTCTTCTTTTTAATTTTTAATAAGTTCCAAATTTTCTCTTGTAATAGTATTGTAATATTATTTAAGTTCAGCAAATGCTGTTTCATGATTGTTAATTAGTTCATTAATATGAAGATTTTTTCTTTCTTCAAGTTCATGGATTTCAACTTTAAGTCTTAGTTCTAATTCTTCTTTAAGCTTTTAAAGTCTCATTTTATATTTTTCTTCCATATTTTATAAAGTTTCATCAAAAACTTATTTTGATTTATCAAGTGTTTTTTTATTATTTTTTTCTTCTTTTTCAATTGCATGAATATATGAGTTTTCATATTCCTCTTATAATTTTTTTAAATGTGTTTTTTATCTTTTTTATTCATCACTTCTCTTAGAAAAGTGATCGTTTTCTAAATTGTGTGCTTCTTTTCCATCTTTCTCAATTTCATCATTAGCTTTTTCTTATTCATACTCAAGATGTTTAACCTAAGTTAATTAATAGTTATACTTTTTATAAATAACTTTTTAATTGGATTCTATGAGTTTCCTCTAATTATTCTGCTTCTGTTTCTTTGTTAACAATTTTAATATTTAATTCTTAAATTTCTGATAAGCAATTTGAGAAGAAATTTTGGACCATGTCTCGATCCATTTAAATATAATTTCTTTTCTGTTTCAATTCAGTTAATTTATCTCGAAATATTTATAAATTTTATGTAAGCTCTTAAGCAGTCATCTTAGTAAATTCATCTTCTGGTTCTTATGGTGCTTTCTTAGGTTTAGGCTTAGGAGGCATTCCAAATAATTAAATAAATATAAAATTTATAAAATACTTTATATTATTTAAATTCGTAAGTTATCATTTCTATAATAAATAACATATTCCTTGATATATACAAAATGTATTTATTTTAACAAAGTTTTTAATTACAACGAACACCATTTATTTAGAATATAATATTAATATTTATAAATATAACATATTATGATTACTAATAAACCTATACATATATATATTCTAAAATTGAATAAATAGACAGTTTATATAAATATTCTATTTTTAAGTTTAAGTATCATGATATTTATATATATATTAAATCACAAAAATTATAAAAATGATCATCATAAATAAACTTAAATATAAATAAATCTCTTAAAGATGATTCCAACTTGCTCAAATGATTATGATTATAATGATTTCAAATCGAACAATAGATATCCATAAATACTTACACATCATATATCTCCTATAAAGAATATCTTAGCACCTAGCAGGTAGGAAATATTAATTGATATTCTACAAAGCAAATTTAATGGATTTATTAAAGAAGTTGAGTTGGCAAAATAAAAGATTATAAAGGTAATCAAAGATTGTTCGGAAAATAATATTTTTACAATATAAGATAAACCAATGAATTTTGATGACTATATCAATTTTATAGAAAACAATACCAAAAATTATTTAAATGAGATTAAAAATCATCACAAACTTACAATAAATTTAATAACTCAAGAAAGTTCAGAAATCACACATTAATCATCTTCTTTTGATATGTAATAAATGTGTGATAAATGCTAAGTAATGGTTGAAAAAGATTTAGTATCATTAGATTGTTTTCATTGCTATCATTAAAAATGTGTTTGTGATTATATTAAGATCTAAATTAACAATAATTGTAAAACATTAAGATGTCTTAATTGTTAATAAAAAATTAAAACTTAAATTCTAAGAAAATTTGTTCCATTTTAAATATTAGATAAAATGTTTAAGGAATAATTAAAATCAATTAAAAACAGTTTCCTGTAAAATTAGATTTTCAGTTGTAAGAAACCTGGATGCAATTACTTTTGTATTCGACATCATGGAATAAAAGGTTTAATAAGATGTCAAATATGCGAAAGCATAATAAATAACTGAATATATATATATAACTAAATAATATCAAGCATTTGTTAATTCAACAACTAATTCACTTCTTCTATCTATTAGAACATTAATATCCAAAACGTTAGCAGGCCTATAATTGAATTATAACCTTTGTTTATAATACAAAATATAATAAATAGCTATTGGAGATATCATTAATGTTAAAACTTTCATTAAAAATATAACAAATATCTAATTATGAAAATTAAATAATACGCTAGTGATAGATTAGGCTTCATAATATGATTTACAATCAGCTAAAGTATAAGCACTGATATTAGCCCAATAATCCCATCCAAATTGAATAAGACCAGATAATAGATCACATCCCAAAAATAATTTAATTTCTTATGATTATTCATCCATCTTATTTTAATCTGTTGGCTTTAATTCTTGTTTAGATATGTATAATTAATCTAATGCATAAAATCCAAAACCACAAGCTAAAAGTGTTAGAATCACTGTTGTTCCTGATAAATAAACTAAATCCATTTTTAAACAATAATAGCTTATATATTTATCTAATATTTTACTCGTATGCTTCATTAGATATAATTGCAGTCCAAAACCATTCTATAAATACAAAACCACTTAAGACCTTTAAGAATATTTCTAATTTATCTAAAAAGCTTTTTTCAAATCCAATTTCTGCAAGCAAAGAACATAATAAAATTTCATTCAAAATTCTAAGACATCTAATAGTCGATATAACAAAATCAGATCCTAGACTTTTATTGATATCTTACCCCAAAAGATAAAATAAGTACTAAGCAATATTAATTAACTCATTGATATCCCATAAATAATTTTATTCAATTTTGATAACAATTTATTACGATCTCTAAATATTATTCGGAATCCATCTATTGCCATTATTGAAGCTGTAGTAGAAATTGCTACTTCAAGAAAAGCTTCTATGCAATTTGCACCATCACATTAAAATAATGTTGCCATTGTATTTTTATATTATTTTATAATTCAATTATTAATGAAATTTGTTATTTCAAAATTACTATAATCTTTTTCATGATGAATTAATCTTTATATCTGTTTATTTTCTTTAAATTATTTTAAGTATTCTCATTTTCAAATCTCTAATTAACTTTGAAGTATCAAAATTTATTTTTCAAAACAATATAAATGAAATTATTTTAATAGAACAAATATTAAAAAACCAAAAGTCCTTATTTCAAATTTTCAGGATTTGATAAATTAAATTCAATTACTTTTCAAATAATCTTTGTTTAGTATTCACAAACTGTTTAATATATCTATTAGATATTATTACTTCTAAAATCTTTGAAAAAAAAGAAGATTTTAAAATATTGGATTATTATTACATTCTTTAAGAAAAAAAAGAATTTAAAATATAATAAAATTCTACATGAGCGGTAATTAAATAGAAAATGAGTTTAAAGATATAAATTTTGAACTTATATAGGAAAAGGAAAAGTTAAGAATTAAATTTAGAAATAAGGGTAAAAAGATTTGGTATTAAAGAGATGAATAAAAATCACGAAATAAAAGTGAGGGTTTAATAATAGTAATAAAAAGATTAAAAATGCAATGAATAATAAATGAAAGAGTATATTTTTTTATAAATATAACAATTAAATTATGCAAAATACAAATTNAACAATAATAGCTTATATATTTATCTAATATTTTACTCGTATGCTTCATTAGATATAATTGCAGTCCAAAACCATTCTATAAATACAAAACCACTTAAGACCTTTAAGAATATTTCTAATTTATCTAAAAAGCTTTTTTCAAATCCAATTTCTGCAAGCAAAGAACATAATAAAATTTCATTCAAAATTCTAAGACATCTAATAGTCGATATAACAAAATCAGATCCTAGACTTTTATTGATATCTTACCCCAAAAGATAAAATAAGTACTAAGCAATATTAATTAACTCATTGATATCCCATAAATAATTTTATTCAATTTTGATAACAATTTATTACGATCTCTAAATATTATTCGGAATCCATCTATTGCCATTATTGAAGCTGTAGTAGAAATTGCTACTTCAAGAAAAGCTTCTATGCAATTTGCACCATCACATTAAAATAATGTTGCCATTGTATTTTTATATTATTTTATAATTCAATTATTAATGAAATTTGTTATTTCAAAATTACTATAATCTTTTTCATGATGAATTAATCTTTATATCTGTTTATTTTCTTTAAATTATTTTAAGTATTCTCATTTTCAAATCTCTAATTAACTTTGAAGTATCAAAATTTATTTTTCAAAACAATATAAATGAAATTATTTTAATAGAACAAATATTAAAAAACCAAAAGTCCTTATTTCAAATTTTCAGGATTTGATAAATTAAATTCAATTACTTTTCAAATAATCTTTGTTTAGTATTCACAAACTGTTTAATATATCTATTAGATATTATTACTTCTAAAATCTTTGAAAAAAAAGAAGATTTTAAAATATTGGATTATTATTACATTCTTTAAGAAAAAAAAGAATTTAAAATATAATAAAATTCTACATGAGCGGTAATTAAATAGAAAATGAGTTTAAAGATATAAATTTTGAACTTATATAGGAAAAGGAAAAGTTAAGAATTAAATTTAGAAATAAGGGTAAAAAGATTTGGTATTAAAGAGATGAATAAAAATCACGAAATAAAAGTGAGGGTTTAATAATAGTAATAAAAAGATTAAAAATGCAATGAATAATAAATGAAAGAGTATATTTTTTTATAAATATAACAATTAAATTATGCAAAATACAAATTAAATTAAAAAATAAATAATTATTGAAGATTAAACCAATTTTAAATATAAAAATTGAAATATTATAGTTAAGATAAGAAAGAGATCATAAAAAAGAACTGAGAAAAATAATTTGAAATATTGTTTTTAAATTTAGGATTTTTCTTAATTAAAATATGTGTCTTAAAGAAATAAGTTAAACCTGATTTAGTTTAATATAGAGATAGTTTTAGAATAGTTTTGGGATTAAGTTTTGAAACTAAAAGTGAGTATTTAAGAGTAGAAAGAGTGTTTATAAATATATAAAATAATTAAATATGGATCCAAGGTCATAAAACAATTCTGAGAATTAAATTCACGGTGATGACAATGAAGATTAACGTTCAGGTGATGAAGCAGTATTAATAAAATAAAATTTAAGGATAAGTTAAATAATTTCAAGCACAATATTAATGAAGGTGGTGAAGTTATTCATGAAAACGTCAAAAAAATAGATATGAAAAAAACATTAAATGATACAACATTCATATTGACTTGTTTAAAAAATCATTTTGTATTTTACAATCTAAGTGAAGCAGAACTGTAATATATAATATTAATAATATATTTCAATAGTGAGAATATTGTAAACAAAATGTTTTATTGTGAAGCAGCTGCTTAAACATATATCTTCAAATAATAAGATCATGCAACCTGTTTTTTTATTTTATAGAGAGGAAGTTTAGAAGTTATAGTAAATGAGAAAGTATAATAATACCATTCAAATTTTTAAGGCAAAAAGAGAATTAAAGACTGGAGATGGATTTGGAGAATTAGCTCTATTATATAATGCTCCTCGTTCTGCATCAGTGAAATGTTTTGAACATTGCAATCTATGGGGAATTGATAGAAATACTTTTAGAAGAGCTGTTGAGGAAATGATTACTAAAGAATATGAAGAAAATAGAAAATTTATGGAAGTAGTTAGATTTTTTCGTAAGTTCTTTTAATAATAAAAATAGATAATTTAACAAATGAATAGAAGGATGCAATTGCAGCAGTTTTAATAGTATAAAAATTTTATAAAAATTAAATAATTGTAAATGAAGGTGATCCTGGATCCTCATTTTATATAATAAAAGAAGTATAAATATTAGTAATAATTATTAGGGAACTGTTTCTGTTTTGAAGGGAAATAAAGAAGTTAGAAAATTATATAAAGGTGATTCATTTGGTGAATAAGCTCTATATTATAACACAGTAAGATAAATGACAGTTAGAGCAGAAGATGATGTTAAATGTTTAGCATTAGGAAGAGATTCATTAACTAAAATTTTAGGAGATTAAGTTCATGTAGTTACATTTAGAAATTTATAAAAATGGGCATTTGAAAAGAATGCTTTATTAAGCAAATTAACAAAGGCTTAAATTGATAAAGTATTAGATGTTATGAAAATATCATCATGTAAAGCTGGTGATGTAATTTTAAAGAAAGGAACATAAGCAAATTAAAAAATTATTGTTATAATAGAAGGTAGTTTAAAAAAGAGTAAATCTGGAATTACTGTTGCTACTAAAGCTTAAGCATGGGGAGAGGAATATTTCTTATAAACTAATAAAGCTAAAATGTAATATTATAATTTATAATAATTTAGTTTAGATGATGATATAGTTATGGAAACTGATGGCGTTATTGCAGAAATTACAGCTGATAATTTTATAGATTGTATAGGAGGAGAATTAGAAGAAGTTATTAAAAAAAATGAAAAAATCTTAGAAAAAAAATTATAAAAATCAGATTAAACAAAAAAAAAAGAAGCTTAGAATATTAAAAAAACAGAGCTCATTCATATTAAAACTATTGCATATGGTTAATTTGGTCCTGTTTATTTAGTTAAAGCTAAATTTAATTAATAATTATATGTTTTAAAAGCATTTAACAAAAATTAGATTAATGAACAAACTCTTGAAAAGTATTTTTATTTCATATTTTTATGTACCTTCAATAAGAGAAGCAAGTATTAGAAATTGTTAATTTTCCGTTTATCATCTCATTTATGAAAACATTTAAAGATGCTTTAGATGTTTATTTTCTTCTTGAATATGTTCGGGGAATGGAATTATTTGATGTCATAAGAGATATCGGTATTTTATTATTATA
This sequence comes from Paramecium sonneborni, assembly GCA_905182985.1. Classification (NCBI taxonomy): domain Eukaryota; phylum Ciliophora; class Oligohymenophorea; order Peniculida; family Parameciidae; genus Paramecium; species Paramecium sonneborni. The sequence continues at coordinate 136,734 of CAJJDN010000037.1, read as the reverse complement.
ATCTTTAGGTCTCTTATCAACATATGATTCTCAATTTTATGTAGCCTCTATGATTTTGATAACCGAATATCTTCATCATTAAAACATTATTTATAGAGATATTAAACCTGAAAATTTCATGGTTGATGATAAAGGATTCTTAAAACTAATTGATTTAGGAACTGCTAAAATAATTAAAGGAAAATAAGGAATTATTCGAACATATACAATTATAGGAACTCCTCATTGTAAAATTATTTATAAATGATTTAATTAATAGATATGGCACCAGAAATCATTTGTGGTAAAGGTTACAATTGTTTGGTTGATTTATGGTCTATTGGTATATGCTTATATGAATTCATGTGTGGTATGGTACCTTTTGGAGAAGAAGCAGAAGATCCATATGAAATTTATGAAGAAATTATCAAGAAAGATATAACTTATCCTAATTATTTAAAAGATAAGAAAGCAAAAAAACTTATGGACTAGTAAATTATTTATTTATATTATTTTAGATTGTTATCTCGAGTTCCTGAAGTTAGATTAGGAGGTTCTTATGCAAGTCTTAAAGGAAATCCTTGGTTTGAAAATTTTGATTGGGTATTTTTTTATTTAATATTAATTAGGAAAAATTATTAGAAAAAGAAATTAAAACTCCATATTTACCTCCAGCTGATAAATTACTCCCAGAAAATGAAATAAAATAATTTGAATAAAATGGAAGAATGATTGAAGATGAAATCAAAGTAATTATGATAATGTTATCCTTTAGTAAGAATAATCTGTTAGATAAATGGATGGTAATAACTAAGGAGACTAAGGATGGGAAAAAGACTTTTGATATTTAAAAATTAATATAAGAAAACCATTTATCTAATAATAATTATACACTTTCCTCTTTCTATTAAAATATATTTTATTATATTCACCAATCTTATTATTCTTATTTTTTTTCTGGTTGTTTTCTTTACAATTCTTGTTCAATTAATGTTTTTCCTTCTTCTGTTATTTCTAATTTGGCAATCAATTTTATTTTTTTTCCACCTTGTTCTGGTGTATATGTTTAGGTCTCAATTTTCTTTATTGTAGCATATTACTTAAATTTAATATCTATTTTACCTTTCTTTAAAGTGTTTCTGCAACTGCAGCTACAGTCTTGGTTGCCTCACCTAAACCATGCAAATCAACCTATCCAAATTTATTCAAGAAGATTTTTGATAAGAAAATAAATTAGCCTGAGGATTTCTTTAATGAAATATTCAAAACAGAGTCTTTTGGGTCCAATGGTTGCTTTTACTAACTCATAATAATTTTGTTTAAATAAATATTTAAAAAGAATTCCAATAGATATTAATTGATATAACTTATGCTAATAATTTTTTCAATATAATGTTTCTTAAACATAAAATTTTAAATATTTTATGAATTCTTATAAATATCTTGCTTGCTTTTTCATCTATTATATTTCAATTTGTTTTTATATAATTATGAATCACTTATTCTAATTAATTTTCAATCGCAATATAACTTTAATTATTTTAATATTTGTTTAATCATCTAAAATAAATTGTATTTTTTCAGCAAATAACAAGGAAGTGTATATTTATGTAATGGTTTTTAGAATTTAAAAAATTTAAAAGAAATATGTTTTTTTGTAATTGAAATAAAAAAGTGATTATATTATACATTTAATTGATACCATTGAATGGAAATTAAATAATGCTTTTTAGTAGTAGTATTCAAATTAAGAAAAATAATTATTATATATACTTGATGAATCGGTAGAATTAAATGACTATAAGAGCTTCTTTATAAAAAGCTTTGTTTAATGGGAAAAGAAGAAATGTAGGGTGGAAGTAAGGTAGGCAAAATTAATCTCCTTCTATTCCAAACAATTAGCCAAAAGCTATAAATTAATAATTTAGACATTTTAGTGATGTTTATGAATATGGAGATGAATAAATAGGTAAATTGAATATTTAACTAAAGGTGAGGGAGCACATGGAATTGTAAAAAAATATTATAGAAGAGATCCAAATAGAAATAATGGAGCTTAGGATAGAATGGCATATGCTGTAAAGGTATTCAGAACTGGTGATACAGAAGTAATCAATACAATAAGAGAAACATTTGATTTAAATAGAGGACTTAATGATCTTAATTTTGTTGTAAAAGCTCTTGACTTATTCATAAATTCAAAAAAAGAGGAGCATCATCTTGTTATGGAATATTGTCACTTTCCTAGTTTAGAATAAAAAATAGGTTCTTTATGTGAAGAAGATATCTAATAGATTACATTAAATTTGGCATAATCTTTATTATCTTTACATTAAAGAGGAGTTTGTCATAGAGATTTGAAACCTGATAATATTTTGATAGGAGAATCTTTCACTATTAAATTGATAGATTTTGGAGTATCTAAAAGATTTTTAGTAAAAGGAAAAGTAACTAAAAACATAGATATGTGGACTAGGACCGGTTCATTATTTTATTAAGCCCCTGAAATATTTATGGGAGGTGGATATGATGAAAAAAGTATTAAATTATAACTAAATTTTTAGTTGATATTTGGTCAGCTGGAATTATTTTATATCAACTATTATTTGGATAGTTACCTTTTTAATCAGAAACTATATTAGATACTATTGAAATGATTACTGATTCTAAATTAAATTATTAGACTCTTTGTTAATTAAATCCATTGATTTAAGATTTGATCAAAAGATTATTAGAAAAAGATCCTAATAAAAGACTATCTGCTGAAGGTATAAATTTTAATTTTATATGTAGGATTTGTTTTACATCCTTGGCTTCATACACCATAACAAAAAAAATCTAATAAAAGTTTTGATGATTGTGATATCATAGAAACAAGAAATAATGAAAATATTTTATAAACTTCTTAGATTACAATTTCAAGATAGTATTAGAGATATTAGAATCAATTAATTGTACCAATCTAAGAAGAAAGAGAACAAAGTTCTTTAAAAAATAGTTGGAATTGTTGGGAAAATCATGTTCATTATGTTCCTTAGGATGTAATCAGAATGATTAATCTTGATAATGTTTATATTAATTAGGCAGGAACATCTTAAGAATTGATAAATGATTAGAAGAAAAGATATGATGATTTATCTGATTTTTAAATTGGATTAGTAAGAACTAATTCAGAGTAATTTGATTAACTATGACTAAAAACACTAGATTTGTCTTTATTATTTAAAATTAATCTCAACTTGATAATTATCATTTTAAATATAAATACTTTTGAAGTAATCCTTGTTTTTTTTTAGATTTAAAACATTTAATCTTTATTCATAATACCAATTTATGTAAA